>JAWDJD010000001.1:317348979-317896479 GCA_035047305.1 Bradypodion pumilum
TCTATTACACAACTCTCTTAGATGCACACCAAAGTGATTTGCATGGAGGCATGCTGCACTTATAGATCATGCATGGGGTGGGGTGGGGGAACATTTATGTTACAAAGAGCAACAGGTTTTCAACAACTCTGTTAACTGGGAGGGAAATACTTAATTCTGAGGTGCTTAACAAATGTATATTGTGTTACATCCAGACAAGTCTTTAAATGCCTCTAAAATCCCCTCTAATTCACAAGAGCAAGAGTTAAAGTCAGGAGTAACCAGTTTTCGTATTCTTGTCAGTGTTTCCCCCTGTATGGTATACTTAAATCAATGTGTCCTTAAAAACTTGAACTGACCAAAACCCCTTATGAATTTGTTCTGCTTTATCCTGCAGCATTGTTTAGCCATCTTCTGCTCTCAGCATCAGCAAGGTTGCCAATGTATGTGTTCAATGAAGAGCTCTTTGTTTGTTGTGTAAATAGCAATTTTACCTGTGGTGCACATCTGAGCAAATGATCCTGAGCACATTTATTGCATCGAATATGTACCAGAAATAGGTTTAGTGCACAAGCTTTTAACAGGTTAAAAAAAAATGTGTATTCTGTACCATTATAGATAGCTTGGATTCTATCAGTGCATGTTTATATTGCCTATGCTGCTCTTCCTTCAACTGTCCCAAATCTTAAATATGGGAAGCCATAGGTCAGAGGTAAAGTGATAAAAAGTGTTCAACAAGACCTCATTCCCTCATATCATTAAGCAATATTTGCAGCTACTTGAGAGATTTTGTTTTGTTTGATATTTTAAACATTTGAAGGGGGGGGACCCAACTCATGTATAGCAAGACTGTACAGACATGTTAGAAACCTCTAAACCTGTTGAAAATAATCTGGTTAGTATTTTATAAGCAAATATAAATATTGTAAAAAAAAATCATGTCATTTTATTTTTAAGCATTATGTACATAAAATAAGAAATGAATTTTATCTTAAGATTGATGTTGCGGCCTTTTGGGTTACATTCTGTCCACAGCACTTTTTCCATGGAAGAACTTATAAAAATAAGAAATGAAGAAGAGACGGGTAATTGTAGCTTTCTGCTTTTTAAACTGTAATTGCAAATATTTTCAAAGTGCAATAATTCCATAATTTGTGAAGGAAAGATTTACAATTTGCTTGCTTCCAAACAGCTATTCTTTGCAGTTGGAAGAGGATGTAATATTTTGTTTAAAATACTAGCAGTGCCTGCATTGGAAATGTAGCCTCTTTTTTCCACAGAAACCTGCTTTGATTTCACACACCTCCCTTGTTTTTATTCATGAAAACTGTGTTTATTTATTTGACTCATGCTTTAATAGAACTATTACAAATATATCTTGGGTCTACTGTATTTTTTCACTGACAAAATATCAAATTTATGTAGCCAAACACATCAGGACATCTTAAGTTTCTTACACGGGATATGTTACTTATAGAATATTTCTTTTAATAAACTATCAACTGTATTGGTGAACTGCATGCAGGAAATGCTACTAATATTCTAAATAATGCTATACATCATTACTAACGTGCAAAAATAATAAAGATTAATTTTTTATTGTAATTTCCTTGACTATTTTTCATGTCTAGGAGAATATGAAATTCAACCTCTGATGTAAATAGGAATGTAATTAAGGTGATCATGCAAACTGTGGTTACGTGGACCAGTGAGAAAGTCACCCCAATTTAGTATGTAGATTAAATACCATGTATAAACTTCTGTCCATCCAACACTAGAGATTATATATTCAAGTTTCACATAGATGAGTTCTCATTCAGCTCTCGTCAAGCGATCAGTACAATAAGTTGTACTGGAACTCATCTATTAGTCAGGGGAAGGCTGCCTATATTATTTCCATCTTACCTAGAGTTGCCATAATTCTCTCCCACAAAACCGGGACAGAAGTATGTTTGACAAAAATGGGTGGGTTATCTACAAAATAGCCTTTTTAAAAACAAACATAATATAATGACAGCTACAAAACACTTTCACATTAAACATATCAATACATAAATGAATTTATTTACAACAATTAATTCTTGCTGTAAGATGATCTGTTGTACTTCTGAGAAGTCTTGTTGCGGTCAACTCTTAACGTCTTCAGTTCCGGGAAACACACTGGTCACACTTATTGGGGAATGGTGTGAAGTGAGGATGTTAATATTTGTCTCCAGGTATACTCCAACTCCAATGTGGCAGGAAATTGCTTATTTGATGGCGAAAGTTTGAATTTATTTTAATAGTGTGTTATAACACACAATCAGTCAGTTTTTAAAATCCAGGACTTTAACATGATTTTTTTTATTGAACTGGCCAGGACAACTTTTCTGACCTTGAATCCGGGACAATCCTGGTTTTCTGGGATGTATGGCAACCCTAACCTTACCCGTTTAAAAGGAAGGCTTATAGTGTACTGATGTACTTATATATTGTTTAAAAAATTGGAGCCAGTGACTTAAATCCAACTGTTAGTGCCAGCTAGAGTAGAAATGTAGCATTCATATCTTGTCTTTATCAGTGTGTGCCATCAACAAAAGGGGAACCACCCCCAAATCCCCGCACTAAATCTAGGGTTGTCATTCAATCTATGAACAGGGATTCCTTCTCTTAGATTATTTCTAGCACCAAAGTAGGCAAAGAGCCAACGTTCCCTTTGTACTGGTGTTCAAGCACAGCCTCAGCTAAGATTTGACTTCATATTGCCCTTTTGGAAGAGATAGTGAAACAGCCTTAGTTACTTGTTGATATGATATGAACAATGGGTCCCAGCATTAAGCAGCAGTATATGTAGGGATACGGTCTTGTGACTGCTTATCTCTTTCAGGTATTTAAAGAGTGCTATCATATCCCCTCTCATTCTCCTTTTCTCCAGGCTAAACATGCCCAGTTCTTTCAGTCTTTCCTCATATGGTGTGGTTTCCAGTCCTCTAATCATCCTTGTTGCCCTTCTCTATACCTGCTCTAGTTTATTTGGATCTTCTTAAAGTGCGGTGCCCAGAATTGGACGCAGTACTCTTGATGTGGTCTAACTAGTGCTAAATAGAAGGGGTTCATCGTGGGCGACGCAGTCTCTTAGGTATCCTGGCCCACTTCCATGTAAGGCTTTAAAGGTCATCACCAGCACCTTGAATTGCACCCGGAGGCACACTGGTAACCAGTACAGCTCCCGGGGCAGAGGTGAGGCACGGGCATAACACCAGCACCCCACCACTACCCGTGCCGCCGCATTCTGGACCAGCTGCAGCCTCTGAATGGTCGTCAAGGGCAGACCCATGTAGAGCGCATTGCAATAATCCAGTCTGGAAGTGACCAGAGCATGTGTGACTGTGAGCAAGGAGTCCCAATCCAGGAGCAGGCGCAACTGGCGACTTACACAGAGTTGTGCAAAAGCGCTCCTGGCCACGGCCGCCACCTGTTCTTCTAGCAGCAACCGTGAGTCCAGGAGGACCCCCAAGTTGTGCACCAGCAGAATAGCCCCATCCAAGACCAAGGATGGCAGCTCCCGGAATAACGCAGGACCCCGAACTCACAGCCACTCAGTCTTGCCAGGATTCAACTGAAGCCCATTGACCCCCATCCAGACCCCCACAGCCTCCAGACACCCGGATAGGACTTTGACAGCATCGCTTGGATCATCACGGGTCAAGATGTACAGCTGAATGTCATCCGCGTACTGATGGTACCGCACCCCGTGGGAATAGATGATCTCACCCAACAGCTTCATGTTGATGTTAAATAGGAGAGGAGAGAGCACCGAACCCTGAGGCACCCCATATTGGAGGGGCCTAGGGCTGGACCTCTCACTCTCCAACCTCACTGACTGGGTTTGGCCCTTCAGGAATGACGAAAACCTGAACAACCCAGTGCCCTGGATCCCCAATCCTTCGAGCCGTCTCAGAAGGATACCGTGGTCGACAGTATCAAAGGCCACTGAGAGGTCAAGGAGGGCAAGGAGGGACGGATAACCTCCGTTCTGCTCCCACCAGAGATCACTTTCTGTCTCTGCCTCTTTACTTAGTAGGTTTCCTTATGCATTAGAGCAATGATGGTGAATCTTGGCACTTTAGATATTCTTGAATTCCAATTCCCAGAAGTCCTGATCATTGGAGTGCTGACTTGGGCTTCTGGGAATTGTAGTCCAAGAACACCTGGAGTGCCAAGGCTTAGAGTTTTTAATCCTTCCTATTGCTTTGCTTGCCACCAGCTGCCTTTCCTCTCACCTCCATTTTCCGCTCTCCACAGATAGATGTGTGGAGATGTAGATGTACAACACATATATAAAATAACAAATGCCATGCATGATAACCAAAAGGGTTTGTTTCTTTTTAACCATGAAACATTCAAATTAATCATTTTTTTCCCTTTTCCAAACTGAGAAGATCTCTCCACATTTTTCTCTGCACTTCTTTTTCCATGTCTAAGCCAGATGTGAAACTGCCAAAATGAAAGCACCTTTTGGTGAATTCATTCCGCAGTTCCTTTCTCCTGTCCTAGTGTGAGTAAAAAGAGAATAACCAAATTCTAAATTCCACCAATATTTTTTTTACCCACTAAGATTTCCTGATTATCAATGCTATTGATAAAGTGTTATATAAATACTGTTATGTAAAGCAGGTAACTGGGGACATTTCATCTCTAAAGGTTTAGTAATACTCGCAAGTAAAATCCTTTTGTCAGGGTTTTTTTACCCAGACTTTATACACTTAATGGCCTCCCCAATCTCATTCTCACAAATTGAAGAATTAAGACATCAGTGGAGGAAGTCAGAGATAGGGTGAAGTTCTGGGAAGTTAAGAAATACAGTAGTGCTATTTGAATGTGGTCTCTCTGGTTTGTTTAGTGTTCATGAGAAAGCAGTTTTGCTTTTGTTGTTGTAAATCTGCAACTCAGTTGTTCCCTTGAAATGTTTTAATGTACTGAATGATTTCTCTCACATCTTTTCTTTGGGGTGCTAACAATTTCAATTCCAATGCTCATGCGATTAGCAATTTCTTCTTGTTGTTGTTCAGTTGCAGTCGAGTCCGACCCTTTGTGACCCCATGGACCATCGTACGCCAGGCTCCTCTGTACTCCTCCTTCCTCCTAGTTATATAATATAATGCATTTTGTATTTGGTCTGTTTCCAAAGGTTCTAGTGCAGCTTTTTTGCACTCGGCTAAGCGTATAAGCTTTGATCCTAGACATTTTGTGTAAATCTGTTTCATCTCTTGCATGAGTTGAGACAGGTTCATTTAGACATCATAATATTCCTGAATTTGTATTGGGTTTCCCAAGGTTAATGGATTTAAAGATTGGGAAGAGCATGATATAAACTAAGTGTGCATATTTTTTTTCCCTGGAAAGTGGTTTATTTTAAACATCCTAGTGAGCAGCTTTTTAACTGTTAGAGCAGTATGACAATGGAACCAATTACCTTGGGAGATGGTGGGCGCTCCAGTGCTGGAGGCATTCAAGAGAAAATTGGACAACCATCTGTCTGATGTACTTCGATTTGGATTCCTGTATTAAGCAAGAGGTTGAAACCAATGGCCTTATAGGGCTCTTACAGCTCACTTATTTTATGATTCTGAATTGATTCTGGTCACAGATTAGTTTGAATTGTGTGATGATCTATGTCAGGATGAAAGGGATGGAATGGGTGAGCAAGTGAGCTGCAGAGGAGGGTTAAAGATGCTGCCAACACGGAGGTTTGAAGATGGTAATTTCACTAAAGTAAAGGTAAAGGTTTGCCTTGCTCGAAAGCCAGTCGTATCCAACTCTAGGGTGCAGTGCTCATCTCTGTTTCAAAGCCGAAGAGCCAGCATTGTCTGCTTCTGCAGACGTTTCCGTGGTCATGTGGCAGGCATGACTAGACACCGGAGCGCACGAAACGCTGTTATCTTCCCACCAAAGTGAGATGGAAACTTCCTGATATTTCAATACTGTACTCTTATATTGGGAGGGGAATAAATATTTTACTATTTTTTAAAAGCAGCATTATTTTAATATGTTGTTGTTCTTCAGTAGCAGTCAATTCTGATCCTCTGCGACCCCATGGACCACCACACGCCAGGCAGCCCTATCATCCACCATCCTCTTCAGCCTGCCCAGCTTTGTGCCTATTGCATCAACAATGGCATCTAACCATCTTTCTTTGCCACCCCTTCTTCTTTTTCCCTCGACCTTTCCCAGCATCAAGGCTTTCTCAAGTGAATCTTCTCTTCTCATTTGATGTCCAAAGTACTTTAACTTCATCTTCAATATTTGACCTTTCAAGGAGCAGTCGGGGTTGATTCCTTTTAAGATCGACCTATTTGTTCGCTTTGCTGTCCAGGGGACTCTCAAAATTCTCCTCCAGCACCACATCTCAAAGGCATCTATTCTACGCTCAGCCTTCCTAATGGTCCAGCTCTCATAACCATACATCATTACCGGAAATACCATTGCTTTGACTATGCGGACTTTTGTTTGTAAGGTGATGTCTCTACTTTTAACTACTGTATGTTCCACAGATTTCTAATAGCTTGCTTCCCAAGAATCAGTCGCCTTTTCATTTCATGGCTGCAATCTCCATCTACAGTGATCTTAATAAAGGTAAGGGGTTCCCTTGCTCGAAAGCCAGTCCTATCCGACTCTAGGGCTCAGTGCTCATCTGTTTCAAAGCTGAAGAGACAGTGCCTTCTGCAGACGTTTTCAACTAGACACTGGAGCACACAGAACGCTGTTTACCTTCCCACCGAAGTGGTCCCTATTTATCTACTTGCAATTTCTTGCTTTTGAACTGCTAGGTTGGCAGGAGCTGGGACAAAGACGGGAGCTCATTCCGTCCTGCAACAATATATATATCTTAAGGGTGGAAAGATGAAATAAAATTAACTCACTCCAAGCAAAGATGCAGGGCATGCACAAATTGGTCTCTAAATCATATTGCCATTCTGAATTTAATCTAGTGAACATTCAACAGTATGAGAAGTGGGGGAGTGTATGTGTACTGCCATACTGATCCATCTGTTGCAGGAGGGAGGAACTGATTCCAGGCAAGTTATGTTCTGCTTTAGGAAAAGCACTTGGCATAACAGTCTAAAGGTAAAGGTAAAGGTTTCCCTTACTCAAAAGCCAGTCGTATCCGACTCTAGGGTTCAGTGCTCACCTCTGTTTCAAAACCAAAGAGCCAGCGTTGTCTGCTTCTGCAGATGTTTCCGTGGCCATGTGGCAGGCATGACTAGACATTGGAGCGTACGGAATGCTGTTTCCTTCCCACCGAAGTAGTCCCTATTTATCTACTTGCAATTTCTTGCTTTCGAACTGCTAGGTTGGCAAGAGCTGGGACGAAGACGGGCGCTCATTTCCGTCCTGCAGTACTCGGGAATCGAACTGCTGACCTTCCGCTTCCCAGTCAGCGTCTTAGCCACTTGAGCCACTGCAGTCCTTTACACGGCCACAAAGCACAGTTCGACGTCAGCCAATGAAATCACGCCTCTTATTCCCAATGAAGCGAACCGAGCCCAGCCAATCAAGCGGCAAACCCCGAGCGCCGCTTGTTCACCTGCGCGCCAAGAGCGTTCGGAGCAGAGTCTCCATTCAGCCAATAGAAAGCCAGGACGAAGTTGATATCCTGTTTTTTGGGCCGCCGTAGGAAAAAAGCTGGAGGGGGGAAAGAGGAAATAAAAACCTGACAGGAACGCATAGCGCTATACTTCCGGCTCCCGCATGGATGCTTCTGTATTTGAATGGGAGGCAGAACGTAAAGCCATTCTTTTGCGGGAAGAGCAGAGCGAGGCAAAAGGGGGCAGCAGGTTCCACGTCTGCCGAAGAAAGAGGGTGGGAACATTCGGAGAACTTGGGGTGGGCTGTACCACTTCCAAGTGACGGTGGGGGTCCGACCTTTTTCATCTTCTTTGCTTACTACTGTACACCATCGCCTTTCCTAGCGCAAAGCAAGCACAGTTGAGTAGCTTAGTGTGGAAGAAGAAGAGAGCAACTTTTTGTCACTCCAGATTTTAAGCCTGCAACTCCCTGAAAGTGTAGTTTAGCTAAAATGCGGTAAGGGATTATGTGGTTCCCAAAGTGGGCTCTATGCCCCACAGGGGACTACAATTCCCAGAAGCCTAATTCAGTATATTGGCTG
This sequence comes from Bradypodion pumilum, assembly GCA_035047305.1. Taxonomy (NCBI): domain Eukaryota; kingdom Metazoa; phylum Chordata; class Lepidosauria; order Squamata; family Chamaeleonidae; genus Bradypodion; species Bradypodion pumilum. The sequence continues at coordinate 317,357,108 of JAWDJD010000001.1, forward strand.
ATCAGTGCTTTGAGGAATATACTTAGGCTTCTGGGAAATGGAGTCCAAAAAACCAAAGTTTGGGAAACGCGTAGTTTAAATAAAAGGGGGACTGTCAAGGCAGGGGAGGTGGGTGGGGAAAATTTGGAATAGAGGTAGGGGTCAAAAACCGTGTTCTCCTAAAAAGGCATACCTGGATTGCAGGTACAGGTGAAACTTGGAAAATTAGAATATCGTGCAGATGTTCTTTCATTTCACTTAAAAGGTGGAACAACTATATGAAATAGACTCACTACATGCAAAGCGAGAGATGCCCATACCTGTCAAGTATTGGCCGGGAAATCCCACATTTTGGCACGTGTTCCTCCCCTTTCCCGGCGCTGTCCCATATTTAGAACAGCGGGGAAGAGTTACTGTGCACACGCGCAAAACCCATCTGCACATGCACAAACGTGTTCTGCGCATGCACAAAGGGAATCTGCGCATGCGCACCAGGGCCGGAGCAATTACTGTATTTTCCAGACGGGTATGGAGATGTCACACCTTAATTCATTATAATTGTGATGATCATGGCGTACAGCGTACATGAGATTATGTGATGATTATGGGGTACATGAGATTGGGGGTTGGGGTTTTCAAAAGCTGTAAGCCATAAGCATCAATATTATAACAAAGTAAGGCTTGAACTACTGTATCTCGCTTTGCATGCAATGAGTCTATGTCATATATTTGTTTCACCTTTTAGGTTGCATTATTGAACTGAATGAACATTTGCATGATATTCTAATTTTCTGAGTTTCACCTGTATATTAATGGAGTAACTTGTCAATTATAAGAAATGGACATAAACTACAAGTCTGGCCAGGTTATCCTGCTATGGTAATAGAGTAGACCATACTGCCAGCATGGTTAACTAACCTGACAACCCTAAAGACTAACAGCTTTGGGTGGTGAAGTCCACAGGGAAGGGTGATGGTCCCCAAGTGGTTTAAATCCCATTGAATGCATCTTGGTGGAGGGCTGCAGCTTCATCAATGCTGGCCTGGGGCTGATGAGGACTTTGCATGCCAAAAGGACTCAAGACCAGAAAGTGACTCACAGAACTAGATCCGTGGTACGGGGGTCATGCTGCGATATAGAAGGCAGATTAAAGGCCACTGTATTATATTCTCAGGACAGTCTCCATGGCTGCCATGATGATCACCAATATTTGGAATCAGATACAGCACAAGAAGGAGGAGGGCATAAACTGAGGATTCAAGGTGGAACAAAAGAAATTTACACACACACAAAAAACCTGATGACATCTCAAATAGTTGTCTTAATAAGGCCAGCCATGTCATCCCCTACTTTAAAGATGAGCAGGAATTTCAGATGCCTCCCTATGATTAATAACAATAATTATGTGCTGCCTGATGGAAACCATTCTAGAACTTTGTAGGTATACTTAGAAAGGTTTATCAGCTTTCCTTCTGGTAGCATTCTAGGACGGACTGCATCATAGGACTATCTGTCTAATTGCACTGATTTATAGGGACTTTCAGAGGCTTTTGAAGGTGTTGTTTGTGAAATATTTAGAGTGATTATCACATACTTTAGTGAGTTTCCTCAGCCAAGCTGGGATTTTCAGACCTACCACTCTGTCCTCCATAACATGCTGGCGCTGTAGCATCTAGATCAGGGATTCTCAATCTGCACCCTGTAGGCCAGATGCAGCTCATGGCACCATTTCATGTGGGGCCCTCTTGCCTCCACCACACCATGAAGTGCCATGTATTGGAGGAAGGGCAAAATAGCCATCCACCCCCCCCCCCGAAGCTGTCTGAGGGAGCGTGACCTGGCCCCCAGCTTTAAAAGGTTGAGAATTCCTGATCTAGATGGTGAGAATCAATGGTATCCCAATTGGAATGAAGCTAACACAATCGTTCATTTGAAATCTGTTATACTGTATAGTGTTGACATGAAACCTCAAAAAGTGACTTGCTGGAACAAGCATAATTGTGTATCAACTCTAGATTTCACTTTCAAATATTCAGCTTGATAGCTTTGCAGGATCTCACATAAGAGCCCAATAACAGTCCCAGAGGTAGAATTTGAATGCAGAATTTGTACTTAACTGCAGTAACAAACACTTTAAAAGCCATGAACACCTCTTGTGGCCAGAAAGGCTACAAGTTAGTTGACTGTTGCTTCTACCCCAATTGATTTCACTGGACGGAAGCATTAATACTATCTGGAATGTATGAGAAATGCAGTTCAAATGAAGGATAGGACTCTAAGTGGCTGTGGTGGTAATTAAGTTAGTAATGGGATGTGGTTTAGCACTAAACATGTTTACTAATTAATTCTGTTGCATTCCCCCCTCCCCTCCTTGATTTTCAAGGGCTACTTTTTGTTAGGAAAGTGGGGAGAGTGCTTATTAGTAATAAAATGTTTAAAAAAATTTGTTTGTCAATCACGTGTGGGTCGTGGGGAATCAATTGTGTCAGGTTGCAGGTGTCATTGGGGAAAAGGTAGCAAAAATAATAAAAATAAAAAAGGTTATTCATGAGATTGGTTAAACTTATGTCGTGGAATGTAAAAGGCACGGGTTGACACATCAAGAGGAAACGTCTTGAGGCTGCTATTAGAAAGGACTAGCATATTTTGCCCGGCGGTGCCGGGCTTTTTAAAATTGTGTTGGATAGTAAAGGGTTTCTTTTTTTTTTCTTGAACCAATGGTGCTGGGCTGTTTTAAATGGTGTTGTAAGTTTTTGTGATTTTTTGGCTTCGAGGCGCTGCGTCCGACTGCGGCGGACTTGCGCTCCCAGTGGGTTTTTTGGGGGTTTTTTTCCCATTCCGGCTTCCTCAGTGCCGGGCTCTTTGAATTGGTTTTTGAAGGTTTTTGTTTTCTGTTTATGCAAATTTTATTTTAATTTATTTTATTTTATATTATTTAGTTCAAAATTTAATTTTGGTTTTTTAAATCTTTATTTTTACGCATTTTCATTTTGGTTTTTTTAAAGTGAAATGTGATTTCTGTTATTTTTGGTATTTTTTTGAGATTAGTGTGATTATTTTTGAATGTTTTTATAACTTATTTGATTAATTTTTGAATTAATCTTATTAGTTTCAATATTTTTGAATGTTTTTTCTCTTTTGGCCTCTTGGTGGGGTTGGTGAGCTTTTCTACCTCTCTAAATTGTTCTCTTCTGTCCTCTGGGTGTCGCTTCCGGGGTTTTTTTCCTCATTTGAGTTCCGGTCTTCATGGATGGAAGACGTGTTTTGGTAAGCTCTCTTGGGTTTTTTTGGGGGGGGGTGTTTGGGATATATTTTTTGGGGGGGTGGTTCTGTGTGTTTTTTCTTGTTTGTTTTTGGCTGTTTTTGTGTTTCATTTTCTGTTTTTTGTGTGTTTTTGAGTGTTTTTGTTTTGTTTACTTTTTGAGGGGGGGTGGCTTTCTTTCCCGTGGGCCATGCTGGCTGGCCCGTGGGAAGAAAGGGCAATGGCGGGTGGTGGCGGCTTTCTTTCCCATGGGCCATGCTGGCTGGCCCGTGGGAAGGAAGGGCAAGGGTGGTGCTTTTTTTGTTTTCTTCTCCACGGGCCATGCTGGCTGGCCCGTGGGGAAGAAGGGCAGCGGCGGCGGGGGGGGGTTCCTTTTTTTCCCGTGGGCCATGCTGGCTGGCCCTTGGGGAAGAAGGGCAGCGGCGGCGGGTTTTTTTCCCCACATGGGCCATGCTGGCTGGCCCATGGGGAAGAAGGGTAGTGGCGGCGGGGTTTTTTTCCCCACACGGGTCATGCTGGCTGGCCTGTGGGGAAGAAGGGTAGCGGCGGCAGGGGGTTTTTTCCCCACACGGGTCATGCTGGCTGGCCCGTGGGGAAGAAGGGTAGCGGCGGCGGGCGGTTTTTTTAATTTTTATTTTTCGCGCGCAGGCCGCCTCAGCGTTCAGTGCGCTAATGGCGCGCAGGACGCTGGGGATTGTAGTTTTGCCTGCGCGTTTGCTTACTGTGGCGGTTTTTTCCTGCGGCTTTTTTTTGATTGGCCGCGGCGCGTTTCCGAACGTTCCTTTTGCCGCGCCACTCAGCCTGATTGGCTCTGGCACGGCGCAGCACAAGGAACGTTGGGAATTGAAGTTCCCTTTTTTGTTTGCGACTGGGGGGCTCCTTCCCCCGGGTCGAAAATTAAAACCCAACAGTTACCTGCGAACCGGGTTCGGGCGAGTGAACGGAGGCCCATTACGGGCTAGTGGGGCCTGGTGCGACATCCTTTGTCACATTCCAACAGTTAATGCACCATTTTATAGGTATAGATAAGTCGGACCTGATATTTTTGCAGGAAACCTATCAAAAAAGCTCAAGATATAAATAATCTGTCGCTAGGGTGGATACAAAATTACGAAAAAGCTTTTGGTAACTCTAAAGCCAGGGGGATTGCAATTTTGATCTCAAAGAGATTAGGGTTTGTAAAATATTCTAGCATTGCAGACCCGGAGCGGAGATATTTAATTGTAAAAGTAATAATGGATAAGGAGGAAATACTATTAATTTTTATGCCCCGAATCAAAAGCAAGAGGAATTTTTATAAGGTGTGTATGAAGTAATTATAAAGGAAAGAACCTCTAAAATGATAATAGCAGGTGATTTTAACTTGACTAGGTCAGGTATAGACTCCACAAGTGAGACTAAATATAGAAGTAATAGTGAAAATATCATGGATGCATGGATCCAGATGTTGGGAGTTCACGATGCCTGGAGAGAGCTTAAAGGGATGGAGAGGAGTTTTACTTATTATTCGCATATGCATGAATCGTACTCAAGGATCGATTATTTTTTGGTTTCGAAAAGTTTGGTTAACAAGTTAGAAAGCATTGAAGTAGGAATCTTTAGGGAATTGGATCACGCTAAATTGATTTTAGAATTAAAATTGGATGCAGTAAAGGAAAAAAGTAACAATTGGAAGTATGATGTAAAAATATTTAAAAATCCCAAAGACAAAGAATTGATAGTTAAAAAATGGGAAGAATACTGGAGACTTAATGATACTCGGGATGTTACAGATGGGACGTTGTGGGACACAATGAAAGCCATGTTCAGGGGGGAATGTATTAAATTATCTAGTCTTAAAAATAAACAATTTAGGGAAGATCAGGTTAGGTTGGAAAAACAAATTAAACTTCTTCAAGAAGAGCATATTAAGAAAAACGATAAGAATACTTTTGATAATATGCAAAGATTGAAGGCCGAATTGATAGGAAAAGACATTGAAAAGGTCAAACGAAATTTAGTATATTTGAAAAGGGATTTTTCGAATATAGTAACAAAAATTCTAGGATGTTAGCAAGGGCAGCTGAGGCCAAGAGAGAAAAAAGGGAAATAGGAATATTAAAAGATAAAACTGGGAAAAGATGCAACAAAATTGAACAAAAAATTGATATTGTGAAAGAATTTTATCAAGGGCTGTATTCAAAAATAAAAAATAAAAAAGAGAATGTCGAATTATGTTAATAAATAGATCAATGTTAAGGTATCTCAAGAACATAAATTGAACTTGGAAGAACCTATAACAAAGCAAGAATTAATCAGTGTCATTGACAAACTAAAAGCAAAAAAGTCTCCAGGAAAAGATGGCTTATCGAATGAATTTTACAAGGAGTTTAAAGAAATGTTGGTGCCAAAAAAAAAGAATCTTTAATTATGTATTAGAAGGACGGGAATTACCGAAATCCTGGTTTAGATCAATTATAATTTTGATTCCAAAAATAAGAAAAGATGTCGAAAAAATTGATTCTTATAGACCCATTTCCTTGTTGAATCAAGATGTAAAATTATTTACTGCAATTTTAGCTAACAGGTTGAATAAATTTATGGGGAATTATATTAATTTGATCAGGCAGGTTTTATGAAAGGGTGTTATTTGGCAGACGTGACGAGAAGAGTGGTAGCATTAATGAATGTGGCAGAGGTTAGTAAAGAAAAAATAGGGTTGTTTTCATTAGATATATACAAAGCTTTTGACTCGCTTCAGTGGCCCACAATAAAAGAAACAGTAGCAGGTTTTGGATTTGGTTCAAAATTTACAAAGTTAATTGATAGATTATACCAGCAAGGCATTGCAAAAGTGAGAGTGAATGACGTTTATACACAAGATATTAAATTGGAAACCGGAACCAGACAGGGAGACCCTTTATCCTCAACATTATACATAATGGTAACGGAATTACTTGCAAACAGAATTAGAGAAGATATTCAGTTAAAAGGAATTAAAGATAATAAAATTAACATGTATGCTGACGATACTTTGCTGTTATTAAAGGACCCATTGAAAGCGGCAGGGAGGTTACAGTCACATCTTAAAGAGTTTCAAGAAGTAACGGGTTTAAAAGTAAATTGGGAGAAATCGGAGGCGATTCTTTTTAATACAGGGGTAGAAGAAAAAAATAAATTAAAGGAAAAGTTTAACATCAATATAAAAGATTATGTGGAATATTTAGGAATAAAAATTACAAATAAATATGATGAACTATTAAACTTAAATTACAGGGTCTTGCTTAAAGAAATAAAGGAAATGATACAGAGGTACAAGAATTTAAAATTATCTTGGTTTGGAAAAATCGCCTTGTGTAAAATGAAGATTTTGCCAAAAATCATTTTTTTTGTTTGAAACATTACCTGTTAAAATTAAAGAGAAGTTAAAAGAATTGCAAAATTTAATAAATATTTTTTGTAATGGATGAAAACGGACTAGAATAACAAAGTCATTATGGTATAGACCACAAAAAGAGGGAGGTTTGGGAGTGCCGAATCTTAGAAATTATTATTGAGCATGTCAACTTAAAAATATTATTAGGATTTTAGCAACTGATGGAGTAACCTGGAAAGGAATTAAAATGCAGGAGTTAGAAGAGGTAGGGAATGCAATATTTTTGGACAAAGATAAGGTTAAAATCAATCTGGCAAATAAATTTTTAAAGATATTAATTGAAACATGGAAGTTCATTAAGAACAAATTGGCTCCTGACAAACCCCGTTATTGAACTAAAATATATTAAAAGCTTCCCTCTAGCAATGAATGATAGAATTGAAGGGGTTCTAAAAATTATGTGACTTTTAAAAGATTGGTTAATATTATGTGAAAACACAGATAGAAAAATGGAGTTGATGGAGCAATTGAATTTGAACTGGTGTGTGTGTGTTTATATATGTGAGCATTTGTTGTCATATATATATATATGTTTGTATGTTTATGTATGTGTAAAATAAAAGTTTAAAATTTAAAAGAAAAAAAAAGCTAATATTAAAATACAGCAGATAAGTCTTTAAGGTGCTTTATTTTCTCTCTGATACATACCTGTCAAGCGCGGCTCTGGACAATACGGGACCTGCGCAGAACCGTTCTGCACAAGTCCCTTCTACGCATGAGTAGAAACCCTTCTATGCATCCCCTTCTGCGCAGAACCCTTCTATGCATGCACAGCAGGGTTCTACGCATGCGCAGCAGGGTTCTACGCATGTGCAGAAAAGGGTGTGCAGTAACTACTTCCCCCTGCTGCCAAGTTACGGGGTGGTGGCAGCGGCTCCGGGCGGGAAATGAAGAAAAGCGGCGCAAAATTACGGGAAATCCTGGCCAATACGGGATACTTGACAGGTATGCTGTGATATGCTTGAAAGGCAGACTAACAGGAGCTGCCATGTCAAAAATCACAGGGAATGGTTTGTCCTCCCCCAAATAATAATAATAATAATAATAATAATAATAATAATAATAATAATAATAATAATAATAATAATAATAATAATAATAATAATAAATATTTTAATTAAAGTCTGGAGCCGTGTGTTGTCTGTTGCAGCAAAAGCGACAGCGCCCGTGGAGACCTTTGAATAGCCCGGTTGAGCTTCCCTCGTTTCGGGCCACGGGATTAAGGCCAACCTCCCGCCCGGGCCTGCCCTCCCCAGACCAGGCCCCTCCCCGGCCCCTTGACGCTATGGGAAGGTGGGGTTGTTGCTGCGGTTGCACCGGCAACGGGGGTGGGAGTTGTGGGGTGGGGACGGAAAGGGGATGGCGCGGCTTGGCGCGGCGGCGGGGGCCATGGAGTCTTCCCTCTGGCAGGTTTGTCGGCGGGGGTGCGCGTCGTGGGCTCGCTACACACACACACACACGCCCCGCTTTTCTTTCCCACCAAGCGGCCACGTATCTGCTTTATGGCGCATTGCGTTGCTGCGGCTTCCCCCCCACCCTACTCCCCTCCCTCTTTCCACGCGCTGAAGACGAGGAGGTGTCGTCCTGCTTCTCGCTTTTCTCCTCGCCCAGCTGAGCGCGCCCCCAGACACACACACCACCCCCCCAGCCCCCCACTCGCCCAGCATGGTCGTCGCCCTAAAGAAGCTCTTCCGCTCCGGGCCTTTCCTTTGCTCCCATAAAGGGGGACAGGAGGGCGCTTCTTGGCTCGTGGCCACCCGGAGGCTTTTGCAAAGCCAGACCCAGCCGGGGTGGGGGGTGGGGGTGGGGGTGGGGGGGGGCAGCAGAGCCTTTCCCAGAAGTTGCATTTCTATCCTTGGAAGGAGCTTACAGGTGAAACTCGGAACATTAGAATATCGTGCAAATGTGCATTCATTTCACTGAAAAGGTGAAGCAAAATAGATGAGATAGACTCACTGCATGCCAAGCGAGAGATGTCATCATGCCTTGATTCGTTATAATTGGGATGATCATGGCGTACATTTATGTGATGATTATAGTGTACATGAGATTGGGGGGGTTGAGGTTTTCATAAATTGTAAGCCATAAGCATCAATAGCATAACAAAGTAAGGCTTGAGCTATCTCGCTTTGCATGCAATGAGTCTATCTCATATTTGTTTCACCTTTTAAGTTGCATTACTGAACTGAATGAACATTTGCATGATATTCTAATTTTCCGAGTTTCACCTGTATTTTTCTCAGAGGCTTCTACCTCTTCCTGGGCTTCAGACTCAGTGATGGTGAACCTTGGCACGCCAAGTGTTCTTGGACTTCAATTCCCAGAAGCCCTGAACTGCAGGTGTGCTGACTTGGACTTCTGGGAAATGATGTCCAAGAACACCTGGAGTGGCAAGGATGACCATCAAACCCCCCCTTTTTTTAAAAAAAATTTAAACCCAACTCATTGGGGCAAAAAGCATTTTGCTTTGGGCCCACTGCAGTTTGGCACACGGGTTTTGTGGGTTGAATGTCTGCACCTCACACACATGTCTGCATCTTGCACACCAGCATCCGCACCCCTGTGTAAAAGTGGTGGAGAGGTTGAGCCTGGTTTCAAAGTGTCCTCCTAGTGGTGCTGCACTTCTTACTGATGCTGGAGGGAGTGTTTGCTTGTCAGGTTGGGGCTTTTGGGACAAGTCCATCTGCCACTTTCAAGAAGTCCCCATGTCTATGTGAACTCTGTGGTGCATGTCGGCCTTGTGCTGAGTAGGGCGAGGTACAAATTAAATTGATTGATTGATGTTCAGGGCAATAGCCATTGTACAATACTTATATCCTGCCCCATAACACTTAGAGCACTCTCTCTGGGTGGTTCACAAGGTAATTGGCATTTTGCCCCCAACAAGCTGTGTACTCATTTTGCTGACCTTGGAAGGCTGAGTCAGCCCTGAGCCCCTGGGAATCAAGCACAGATGGTGAACAGAATTTTGGCTGCGCTTCTATGCTTTTTATATGTTTAGCCTAAGGAATGAGGTAAAACCCTCAACATACAAAACTTCACTGACGTTGACCACTTATACCCAAGATGACAGTCCAGCCATTGACAAGGCCCTGTGGTTCCGGGGGAGTGTATTAATTAATGGCAGTCAGGTTGGGTTTATTTGTATGCGCCCACTTCTCAAGAGTTCCAGATGGGATGTCGTTGCGGCAGTAATTTTGGCTATGCCACAGGACACACTCCTAAAAAGCACTGTAAGCCATTGACGTCTCCTCAGCTTTAGTGTGTTCCTATGGTGCCAGTGTTCATCCTTGCAAGATTATCATGTTGCTCCTCTAAATAAATATTATAATAGTCTCCTTTTTGCTACTTAAAAACCTGCCAAAAAATGAATATGCTTTCTCCCATATCAGATAATTTATGTCAGGTCATACCTAATCATTGCTCCAAGGCCCAAAAGAACTTCATAGATTGGGGCCTGGGATCAGAAGCCTGTGTTTGTTACAGGTAGCATTTATCCCAGCAAAGGATTAAAACCAAAATGAAATAAGACATTCATTTGCAATTCTATCAGAAGTCATCAGGGTATGAAGGCCCAAGTCTTCTAAGTTTTCCAGTAATTTCAGGCAACATCAGCTGTCTGTTTTTACAAGGAACATTTATCTACATTGTTTCTGTGTTCCATAAATTCAAACACTCTACAGTTATGAAACATACAGAAGTCTTAACATCATCTTGCAGTAATGGAACAGTGTAAAGCATAAATGTTTACAAATAAATCCATTATTGTGAAAAGCTAAAAAGTATAATGAAATGCCAAACTGGAAGTGTCCAGAGATCTCTTTTTGGAGGTATTTTTTACAAACATATTTTTCTCTGTTAAAAGAAGACACATGCAGATAATTTAAAAACATGTTAATGACATTCATTTTCAGCGGCTTGATTTTGGGGCTCCAAAAACGCATGGAGGTATTTATGGCCCAACTTGTGGACAGCCCAGAGAGTGTGCTAAGTGCTACCTTCAGCTACCACTAGCCAACTCACTCTTGCTCATAGATGGTTGTTAGCCCTTTTTGTGTCTGCTTCCTACTGCATTATCTGCCTTAAATTCTGAGTTTGTGCATGCAAGAGGAAGAGAGAACAGGAGAGAGGAAAGGGAGGCAACAGCAGCACACAGAATCCTTCCTAATTAAGGGCAAGGAATACAGTATTGTAAACGCCTGCCTACTTCTGTGGGAAAAGGCTTTGTGTTGTGTATGCAAGCACAGGTATGAATTGATGCTCATTTTTGCCACTGTTTCTGTCACCCCTTGTTCAAGCTGCCATTGTCTATGTGCCTTTTTCCTTACCAACTGGAGGGAACACCAAGAACCTACATTGTGGTCTGAAACTTCACAAAGGAGGAAAAACTTTTTTTTCCTAGTCAGAAAGGAAAACCGTACTCTCCCAACCCCTTTTGTTAGTGTGTTCATTTTCTTTATCATGTTAACCCAAATAATCACTTCTTTTTAGGCTTTAATTAATTACTACTGCCAGGAAGGATACTTTCGTCATGTTCAAACAGTTGCTAATGAAGGCCTTAAGATAGTTGGTAATGACCCAGTATTCATTTTCTACCGTATTTACGGGATAATGATGGAAGGTAAACATTTACTATTTTTTTCTGAATGTTATGATTGTTGTATTTTATCCAAAATGTGAAAAAAAACTGAGAAATGTTAACATGAAATTCATCTAGAAACTTTGAGGCTTTGTGAGTGTTTGGGTAAGCTGACAGAGAAAGCAGGGGTCAGTATTGGCCAGGAACAAAGGGGAAAGTAACACCTTGAATTGATCTCTTGTTATAAAGAAAATCAAAGCAATAACAAAGGGAACTAACACTTCAAGCTTTATTGGCATCAAAGGCCAGGCTGTTTCCTTCCTAGGAGTCATGCAAATTGAAAAAAGATTACAGTTGTGTGAGGAAGAGGGGCAAAAAGTGTTGTTGTTTTTGTCTCGGTAAAGATTAAAATGGATTGAGATATTGATTAAAATCTTAATGCCATTTACTGTATAAAGGGGGTTAACATTTATTGGAAGGTAGGAACTCAGTTTAAGGAGAACTTAGTCTGTGTCTAAGAAGGATGTTTATAAGAAATCTTTTAAACAATTAACTGGATCTTTGTCTTAGTGGGTTTGTAATATTAAAACTGAGTGATGTCTCAAGCAGCTACCAGGAAAGTTTGGAGTTTGCATGGGTGCAATGAAAGCTCTTACTTGCAAGAGGGCACATCTTAACCTATAAAATCGAGGGTTAACCGTTGGAACTTTGCATAGGCTCCTTAGCCAGGCCCTACTAGCCCGCACTCACCATTCGTGCACACGCCCGAACTGGGTATGCAGGTAAACGCAGGATTGAGAAATGTGCCAGTGGGGCAAGAGCCCCACAAACGCGAAAAAAAGGAAACAGCTTCATTTCCCAATGTTCTTTGTGCCGCAGCCAATCAGGCTGAGGCGGGAGCACAAAGAACGTGGGGAAATGTGCTGCGGCCAATCAAAAACCACCCGCACCAAAAAAAGAGCACAAAGGGAAAAAACTACAATCCTGTGTCCTGCGCGCCATGAGCACGCAGAACGGGGGAGAAATGTGCCGTGTGAAAAATTAAAATAAAAAACGCACTGCCTCAGAGAAACACAGCCCGTGTTAAGGAAATTGCCATCTCGCAGATGGCCTTCCTTAACGCGGTCCGGCAACAGAGGCCACGCCGCGTTAAAGAAATCCCCCACCCCGCCGATGGCCTTCCTTAATGCGGTCCGGCAACAGAGGCCACACCGCATTAAGGAAATCCCACACCCCGCAGATGGCCTTCCTTAACGCGGTCCGGCAACAGAGGCCACGCCACATTAAGGAACTCCCCCACCTCGCAGATGGCCTTCCTTAACATGGTCCGGCAACAGAGGCCACGCCGCATTAAGGAACTCCCCGCCCCCGCCGCTGCCCTTCCCACGGGCCAGGCATTGAGCCCGGCACGTGAGAAGGAAAGACCCCCCGCCGCCGCTGCCCACCGCCACATGGTATTGCCACGGGCCGGCCACCAAGGCCGACCCACGGAAATACCCGCATCCCCAACACAAACAAGAACATTAAAAAATAATCAAAAACAAAAACTAATAAACATAAAAAGAAAACACAAAAACATCAAAAAACAACCAAAAATAAACAAGGAGAAACACACAGAAACACCCCCCCCCAAAAAAAAACCACCCCAAAACAAACCCCCTTAACAAAAATAAACCAGAGAACTTACCACTTTTATTGAATAATGCCCTAGTCCGAATTATCACTTTCAATTGGTGTAATCATCCAATTGTAATTCTTTAAGGCAAGCAGGCCGCAGTAACACTGGTAAGGTTCCTCCCAAAATGCCAATGGAAATTGGCTACATGTATCTATTTGTATCAATTTGTTTGTTGACACAAACAAATTGTTGACCGGAGTCAATATACTATCTACTGACCCCACCCTAAGACGTGTATCCGTTCAAATATCATGGTGATGCAGGCTGTGAAGCTCCTAACATCACACCTTGCATGGTTCGCCCTTGACCGGCCAATCCTATTTCCCCTGTACCTATCTATGTGTTGGCCAGTCAATTGCGAACCTGCCGGATACCTATGGGTCATAATTCTTTACCTTACCAGTGCTACCCGCCAAAAGTGAACAAAAGTCAACTTACCCCGTATCTCAAACACTAGCGACAGTGTGGGATGGGCGAAAAAGCCAAGAACCAAAGAGCCAATTGTAGGTTCAAGCAAAAATTCCCACCCGGCCCCGAAGCGACCAGAAAATCACACTGTCCACTAGGGAGGGGGTGGAGGAAAAAACTTCTCCGCTCCGTCGCATTCAAAATGGCAGCACGGCTGCCTCGTGGCCACCCCTTTTAAAGAGGGTGGCCACACCCCCTAACTCACCTGGATGTCTGAGTCCGGGGGGGAGGGCCGCAAAGAGCGTGGCGGCCATTTTGGCGCCGCGCTTGCATTGTAGCAGGAAATAAGAGGCCTCTCTTCAATCAGCCTTGGCCAGGTGATTGAAATGGAGGTTTCTTCAGGTATATAATTTGTGAGCTGGAACTCCCAGAATTCAGCCTGGGGAATTCTTGAAGGCTTCTAAGAGTTGAAATTTTTCTTTAAAACAAAAACAACCCACACATAATAAGAAAGAAAACAAAATAGACCCCCTAGGTAAATGTAAAGGTTTCCTTTGCTCGAAAGTCAGTCGTATCCGACTCTAGGGTTCAGTGCTCATCTCTGTTTCAAAGCCGAAGAGCCAGCATTGTCTGCTTCTGCAGACGTTTCCGTGGTCATGTGGCAGGCATGACTAGACACCAGAGTGCACGGAATGCTGTTACCTTATCACCAAAGTGGTCCCTATTGATCTACTTGCAATTTCTTAATAATTGGATCTTATGAGAGAACCAGTCCTACTGTTGCTTAGTTCAGAGTTCATTGTGGAAGGCTCACTGAGGTGGCTTAGTGGTTAAGAAGCTGAACTTGACAACCGGAAGGTAGGCAGGTCAACAATTCGGGACCCGAGTGCTGCACAGTTCAAGACCCGAGTGAGCTCCCGTCATTTGCCCCACCTCCTGCCAACCTAACAGTTCAAAATCAAGAAATTAGAAGTAGATAAATATGTACAACTTTTGGCAGGAAAGGTAACGTTCTCTGTGCTTTGGCATCTAGTTATGCCTGCCACATAACCATGGAAACATCTGCAGATGCAGATAGCGCTGGCTCTTTGGCTGTAAATTGAGATGAGCACGGCACCCTAGAGTCATACACGACTATCTTTTGAACAAGGGAGACCTTTACCTTTAACTAATGAGACATACCTCATCTATTATGTTTATACTGTTGGCTTTCCGCCCTTAGAACTGAAGTTGGTAAGTTTAAGAAGTTAATGGGAGAAATAAATGCTTGTGATTAGTGAGCTGGGTATTCCTGGTTTGTGGATATACCCATGTATAGTACCAGTGTATACAGTGAGAAACTGGTAAAGAGTGATATTAAAAATACAGTACTTAACAATTGAAATGAGAAGATTTCATGAAGGAAATATAAGAAAGTAACAAAACTTACTGTCTTGTTTTCTCAGGACACCTACAAGAGGCTCTTCTTGATCTGGAATCTCTTAAAAACAAGCAGGAAGTATCCCTTTGCACACTGATGGCATTGATCTATGCCCATAAAAAAAAGCCAAATCCAGGTATAGTTCCTAATATTACCCTGTTGTTTGTGTCTTTTCCAGTTGTGCAAGAGTTTCATGCTTTTGAGCAAGCACAATTCTCACTCCCTTGTTGTTGTAGCAGGGAAATAGTCTGCTGAGTTTGACAGGGTGAGGAAAATATAAAAGGGTTGTACTTTGCTAAGCCCATTAATGGAAACAATATCAGCAAATTACTTTTTGTAGATGATCAGGTATTGATAGCAAGTACAGCTACAACAACACCTTATATCCATAAACAAAGAATGTAAAATAAATAATATGAGAATAAAGAGAAGACTGAAATAATGGCAACTGGAAGGAAACAGCATACTCTAGATTTCGAGTTAGAGGAACAAGTATAAAACAATTGGAAGATTTCAAATACCTAGGAACAACATTTACTGAAAATGGCAAAATGGGCCATTTGGTCAGTCAAACCAAATACTATATTGGGACGGTTAGCTCCGCTCTTACAACACAAGGCAATACCAATCAACACGAAGAAAAACCTCATAGAAAGCATATTTATTTCCACTTTATGTTACCAGTGCCAAACATGACGTACAACCCAGAATAATTTCTGACACAAAATTATTACTATTTGTTTTGGCTTTGATTACTATTTGAGAAAGTGGTTTGTAACCTGTCTTGAGCTTCATGATGGGATGAAATCTAAAGGTGTTTATTTTTGAGGGGATAGGTGGTTGTAATATAAGCATTGCATTATTTGCTACAGACAGACACATGCCACTGACATTAAAGGAATTGTGCTTGGAATGTCACACCTTGAAAAAGTTTTGGAGGGGGAGGGTTGTTGAGCTGTCACTCCTCAAATGCTGCAGTCAATGTGATCAGTATTAGTTTTGGGGGGGGGGTGCTGGGGCATGTAGTCCAAAGAAGTAACTTCTCCAAACTCTGGTTATTTTTGCTACTTGAGCCACTCCTGTGTCCCATAAGACTCAAATCTCTGACACATTAGCAGCGATGTTTTCATGCTCAGAAGACAGCTGCCAAAGAAGCAGCATCAGGCAGTAGGAACTTCACTTGCTTAATTTTTCCATTCCCCTCTTTTGGGGGAAGTGTGCATTCCTCTCAGCCCAAGGAATGACACTGAGGATCTCCCCCAGTTAAGGCAGGACTGGACATTTCACGTGTAGAAGGTCCCCCACTTCTTCACAGCTAGGTTTCAGGGGTGCTGTATAGCTGAGCATGTCCTGTTGTGCTGGGTATTGGATCAGATACATATTCCTTCCAGCTGTATGATTATGTGCTTTACTAACATTCTCTTGTTTGCCTGCTAGCATTCTGTTTTTGATCAGTAGCATTTTGCAGTAAAATTATAATAAGCTGAAAGCAGCGTTCAGTGGTGACCCATTTCTGGAAATGAGCTGTACGATTTGTATAATCATAAGCAATTCTACTGGTTTGTTTCAGATCGAGAAGTGATCGTCGAACTAGATACCCAACTGAAAGAGCATCGTAAGTCAGCAGGGCAAGAGGCTTTGTATTTTGCCAGCTTATTCTTGTGGCATATTGGCCGCCATGAGAAAGCCCGTGAATATGTTGACAGGATGATCAAGATCTCCAATGGCAGTAAAGAGGTAACCCATTTCCCATAGCCACACTTCATCATTATACATCAGCTTGCTGTTAAAATGAGACTTGTTAGCCCTAAGCTATATGTTGAGTCATCGCACAGATCATAGCCAGTTATGAGTGCTTCATTTAATACTCAAAGAAAATCTTTTGGCCAAGTCAGTACTGTTGAAAACTCTTTTGTTAGCGGCAAAGTGTGTCTGGTTCATGAAGTAAGCTGAGTCACTGGCTAGTAGTCTTGGAGGCAACTCAGCAGTTTAATGGCTCTTAATCACAGATGTTTCCTGTGCTTTCATTTTATGCTTAGATAAAAATGTCTCATTGGTACATTCCATGGTCATATTTAGCAATGGCTTTGTCTTAGTACTTTCATTCATGTAATCTAATCAGAGGCAGCTGTTCTCCCCCGTGTGTGTGTGTGTGTGTGTGTGTGTGTGAGAGAGAGAGAGAGAGAGAGAGAGAGAGAGAGAGAGCTGTGTAATGAAGATTATAAGTAATTGAATGCCAGACTTTGAATGAGTAGAAACTTCTTCCATTAAGGCAAAGTTTATTGGATTCATCCTCATCAACTCTGAATGGAAAGATTTGTCTGAATGCTTTCCCACAAACCAGTTGTGTATAAGTAGAGAAATGAATTGTTACAAGAGCACCTGGAGTCAGAGTTGTACAACAGTAGTAGCATAAAAGGCTCAGCATATGCTGCTGGAGCATTTTAATATTCTTTGATCTGCTGCTGTTGCCATTTTAGGTCTGCTTTTTTTAACCCTTAATTCTCTTATACTACAACCAATTTAGCTGAGGTACAAGGTTTGCACATTACTGAAAATTACAGTCTCCAGCAGCAAAACTAAAATGATTGTGCATGTGGATTTTTTCTTTCCAATTAGAGTGACATTAAAGAAACAGCACTGCAATGAAAACCCTACCATAGTCTATAATCCAGTGACCGAAGTGTGCATATACAGGAGATTTATTTGTGGTTTCACTGTAAAGGTGCATGTAAATTGTGTGGATACACATAATTTGTTTTTCAGAATGGCCACCTTCCCTGCCTCCTGAGTTATCACCCCAAAGCTTCCCTGGTAAAGTCTAATGGGTATTTTGAACAATGCAGATGGCCTTTTTCTCATATGTGTCACTGTCATCATAGAACTGGATAGTTCCAGTTGAATCATCAGATGGCTGTTAACATATTTGTCAATCTCATTCCATGGCTCAAGTTTGTCAAATAAAGTGATTTATGTGGGTCTTGAAAAAATGATGGATGCAATTTTTTTAAATACATCCTGAATGTTCTTATACCTAAATAAGCTTTACTGAGTTCTATACAATGTACTGTATTCTTAAAAGTTCTTGTATAGGCTTGCAACCCTAAGGCATTTGGATGAAATTACCTTACTAATGTTGCTGTTTTTACAGGGATTGATTTTGAAAGGATGGCTTGATGTCACCTGTGGGAAAGAAGCAAGTATCAAAAAAGCTATAAAATATTTTGACGAGGGGTTGCAGAGTGGGCATGATGTCTTTGGTTTGATGGGTAAGGTAAGGCTACACTGAAATTAGATTTTACTTCTATTCCTTTACACAGGCAAACATCCAGATGAGGTGTTTTCAAGTCCTGCCTCACTTCAACCAGGAGAGCAAGCCAAGGAATCTACCATCAGTATTTTTGCAATTTTCACATAATGTCTTTGGGACATTATACCATATATTTGGGACATTACACCATATACCATAAAAATCGAATTTTTTCACTTAAAGAGCAACAGCGAGATAGAGTAAATGAGTACCGAAGGACTAGGTGGCTATTTTCAAAGATGAATGGCACCCATCCTGTGCTTCACATTTTAAAAAGTCCATGGGACCATGCAGCAGCTAGTGTAGTTTTGAAACATTCATAGGTAAGAGCTTTTGCTCAAATAAAGCAATTTGCATAGAACTGTTAAGGGGAATGGTTGAGGACCCAAAATATAACAATTTCTAGATCTGAGAACCATTAAGCCACAAACCTTCCATTTAGTCAGGATTTAACTTAAGCTCATTCTCATTGCACGTCTAATTTTTAAGCTTTACAAATTATGCAATGCCTGATAGATAACATACAGTACCTCACAGGTTTTATTTATGCAGGTTTCGATAACTGAGTCTACAACTAGATTAGAATATCTCTATTTTTTCCGTTTGTGGACAGCTGGAGGGCTCACATTAGAATCCTACCTGAGAGGGGAGAGGAGAAGAAAAACCAGCAGGAAAACATTTTTCCCCATCCCTTGTCACATTTTAAAATATTGAACCTTTTTATGAAAGGTTCTCACATGGATAAAGCATAGAGGTAGACAAGTTTCATTTGTTGAAGTCAGTAAGGGGCCATTCAACAATTATGTGATCCTTGAAGAGGGGGGGGGGCGTCTACCATCTGAATTATGGAAAATTACATGGGGGGTGGGTGGTGTCAGGTCAAAGATTACATAATCAATTTGGAGCTGTTGTGGTTTTGAAACATTGTGCTTTTTTAGGTTTAAAAATGATCTCTGGGAATTTTGATCCGATTTGGGAAGATGATCTTGATGTACCCCCGGCAGGAGATGACAACGACTCTTAATCCTTTAAAAAAAAAAAAGATAGTAGAAGAACACTATTGGAACTTACTTGATATCCTCATTCCTCCCTGCAAAAAATCTCTTCACAAAGGGTGTGATGCATCAAGAATCCTCACTGATAAAATCTGCATTAGACACCAATAGTGAAAAGCTCTAAAAATTAGAGTTTTGATACAAAAGCTCTGGATTACATAATTTTAAACAGGGGAGGGGGATCCGAAGTGAAAATTACGGTTGGATTACATGGGGGGAGGTCAATTCCCCCCCCCAAATGGATCACGTAATTGTTGAATGGCCCCTAAGTATCAGAGGGCTATTCCCCCTTTTAGAAGACTTTACCAGTCTATCTCTTTCCTTTTTCTTTCAAAGCAGTGATTTGTAACAGCAGCTCTCCAATGCTGAGTGTCAGGCGGCGGTTAACTAACCAGACCACCCTGAGGACTAATGGCCTTGGGTGCCGAAGTCCACAGGGAAGAATGATGCTTCCCAAGTGGATTAAATCCTACTTGAATCCATCTTGATGGAGGGCAGCAGTTTCATCAACACTGGCTTGGGGCCAATGAGGACTTTGTGTACCAAAATTGCTCAGGACCAGAAAGTGACTTGTGGAACTGGATCAATGGTATGGGGGTCATGCTGCGATGCGGAAGGCAGATGAAAGGCCACTCCATTATCAGGACAGTCTTCATGGCTGATTGCCATGAGGATCACCTTTGTTGTGTTCAGATTCAGCTGAAGAAGAACAAGAGCTCTTCAACAGCAATTCTTGAGTCACCTCTTTGAACAGGAATCGGCTATGCACTTGTTTTTAATCCATCTCTTCAGATTACAAAGTATATTTCAATCTGTTGGCCTGAAAGCATACTGCTTAATAAGAGCAAGGGCTGTGTTCTGTAGAAAATATTCCCTTTCCACTTGACAATGTACCTGTTCCTCCAAAAAGGAAGATAATAAAGCGATTACTTCCATCTTTCATCAGGCACAGTATTTTGAAGTGCGGCAGAATTACTCTGGAGCCTTGGAAACTGTGAATCAAGTAATAGCTAATTTCCCACAATTCCTTCCTGCTTTTATAAAGAAGATGAAACTGCAGTTGGCTTTGCAAGACTGGGAACAGGCAATTGAGACAGCACACAGGTGGAGTATACATAATTGTTTTTGTTTACTGTAGGTGATTTAAAAAGCTTCTAACCTCTTGAGTTGCACATTTTTGGGGGAAGACAGGTTTGTAAAAGCTAGGGTGGTACCATCTTGATTTTGCTAATCAGCAGGTATGATGTTTATGGAATTTCCTTCCAGGTAACAGAATTATTGTAATACTGTATACATTATCAAAACTAAGTAACCATTCTTTTTAGTAAAGCAAAGATCCAGCCAACAGATGACAGTTTTATTTATTCCACTACCTTTGGGGGTGGTGAGGAGGAGAACTGCTAAATTTTCCACTTCCGCATAATGAGTTTTCTAATCATTAGACATGCAAGGTGCATTATAGAGTTTTGTAGACGGTCCATTGTTATTTTGCAAATAGCTTCCCGATAACAGATCATGAGATGGAAAGCTTGAGTGGATCAAATGTTGCTGAGCGGAATTGGAATTGCTGAGAGAATAATTTTTTTCACACTATCTGTTTGAGGATGAATAGCTTACTGACAGTAGGGGAAAAAAAAGATTTATCTCTGACAGTTTCCCTTTGGCCTTGAAGCAAAAATTTCTGACTGGGTCTTTCTCATGAAATTCAAGCGTTTTGAACCATTTTTGGAAAATAGGTCATCTTTTGTACTGCTGCATTTAGTTTAATGCAGCCTAACAGGCAGGCTCACTGACGCAGAACATGTTCGTTCATAGAATAAGGATGTTTCCAAATTGGACTTTTACTGTTCAACCATCCTGTTTCAACCTCAGAATCTTGTGAGGGATTTACATATCAGTGACTTCCAATTGTAATCCTGTCATATTTTTCCTGCTGTTTTTTCTGTCTCTTGTTTCCCCAGAAAATACATTTTAAAAGGAGGTTCCACCGGTTCAGTATCCATGGGTTCAGTATCCACAGATTCAGTTATCTGCAGTGCTAAAAATATTTAATAAAAACTCATGAAATACATAACATATATCAGTGTTTCCCATTGTGGGGCCCAAACTCCACAGCGGGACTTCAATTCCCAGAAGCCTAAGTCAGTACATTGGCTGATCATTGGGGAACTGACTTAGGCTTCTGGGAATTGAAGTCCAAAAACCAAAGGTTGGGGAAAACCCTGGTACAGTATATATATTTCAATAGCATGTTACCATAGCTGGTCACTAGAAGCCACTGTCTGCATTGTAAATACAGGGTTCCCAGTTTCAGGTATCCTTGGTACTTCTCTGAATACATGCCCTGCAGATAAGAGGGAGGGCAACCTGTAGCTTATAATAAGGAATGCTGAGGATCCCTGTGAAACATTCTACTTCTACCTAGAATGTATTAATTTATTTTATATAACTATAATCCTAACTATGACTATAGACTTCAGTTAGCAGCATAATGTGGTTGCATCTAGGACAAAAACCCCAAGAATTTAGGTAAAGGAAGTACCATATTTGATGGTGTGTAAGACCCACTTCCCCACCTTAAAATATACTGGGAAAATGGAGTGTGTCTTGTATTGTATATAGTGGCCTACAGTGGGCTATTTTGGTAATAACGGGGGGTGTCTTATCTAGAACTTTTCCACAAATGTTTCTATTTGTTGAAGAGACTCAGCATTACAGTCTATGTTTGTATGATTATAAATGGCAATGAGATCTACATTTAATGTTCCTCCCAGATAAATGGGAAAGTATGACTGGTCTGATGTGCCATAAACTTCATTATAGTTGCTTTCTGCATTTAATCCCCAAATCAAACTGATAGATAAAGGTAAAGGTCACCCTTGCTCGAAAGCGAGTTGTATCCAACTCTAGGATTCAGTGCTCATCTCTATTTCATATCTGAAGAGCCAGCACTGTCTGCTTCTGCAGACGTTTCTGTGGTAATTTTCTGGTTTTTTCACCCCCTCTTTCCAAGCATCTATTTAAAAAGGTAGATAAATGTTATTTTTTCTTTTCTCTTCAGAGAAACACCCATGTTCATAAGGCAGTCCTGTTGTTTTTTCTCTTTCCCATGTTGAAAATGACAGTAATTGTGCTAAAAATACTTAACCGTATGGAAATCCTCCCCCCCCCTTTTTTTTTAATCCTTAAATCATAATAGCAAATGAACATTGTAGGGTGGGCAAGTTTCAAAAGTGAAAAAACCTCTGTTCCTTTCAGATAAAGGAACAAGCGCAAAGTAATTTTGCTATGATAAAAATGGGTAATGCACACTTGCCCTTCTTGTTTATCTTCTTTTCAATAAAGCTTGAGAAACAAGAATACATTGAGAAAGAACATAGAGGGTGGAGGGTTTTTAAAAATTTAGTCTAAAGTTTGGCTTGGGAGTGGAAGGGCGAATGGAGGAATCTGCTATTCTGGATGAGCCTAGCTGAGTCTTCCATAGCTGTGTCCCATTTCCACTTTTCTCTGAAACCTTTTCCATGTTTGTTTGGACGAAAACGTGCCATCTTTGGTGTTTTCTAGCAGCATTGCCTAGTGTCCTTGCAGTCTTGACTGAATTCAAACCTAACTAAATTGTGATAATGCATCCAGAAAAATTCCAAGTTCCCAAAAACTTGGGAGAGTGACAGTTTTTGTTACAATTCCTATAAGGAAATTCTGGATGTTGCAATTTAAAAAAAGCAACTTGTCCAAGCTCTGATCTGAATCTTAGGTCGTCTGTTACATGAAAGCGTTTACCGGATATACTCGAGTGTAAGCCAAGTTTTTTAGCCCCAAAAATGAGCCCCCCAAAGGGGATTCAGCTTATATTCAGGTCAATGACCACAAGGGTCCCAAGACGGCACCAGATTGAGATGTGCCAACAATTTAATTAATTTTGCCATCTTTTCATGTATTTTGATTATTGAAACTCACTAGCAGCTGCTGCATTTCCCACCCTCAGCTTATACTCGGGTCAATCTATTTTCCTGGGTTTTCAGGTCAAAATTAGGTACCTCGGCTTATATTTGGGTTGGCTTATACTCAAGTATATATGGTAATCATTAGCGATAACATGAAGATACAGCTCCTGTTAAGATGTCTAGCATTTTGCCTTGCAAGTCAAGAAGATGATTTGATGGGAACTTCTTTTTGTAACAGGTTGTTGCAGAAAGATGCTTTTAACTTGGAAGCCATAAAAATGGAGGCTATTTACCACTTGTGTAGGGAGGGAAAGATACCTGAGGTAAGTGTTCAGTATATAATTTTGAATTGAGATTGATATTATTATAAGTAATTATTAAATGGTCTTTTTTTACCAGTTCTATTTTTTGGCAGTCCAGGCTACCTATCAAGCTCTCTTCCAGCAGCATATCTCAAACAAATCAAATGAGAAACATAGATTTTCATTTGAATTATTTCTTCCCTGTTAAATAATGTCTTCGCCTGCGTATGCAGAAAATAATTGTTACCAGCAGTAACATCATATACATTGTACCATCTGAATTGATGATGGAACCAAGGTATACAAAATCTTGAACTAGTGAAAAATCTGAAATACCTTGGTTCAATCATCAGTCAAAATGGAGACTGTAGTCAAGAAATTCTGTCACCCTGCTTATTCAACTTATACACAGAGCACATAATGCGCAATGCAGGGATGGAGGAATCACCATATGGGATCAAAATTGCTGGGAGAAACATCAACAATTTGAGATATGCAGATGATACCACCCTAATGGCAGAAAGTGAAGAAGACCTAAAGAAGCTCCTGATTAGGTTGAAAGAAGAGAGTGCAAAAGCTGGCCTGAGACTCAATATCAAGAAAAACAAGATAATGGCAACAGGCGCTATAAGTCCCTGGAAAATAGATGGGGAAGAAGTAGAAGCAGTAACAGATTTTACTTTCTTAGGATCCAAGATCTCTGCAGATGGGGATTGCAGCCATGAAATAAAAAGGCGACTGATTCTTGGGAGACAAGCTATGAAAAACCTGGGGAACATAGTGAAAAGTAGAGATATCTCACTGCAAACAAAGGTCCGCATAGTCAAAGCAATGGTATTTCCGGTGGTAATGTATGGCTGTGAGAGCTGGACCATTAGAAAGGCTGAGCGAAGAAAAATAGATGCCTTTGAGATGTGGTGCTGGAGGAGAGTTTTGAGAGTCCCCTGGACAGCGAGGAGAACAAATAGGTCAATATTAGAAGAGATTAGCCCTGAGTGCTCCTTAGAAGGACAAATAACAAAGATGAAGTTGAAGTATTTTGGACATCAAATGAGAAGAGAGGATTCACTTGAGAAGGCCTTGATGCTGGGGAAGGTGGAGGGCAAAAGAAGAAGGGGACGGCCAAAGATGAGATGGCTAGATGGTATTGTAGACACAATGGGCACGGGGCTGTGTGGACTAAGGAGGATGGTGGAGGACAGAGGTGCCTGGAGAGCGATGGTCCATAGGGTCGCAAAGAGTCAGAATCGACTGTGCGACTGAACAACAACAACAAAGTCAAGAAATCAGAAGGACTGAGACTCAAAAAAGGCTATAATGAAGCTAACATAAAAGATCATCAAGTGCAAATGTGCCACTGGAGACCAAGACCATCCATACTCTTGTATTTTCAGTCAATATGTACAGTTGTGAAAGCTGGACAGTACAAAATGCTAACAATTTTTTTGATTCGTTTGAAGTATGCTGCTGGAGGAGAGCTTTCCAGGTGCCCTGGACTGCCAGTAAGATAAACAGTAGGTCCTGGGCCTGAACTATCTCTGGAGAAAAAAAAATGGTGAAACTGAGATTGTCCTAATTTGGGCACATCGTGAGAAGAGAATAATCTCTGGAAAAAATAATAATGTTGAGAAAGGTGGAAGCAACAGGAAAATAGGAAACTGAAATCTTATTTGGATTGATTTCTCAAAGGAAGCTCATTCATATGGTTTCCATAAATCAGGGATTTGATAGCCATGGTGAACATACCTATTCAAAAGTAGACTATGAAATTAACTTACTGTTGTTTAACTCATTAGGCCAAAGTATCAACTGTTGAGTCAATGAGGGCCAAATGCCATTGACATGATGGTCTAATTATGTCCAAACGTTTTAATGTTTATGTACAAGATTTTGAATTTTAATAGTTTTAATTTAGTTTCTGGGGTTATAGCCCAGAATAGAGGCACAGAAAGTGTTAGGAGAAGGACAAAGGAAGCTGTGGCAGCAACAGCTTCATAGTGGGAGGCCCTTCTGTTTTAAAAGTCCTCTCTGCTGATTGGAATTAGCCAGAAGATAGATCAAGACATAACAGTATGCAAAGGGTGTGTAAAGGTAAAGGTCACCTTTGCTCGAAAACCAGTCATATCTGACTAGGGTTCAGTGCTCATCTCTGTTTATAGCCAAAGAGCCAGTGCTGTCTGCGTCTGCAGACGTTTCTGTGGACATGTGGCAAGGACACTGGAATGCACCTTCCCACTGAAGTGGTACCTATTTATCTACTTGCAATTTCTTGCTCTTGAACTGCTATGTTGGCAGGAGCTGGGGCAGAGACAGGAACTTACTCCATCGTGCAGTACTCGGGTCTTGACCTGCCAACCTTCCAGTCATCAAGTCCAGCCTCTTAATCACTAAACCACCGCAGGACCAAATTATGGTTTAGTACTGGGGAAATTCATATAAAGTTATTTTATATGTGTGAATTTCAGGCTGCACAGACTTTTCTCTGCCCAATCTAATATTAAGGGTTATATTCTGTTTTTCCCCCTTAGTCTTCTTCCAAGTTGTCGGATCTGATTAGTGCATTGAATAGGTTGGAGCCCCATAACCCTCAGCTTTTCTTTAAAACAGCACAGGTTTTTAGCAGAACAGTAAGTAGGCTTCTTCTTGTTTCTGTTTGTAAATTGTACATGAGTACCATGACCTCTCATATCCTTCAGGTTTGAGTCAATAAGCACTCCATCACAAATGTGACATTTTGTTCATAAAATGGAAAACCTCTGTATGCCATGGACATTTTTGAATTCTGCCTTTTAGGTGTAACTGTGCACCCACCTAAGAGTTTGTGTAGCATTTTACTAGGCTTTAAGCTTCATTAACCATGTGCTATATTGCTCTAATAGCAAAATTGGGAAAGTTTATTTTTTTGAATTGCAGCTTCTGCCCACTTTTTTCATTTTTGAAACTTAAATGGTAATTTCTAAAACATTCTTAACAACTTTCAACATAAGATGGAATAAGGTTTTAAATTTATTTTTATTGACATAAAAGAAAATCACATAAACAGCATAATTATAATAAGCACAATACAACCAAAATAAAGCATACTAACAAAATGAAATAATACCAACTATATGTCACAACCATTGTCATCAGAACCTGGGAAAAGTTGTTCTTTTCTCTTATTTGATAAATCTATATTTAGTTTCAAAAATACAATGATACCTCAAGTTTGGACTTTATACGGATTTGGACTTTGTATGAGGCATGCAAAATCCTAGCCGCGATGCCTCGTACAACGTCCAAATCCTTGCTGCGATGCCTCGTACAACGTCGTTTCCATAGAGATACGTTGTACTGTAACAGCACAGAATTCAGGGCAAAGTCAAGGAAACAGACAGGAAACTGACAGAACTTTAAGAAATCGTTGTCTAAAGGTTAAAAACATTACAAAATCATGTCAAACAACCCTGATTGTCCAAGAACCTAAAGAATGCTGCAAAAATCCCAGGAATGCCTTTAAAAATTCTGATGAAAAATTCAAAAAAATCCAAAATCACGCTCAAAACCACTCCGAAACACTCTTTGCCTTGTGCAAAACCCACAAGAGCAATGCACGCACGTGACCTGTTCTTTTATACTGCCCAGGCACAATGCAACCTGGGAAAACCCCAATGCCTCATACAAAGTCGAGCGACTTTGTATGAGGTAACTTTTTTCAAGAAATTAGGCGATGTATGAATTCGATGTTGTATGAAGCGGACTTTGTATGAGGTATTACTGTACATTGCTTCCTGCATGGATCTCTTCCCTTTTCCTTTCATTAGAATGTACTTCAAAACCTCTTCCCAAATGTGTTCACATCTATTCACTTCTATCAATCTCCCCCCCCCACCCCAACTTAATCTCACTTGTCAATTTGTCATTAATATCTATATTCCAAATTTCTTTGTGCAATTCAGCGAGCTGGAACTCAAATTTTACTTTCCAGTTTTGAACTATAAATTTTCTCACTTCAGTTACCAAATTTGTGATTCATCCCCCCTCCTACCCAATTCAACTGTAGATCTCTAAAGCTGGATGGAGGATCTTTTAATATAATGAAAAAAAGTTTCTCTTAAATTTATTTAGTCCTTTTAAAAATGACCCTTTTGTGGTGACGGCTGCCTTCTTGTGACAAGGAGATTGCTTGACTCATTTGCCCCAGGTGAAACATTGAACTGTGTGGTGGCATATAAACGAAGGTTGTGCTGTTGGCAAAAGGAAAAAAAGGATGCGTTAGCCCTGAGCAAGGAACTGTCAGGGCTAGAGAGAGGAGGAAAGGGTGAAATGACTGCAAGCAGAGGAGTTATAGGCACAGGCCTTTGTTCTAAATACAACAATTACACAGCCTTTGCCCACAGATCTGGAAAAGCCTTTGCATTTTCACTCTGTGCTTTCAGTCCCATTTAGTGGTGGTGGTGGGGCACAGAAAGAGCCTCCTTGAAGACTGTGGTATTTTTGAACCGCAATCGAGCGTACCCCAGTAACGGCAACCTTGTGTTGCCGGCTAATCTTTCTCACACTGAGTCAAACGAAAGGAACTACGGAAATGAATTCAACCAAGGTTGTTTCATTTTGGCAATTTCACGTCTGGCACGTCTGGCCTAGACACGGAAGGAGGAGGTGTCCCATTTAGTAATACAGTAATAATAATAATTTTGTGTCAGAAATTATTCTAGGTTGAAAGGATTTTTGTGTGTGTGTGTGTGTGTGTGTGAGAGAGAGAGAGTGAGTGAGTGTGTGGGAGAAACTGCTCAGGGAAAACCCAAACAACAACAACAAATGAGGGATCGCCCAAACAACAACAACAACAAATGAGTCTCCTTTCATGTCCCCAAGAGTTGGGACAGAGATGGGCACTCATTCCATCATGCAGTACCCGGGTTTCAAATTGTCAACTTGCTGGCCTTCCAGCTAACAAGGTGAGCTTCTTAACCACGGAGCCACTGCAGCCCTTAGTAATACAATGAAGGCAGTGGTGGAATTCAAAGTTTTTTTACTCCTTACTTTGTGGACGTGGTATTGTGGGCGTGGCCAGGGGAAAAGCCCTGCGCTATTTCAAAACTTGGATGGGTGGGACTAGCCAGAATTTCTGCTACCAGTTCTGGTGAAGTGGGGCAAACCTGCTAAATCCCACCACTGAATGAAGGTTCCTCAGATAAGGCAGAGAAATTGCTCAAATGCTTACTGGTTTGTTTAAGAATAAACTCTTGCTACCAAATAAAACCTTTCTTTAAAAAGTTGTGAAACTGTTCACTTTAAATCTGAAAGGATCCCTGTTGAAAATTGTTTTTAACCCTAGTGTGGCCGCAGTCCGCTCATCCTTCAGCACACTCAGGCTCTAGTAGAAAAAGCTTTCAACGTAGCTTCCCAGAATGCCGATATTGCCACAGAACTAGGCTACCAGATGATTTTGCAAGGGAAAACAAAGGAAGCTGCCAAGTGGTACAAGATGGCTATGGATCTTGATGAAACTAGTGTCCCTGCACTAACAGGTATGGCTTGCAACTCACGCTCACAGTTTCATGAGAATGTAAAGCTTAGTCTGCTTCTCCCCTGAGTATTGGGGTGATTTTTTAAATAAAATTAAATATATTCTTTTGACCCTAGCCCTTGTATCTGAGTCTTTCCTTACATTCCTATATTCCAGAAGCACACCTTGTTCAATCTCAGCCTAAGTTCACTAGCTTTTCTTGAAAGGGTTGGTCCAGACCTCCTGACCAGCTTTCTACAACCAGCCAGTTGAGATCTGTCTTCCTGTCTTGGGTGGAAGGGAAGATGGTGGCAGTGTGTATGTGTGTGGGTGTGAAAGA
Organism: Bradypodion pumilum; assembly: GCA_035047305.1. Classification (NCBI taxonomy): domain Eukaryota; kingdom Metazoa; phylum Chordata; class Lepidosauria; order Squamata; family Chamaeleonidae; genus Bradypodion; species Bradypodion pumilum. Next base: position 317,386,291 of record JAWDJD010000001.1, read on the forward strand.
AAAAAATGTGACAAATAGAGAAAAACATGAGGTATGGGCAACATATGTTCCCTGACCAATCTGCACTAGTGGATTTGTACCTTGAGAATGAAATGGTTTTCTCGCTCTTGCTACAACATGTCAAGTCAGGACTAGTAGTAATACTTAACTAAAGGTTTTTGGAAAAGTAAAACTGAAATGCGATTCCTTTGCATTGCAGGTATTATCCGCAGCCAGTTGATGGAAGGAAAGTTAGATGAAGTAGAGCAGCAATTGGACTTCCTGAATGAAATCCAACAGTCTATTGGGAAATCAGCCGTAAGAGAGTGATCCTAATCTGACAGACACTGCTGATCCAATGATTACTGTATTAGAATAATTATGTGGAGAAAATGTTCTTAACTGAAGGCTCTAATTTTTCTTCATTGCTCCTTACATTGTTTGGGTTAGAGGTTTTCAAAGCAAGAAATCAGTTTAACTTTCGAACTGGGCAGGGCTGATCCTAACGCTAGTCAGAATGGGGCAGTTGTCTCACATAGCAGATACTGGAGCAGGGTTTTGAAGGGAGAGAGTTGTATGCAATGCAATTTAGCCTGAAATCTTCCAAGGGCGAGAGGGAACATTGTTCTGTTGCCTGTGCTGAAGTAGGAGTCCGCTGTCAATTCTATCAGTTTTCCAGCACAGAATGGTAAAGGGGTGCTCTTGTGTCCTTTGCTTTAAGCAGCAAAATGTCTTGGGCTGAAATGTCTTGAATCTAAAATGAGCTGACTTTGCTTTACATGGATTATTTGGCACCATCTAGTGGAAGGAGGTAAATGTGTAATGTTTTGAATGAAGTGTTTTGAATTGTATACTTTCAGTTAAATGTTATTTAAGCAAAATAAAATAGAGTCCTGTCAAACCCTGAAAGGTTAACCCTGATTTGCGGAAGCTGTCAAGTGTATTCTGAGTAATACATAATTCATAAATTAAGTAATATACTGTTCATAAATGAGTATAGAAGAGGAACGTGTGTGGTTGAGCTCTTCAAACTAAGTTTGGAGCTTGTCACTTATAGATAAAATTATTTCAAGCTCAGCTGGGAAAGAGAGCATATCTGAAGCTTTGCTAGCTTAGCAAGGCCAGGGCAAGAGATGTGACAGCAGCTTCCTTCCTCCTTGCCACCAATGTTAACTTTCCCCTTCCTTTGACTCCAATAGGATGGAACCTTTAAACATCACCTCCAGAGCCTAGGTAGGTCTGTACCCATTTCAGTGTTGTTTAGGAATGAGAGATTAGGATACTGGAATGCTGCAGGAGACATGCCACAGATGGTGGGTTTCTGAGTTAGCAGAAAATCTCTAGCTGCTGATGGTTCCATTAGAACCGGGTCAACAAGTCCGATAGGTTGACAGCTCTGTTGTCATATTTTCTTTATTTTGCAGGAGATCTCTTACTTACGTGCAGTGTTGGCTATGAAGAAAAGTAAAAGACAGGAAGAAGTTATCTCTTTACTGAATGATGTGCTTGACACTCATTTCTCATCTTTGCAAGGTTTACCTCTTGGTGTAGAATATTTTGAAAAATTAAACCCTGACTTTTTGATCGAAATTATTAAGGAGTATCTTAATTTTTGCCCTGCACAGGTAAGGCGTTAGAATTCTTAGCCTCTTGTAATGAGAACAGATTGTTATTAGTTGGCTTTTAACTATTTGTGTTCAAACAAGGCTAGTTTTAAAAAGAGGATATTTTTGAAAAGACCCTCTTAGATTCTAAGCGCTGTTAGGTATAAGGACTGAGCAATGATTTATATAGGAATTGCCTCCAAGCTATTATAATTTTCTTATATGCTATTTGAAAATAAGTCTAATCATTAAAAAAGGGAATTTATAAGTAAGTCCATACACCAGTTAGATATACTAGATGCTGTTAAAATGCATCATTTATTGACATTTGAGTTATAAACATGTCCTTGAGTTTTGTGTGAGAAACATAGTAAAATGTATTCTAGTACACAAGGAGGAAATGCAGAAAATGTGAGTGGATATTTCCATACAGTTAAAAAAAGGGGGAGCAGAAGGTAATGGAGAGGACCTAGGAGGACTTTTTATATATATATATATATATATATATATATATATATATATATATATATATATATATATATATATATATATATATATATATATATATATATATATATATATATATATATATATATATATATATATATATATATAGATATAGATATAGATATAGATATAGATATAGATATATATATATAGATATAGATATAGATATAGATATAGATATAGATATATATATAGATATAGATATAGATATAGATATAGATATAGATATATATATAAAGATATATATAAAGATATATATATATATTGTTTTCTTCAACAAGAAAGTTCACAATCAGGACAACAATTTTTGCAAAAATTGTGGAAGAAGTGCAAAATTTGGTCAGTGGACCTCTAAAAATGTTAGATTATCTGTTTACATCATTTTAATCAAGCAGCCAGTCCTTCAGTGTATGTAAACTTCACATTTACTCAAAAAGCCGAGGTGTTTCATGCTGAGAAAAGCCAGACAATGATACATGAGATGCATTTTCCATCCAAAATATAAAAAGACACAAATCTAGTGAATTTGTGTTCAAAGATAAAGGTCTCTTTTAAATGAATTTTTCACTAAAGTTTGTTTTGTTTGATTTTTAGCCTGTGGGTCCAGGACAGTCTGTGTCTCTGCTTCTTAAGCAATGTACTTCAGTCCTTGAAACTGTGGTAAAAACTGTCCCTGGTCTTTTGCAAGCTGCCTATTTCCTCGCAAAAGTGAAATATTTGGCAGGTAATGTCTGACTTTGAACCAGTGCTAATAACAATTGCTTTGAAAATGTGTTTTTAATTTGAAACCTAATTCAACAAGCACCTTTTAAGCCAGGAGCAGGGAATGTGAGTATCTTTAGACTTTGTTAGATTGTAGTTCTCATCAGTACTAGCCTGCATGAGCAAGAATGAGGGACGGTCTGGAAAATGCAAGCCAGCAATATCTGGAAGGCTACCTGTTCTCCCCTCAGTAGCATAAGCCAAGCAATAACATGCTGCCAGTAGGTTAGATGGACTTTTATTCATATCCTGGGCTATTTGTGGGGTGAGGGAGAATGTAGGATCTATGAAGATAAATATGAATTCAGATGCTGGGGCAGCATCCAAATGTTTCAAGTTTATCTCTCCCACTGTTTGTTTTATGTTTTGTTCACACTCACCAGGTAATGCAGAAGCATCCCAGAGTATCCTGCAGCGCTGTATAGAACAGGATCCTTCATATGCAGAAGCTCATCTCCTTATGGCTCAAGTTTATTTGTTGCAAGACAACTTCAAGCTGTGTACTCAATCTCTGGAGCTCTGCCTGAGCTACAACTTTGAGGTACACTTGAGCAAAAAAATCTAGTATAGTCTATCAAAGTTCTTTATTTTCATTGTTCACTTCCATAGAAAGAAATCACATTTCTAACGGAAAGAATGTGTGGGCAGAAATGGCAGCAGTCACTGGGTCAGATATAGTAAGAAGCAGGGGCTCTGGCCAGTGATTTTCTATTTAGTGCTAAGGCCAGAATCTGAAGTTTTTCATTGACTATCAATCTTCCTGTTCTGAGCAGAAAACCCTGTTGTGAATGTTGGTACCTTCAGCTGCTTTCAGAATTTGTGGCTAGTCACGTGTAACCCGGGAAACCAAATTGTGACACATACTTTGGGGATACCCAGTTGTTAATGTACTGCATTTGAATAAACGCCATTCTTATAGGCAAAACAATTGCCTTTTGTTCGATCACTTTAAAAATCGAACATTGCACGAGCTTTTGTGATTCAAGATAACTTCTTCAAGCATGCATCAATTTCTTGTGGACCAGGTAGGAAAAATTATAAATGAAAGTCCCAAAAAGTTCTTGGCAAAGCTGTTCGGCCAGGTACTGTTTCTTAGATGTGAGTTGTGGAAAAAAGCATCAGGCTGAATTGTTTCTCCTACCCCATTAAAAAAACAACACAGGAAGCCAGGTGTTGGTGTGTGTTGTGTGGGTTTGCTGTATCGTGTGCAATGTGTGGCTGTGGTGGGTGTGGATTGTGTGTCAAGCATGTGTTATGTGTGGGAATATGTGTTTTGTGTGGGGGTGTTGTGTTGTGTGTGTTGTGTGTGACTGGTGGGTGCGAGTTGTGTGTGTGTGTGTGTGTCAGGTGTGCATGTTGTGATTGTGTGTATTGTGTGTTTGGGGAAAACCACCTTCCCTGATGGATCCCTGCCACCAGCACACAATCCAAACCTGCCTGGCAAAGCCGGGCAAAAAATGTTAGTTGATTTATAAAATTGTATGGGACCTATGTGTATATACTTTGCCCTCAGGTCTCAGAAGAAAGGTCAAGAAAAAAAGATAACAACAAAGATTTGTTAAATATAGGTCAATGTTTGAAAGATTAGGGCAAATGGCATCTGGTGTCCTATCATGTTTAAGCAATCTGTAGTGCAGGGGTAATGAATACATGGCTCTCCAGACATTTGGACTGAATTCTCATTATTCTCACCACTGCATATCCCAGCCAGGGTTGATGGGAGTTGTAGTCCAGAAGGTCACAGTTTGCTTATCTCTGCAAGAGTGCTTTTGATTGTAATTCAAAGCAACACATTTATTGGCTCAAAATATGAAGGTGATTTTATATGATGAATTAATTTTTCATATTTTCTTTTATTTTCTCATTTTTGAACCAAATAATACCTAACACAGATGTTTCTTCTTTACTTTTTATTAGGTTAGGGAACATCCTGTATACCACTTAATAAAAGCAAAAGCCCAAATAAAGATGGGTGAGATAGCAGAAGCCATTAAAACCTTGCAGATGGCAATGAATTTACCAGGAATGAAAACTGTTGCATCTTCCTCAAAATCAAAAACTAAGAAGAGTGAAATTGATGTGAGCGATCGTGTGTCTGTCTATCTTCAACTGGTAGATGCTCATCGTTTAAATGGGGAACAGGTATGATAAGGTGTCGCTTGCAGACATAACATTAATGTAATTTTCTGGTGTGATTTGCCAGTTTGAAGGAGTTTATCATCTTCATGTCTGATGAAGTCCTGAAAGGATATTTGGTTGTCCTGCTAGTAGTGACAGATTTCATTCAAGTACCATGCAGAACTTTTGTGTAGTGAGTGGACTTACCCTCCTACCCTTGACTCATTAAGTGGGCTTACCTCCTACCCTTGACTCATGCTCACGCTCCTCTCACATGGCTGGGAATTGAGATGATTTAAAGCAGTAGTTCCCAATGTGGGGCATATGCCCCGCAAGGGGATTTCAATTCCCAGAAGCCTAAGTCAGTACATTGGCTGATCAGTGCTTCGGGGAATTGGCTTAGGCTTCTGGGAATTGAAGTCCAAAAACCAAAGGTTGGGAAACACCGATTTAAAGCAAATAGTGGTTCACTTTTTAACTGTGGTCAGTATCAATTTTTGTTAACTGTGTTTTGAAGATGGCTTAACTTGAAACTAACCACTGTTAAGAGTCACTACTCTTTACTGTTTGAACATGACAAATCAAGGTTAACCAAGAACTTAGGAAATTTTCTTTCCCTTAGCCACCAAAAAAAAATTATAATTTGCATTAAATTAAAAGCAGATGCTTCCAAACTGATCCCAGTCTTGCAAAAGGGAGAGAGAATCAAAGCTTGAGCATCCAAGCCTAGGAAAGGCTAAGTTTGTTTATATTTTGCTAAACCAAAAACTGGGAACATCTGAACCTAGCCATTTAAATAGAGCACTCAAGTGTTGAGGCATGCCTGCCACGTGTCTACGGATATGTCTGCAGATGCAGATAGCACTGGCTCTTTGGCTATGAACAGAAATGAGCACTGAACCCTAGAGTCGGATATGACTGGCTTTTGAGCAAAGGACACTGCAAAGGCTCGGGAAATAGGAAAGGAGATGCATTGTAAGACTTCTGAGTTTGCACTAGCCGTGTCTCCTGGATTTTGTACGGTGCCCATTCATTTGGTTGTAATAGTCCTCACTATTATCTACTCTGACAAAATGTCTCTTGAGACAGAACATGTTCTAGTCTGGAATTTCACTGTGTTGAGTATACACAGTTAAGCTTTGGAGAAGAGAGGATGCACTCTGTTTTAGAAAGCCTTCTTCCAGATGATGTGTAAATGCCTGGTCTCTTCTTATACTTATTACTATTCAGAGCTTCACCACTTGCATGTTGACTGAACATGGATGTCAAATGCATGGATGGGACTAATGAAAATATCGCTAATGACAGATGAGTCTCCCAGAAAAACAGCTTGCTCAGCACCACCATTCTTTTCTTGCAGTTTAGAACTTCCCAAATGTATTAGGTGCATTTTAGGGTATGCCCTTCATCCAAAGCAGTTGTGAGCCCCACAGTGTCTGGCTCAGCTTTCTATTGAAGTAATTATTTATCTTAAATAATGGCCTTTACCTATTTTCTACATTGCTCACTAGACACTAAAATGATTAAAGAAAGATTGCTATACCTGACACATAATTATGAGAAGAGAAGACTCACTGGAAAAGACAATAATGCTAAGAAGAGTAGAAAGTAGGAAAAGAGGAACATGAGATACATTGGGAACCACAACCTTTAGTTTGTAAGATGTGAGCAGGGCTGTTAATGACAAAATCTTGTGCTGGTAATTCATTCATAACAGGGGTAGGCAACCTATGGCCTGTGGCGCCATATAATCTGGTCCTCACTCCAGCTGCCGCCACTGCCGCCGGAATTAGCTGTGGACTCACAGCTGTCGTAAATGTGTTTACAACAGCCGTAAATTGGGGGAGGGGACCACCAGTCCAGCTCCCTCAACTATCTGAGGGAGCGTGACCAACTTTAAAAAGGTTGGCAACCCCTGATTCATAGGGTCATCATTAGTTGGTAACAAGTTGACCACACATAACAACATTGCAGTGCACTGGGGTTACTCAGCAGACTAACTGATCTGGAAAGAGCATCTTAGAAGTACTGTACTTTGTTTTGAAAGAGGATTTTCCCCAGGTATGTTTAAGACATGGAAGCCTATATTTGACAAAACTTGTTTTTTGTTTTTTTTTGTCATTGAAGCATGAAGCAATCAAAGTCCTCCAAGATGCTATCAATGAATTTTCTGGCACCCCTGAAGAATTGAGAGTCATAATTGCTAATGCAGATCTAGCTCTTGTGCAAGGAGATGTAGAAGGGGCATTGACAATGCTCAGAAACATCACACCAGAGCAGACCTATTATGTTCAAGCCAAAGAAAAAATGGCAGAAATCTATCTGAAGTATAGGAAAGACAGGAAACTATATGCAAGCTGTTACAGGTAAGGTGTGAATGAATGATATTTACATTTTACTCCTTTTCTGCTTTTTTGCATTCTGCAAAAATAAATTATGCCACTAAAAAGAGTGGTAAATTGATATTCAAGATGTCATTCTTTTTTCCTTTTTAAAGAAAAGCAGTCCTTTGACCAACAATTTCATTTAAGGGAGCAGTGAATATAGTGCACACTAAGGCACTCCATTTCTCAAAGAGTTTGAACACAAAAGACTTGTCAAAGTCAAATGAATAAGACTCAAACAACACCCTCAGAGCTCTATAGAACTTTACAACACCCCTTGGTAGTTTAAGTCTGTGGTGGTCCATCATAGCTAATATTTATCTCAGAAAGAGTTGAATACTAGAGTGAATTAAATTAGACAATCTTAGCTAAATTCATCTGTGTGTCAAGGTATCAGTCATGTACTTTCTCCTGCCTGGCTCCCTGGCAAAGTCAAGGTGCAATAATTAATCAATGTGGTCTCCTGGATGGTTTACCAGGACTGTACCTGTACCTTCCAAACTTGTTCCATCTCTCTCAAGAGGATGAGAATAAATTAATGCATCCAATCATAGTGAAGTAAACAGAGAAAAGTAAAGTTCCATAAAACAGAAGTGCATTCTTTAGCTTTTTAATTTATGGAAAAAAATTCCAAGCTTTCTACTGGTTCATTAAGCCATTTGCCAATTTGAATCTATGGAGGAAATTTCTTTGTCTCTTGTTTTGTTGTGTCCAGCTGCTGTTAGCTGTTACCTGCCTCTATGCTTGTCATCACTCCTTGTGAGTCAGTAAACTGCTTGGTAGCTGGCAGCTTGTTTACATTAAACCAGCCTTGTCATGGGCAAAGGATGTTCATATCCCTAATCTATTGTTTACACATGTTCTTAATCCAAGAAGATTCCAATTGTAGAAGACTAATGCAAAACCTCATAAACTCTGCCTTAGTAGCAAACTTTCTCTGAGGAAACAAGAACAATCTCATCTACATTGTGTCCTAAGCTAGCAGAATCAATGTAAAATCTCTTAGACTCTACTTTGGTAGCAAACACTATGCATCCTCTTTGGGAGCTGCTACAGTTGCAGACCTAATGGGTTTCTCTATAACAGGGGTTCTCAACCTATGGCTCATGGGCCAAATCTGGTCCATGGTGCCAAATAATCCAGTTCCCCATCCACCTCCACTGCTGGAATCGGCCATGGACTCATTTACGGCCACCGTAAATGCATTTACGATAGCCGTAAATGGTGGGGGCACACCCAGTCCAACCCCCTCAACTGTTTGAGGGAGTTTGACCCAGCCACCAACTTGAAAAGGTTTAGAACCCCTGCTCTATAAGCTTGACTATTTGCACAGATTTATATGGAAATGAATAGGAGTTTTGTAATTGCTCTGCAATGGACATTAAGTACTATATACTCAGTGGTGGGATTCAATTTTTTTTACTACCTACTCTGTGGGCATGGCCAGGGGGAAAGCCCTGTGTTGCACCTGAGTTAGGACTACTTTATTTCAAAACTTGGATGGGTGGGGCCAGCTGGAAATTCTGCTACCGGTTCTGCGAACTGGTGCGAACCTGCTGAAGCCCACCACTGTGTATACTGCTATTAAAACTGTAACTTTTTTCTTTTTTACCTTTCAAGGTTATATCCCTTTGACCTAAAGTAACCTCTACCAGAGTTCATTATTGTTCAAACCTCCATTGTACAATTATAATTCACATTTCCAAGACTGTATTCTTTATTCCCATAATCATGTACTGTAATGTGTTTCTTATTCAAAATTCAGAATGTGATGGCCGGGGGTGGGGGGGGTGCATCATGTATGGGGGTGTCTTGCTTGGAGGTCTTCTTTGTTGCTCACTTGTTCAGTACAGCAATATTGATAGGCTCCAGCATTTGTTTCTTTCTTTGTAGAGACCTAGTAGAGAAATTGCCAAGTTCTCACGCCTTTATTCTCCTTGGAGATGCATATATGAATATCCAAGAGGTAAGCACCTGCAATATTAAGATGCTGTGGATAGCAAATCAACTTAACTGTTGTGGAAAAGTATCATCTCCCAAAGATGTGGTCCTTCTCAGTTCAATAACATTGCACAAAGAGGTTGCCATGGAGCTCAGCCCAGCCTTGTATCATCCCCTCTCCCCAGAACTAATGTTGGTATCCGTATAGATGTGCACCCCTGATCTGTCTCCCTAAAGCTCTGTTTTTGCCTATGTGCAAGTGATTTGATGGGGTTACAGGATATATGCATACCTTCCTATTCCTGGAATAGCTCAACACACTGGTGGTGAGCACATTATAATCCAGATAAAAAGAACTGCTTAAAACAGGGATTCTCAATCTGTGGTCCATAGGCCGGATGTGGCCCATGGCACCATTTCATGTAGCTCCCCGCTGCCTCCACCACACCAGGAAGTGCCATATGGTGAAGGAAGGGCAACATAGCCATCTGGCCCCCCAAGCTCTCTGAGGGAGCATGACCCGGCCCCCGGCTTAAAAAGGTTGAGGACTCCTGGTTTAAAACTACCTTAGGTGGATGTTTATTCCTGTTATTTATACAGTTGGGTGGAGCAAGCTAAATGTTCACTTGACTCTAAAGCAATTTTAATCTTCCAGTAAGAACACACACAAGTATACATCCCACTAGACCGGGCCGTAAAGAGAGAAAAGTACAAAAGCCAGTACTGCAAATCCAAGATCCTTAGTTGCTCCAAGATACCAAGCTTTTATTTTATATGCTGTTCTGGTTTTGCTATCGCTAGTGGCTGTATCATGTTGTTTCTTTTATCTTTATTCTGACCCAGACTAGAGCTCAGTGGTTGATGTTTCTACTAGTTCAGGTTTAACAGATACTTTTACACAATGATAAAGAGTCTGTTCTGGTTCATGAAGGGGGAAAAAAAAGATACATTGCAATTTTTGGCTTAGTGTTGGTCTAACTCCCTATTGAAATTTGGGTCTCCTGTTCTTGGTCACAGGTCTATATAGCCATTACTTGTTTTCAGCAACTGTAGGGGTACACAGAAAGAGCCTCCTCAAAAATTGTGGTATTTTTGAACTACAATCAGGCGTACCCTGGTAACAGCAACCTTGTGTTGCCAGCTAATCTTTCTCACACTAAGTCAGGTGAAGGGAACTGCAGAATGAACTCATCAAAAGGTGCTTTCATTTTGGCAGTTTCACATCTGACCTAGACACAGAAGAAGCAACTGTAAACCTGAACAGGGCAATTTCAACCCTTTAAGTGTGGTTGACTGTTCTAATCTTGACTTTCTGCACTTATATTCTAGCCTGAAGAAGCAATTGAGGTTTATGAACAAGCTTTGAAGAGGAATCCTAGAGATGGAGCACTGGCTCGTAAAATTGGGAATGCTTTAGTCAAGACTCACAACTATTTAAAGGTACATCAGGAAGAGATTTTATTAGCCTTTTCTAAGGAGCTTCTTTCAAATGTTCCAGCTTTTATCTACTATCCTTCTATGGCTGTGCTGGCTGAGAATGTAGAGGGTTCCAGATGGAAGCTGGATCATAATGATGAATTGTTTGCATTTTACCTTTGGATTTCTAGTTGTGTGCCAGTACAGTCATTTTTGTAATGCTTCCAGGAAGAAAATTGATCTGCCCTGTGGACACAATTATGGACACAATTATAAATGTTAATGTGCCCTAGAGTGGTGTAAAACAAGCAAACAATCCTAGTTGTACAAAGAATTTTAAATACAGTGGTACCTCATACAACAATTTTAATCTGTTTCACAGGGCTCGTTGTTGTATGAAACAATTGCTATACGATACATGCATCCTATAGCGATTTTCTGTATGGGATGCATCGTACAACGACTTTTTTCTATGTGTTTTTTCCCATTGAAAAATTGTATGATTTTTTCCATAGGGAAAATTGTTATGTGGGATGCCATTTCGCCCCCAAAACCTAATTGTTATGTGATTTTGTTGTTATACAGGGCAATTGTTGTATGAGGTTCCACTGTATTCTGCTTTGATATTATTCGCGTCCCCTTCCCTCCCCATCATATAAATGCTTGCAATTTTCTACCAAATATGGAAATAACACTCAATTCCTTTAATGCTGACCAGTATATAGATAAAATCAGGTCAAACAGAAATAAAAGGAGGCATTTGTGTGTACAAAGGAGGACACCCAAATAGGAAATGTATGCCCTTAATCCCCATTTCATTTCCCCCCAGAATTCATTAAACTATTATAGGGTCAACCTTCATAAAGTATTTTTTGTGGAATGTTTAGGACAGCAATGAAAAAAGTGCTTTCTTATTAAGGACCATTAAAGTTATAAAGAGGACAGAACATAAAACAGTTTATATCATCCTGGGGATGTGAAGATAGGAGGATTTTATCAGGTATATGTCCTAAGAACTATCAGAACAAAATACAGATGTAACAGAAAACATCTTCCTTGATTTTTGATTCATATTTTGTGATTGTTAATCTATGCAAGAGATAGATACATTCATTGATATTCTAAAGGTGCCTTAAGTTTTAAAAACACTCCCCCCCCCCATTTATAAGTGTTTTCCTCTTTTTTAATCTTCTGCAAAAGATTTGAAAATGCCAAGTGTAAACGATTGACTGATTTGTTGGTTGGGGATTTATTAGGCAATAAATTATTATGAAGCTGCTCTGAAAACTGGACAGCAGAGTTTCCTCTCTTACGATCTGGCTGAGCTGTTGCTGAAGCTGAACCAGTATGAAAAAGCTGAGAAAGTCCTCCACCAAGTTTTAGATCATGAGTCTGGTATGTGCTCTTTCTCTTCAATTGAGGCTTTTTAAAGTGACAGATCTATACCTACAGTGTGAAAAAATAAGCAACCTTTCAAGAAATTCATAAGAAATTAACTGAAATCCTATCGCATAGCTTTTTATGCACAACAGGAAGGACTGCAAGCTGCCATTGATTAAAGATTCCCTTTGGCCATTTCAAGGTGCTTATGACTAATACACAATCAGCAAAGTCACCTTAAAATGATCAGAAGAAGCTTCTAGTCACTGATGATTTGCAGCTATTGATAATCCCATTGTGTATGTGAACCTGCACAACAGGATTTCAGACAACACACATTATTTTCAGTTTGCTTTAGAAATATGCATTTTGAGTTGGCACTTACTTGTGTGAGCAATTGTAGAATCTTGGTGCTTTTGTATTTATTTTGATGTTCGGTATATAAAAAGAGCCATGTTGGATCAGATCAAAAGTCTTTTTAGTTGAGCAAACACACATACAGATATATTAACATTGATCAGATTGCAGAAAAATGGAGCAAAGGAGAAAGTCTGTTTTCTTTCTGTGGTCAGAAGAGTAGTACAGGAAGTAGATAAATTCTTTGCTTTTCCTTTTTTAAAAACAATTGTTGTACATTTCTGGAGCATCTTCTTCCTTAAGGTAAGTTCTTCCAGAAGGAGCTGGTCAAATGCTATGGAAAAGAGAGACAGACAGTGGCGTTGTGTAGTGGCCACAGTGTTGAAGTGCAGTGTGTAGAGTCTTAATTTCAAATCCTTAAAGAATAGTAGTTCAGATCTAAACTACTCTAAACAGCATTGCTTGTCCATCTATAAACAGCTTTGACTGAGATGAGACTTTCAGCTAATAAGGCATTTTTGCTAGTATTTGTGTGTGCTACTTTGAGTGAAGTTTCTACCACACTCAGGTTCTAAAGCAGTAATTTTCAACCTGCGGCCTGTGGGCTGGATGTGGCCCATGGCACCATTTCATGTGGCCCACCACCACCTCCACCACACCAGGAAGTGCCATGGGATGGAAGAAGGGCAAAATGGCCATCCGGCCCCTGAAGCTGTCTGAGGGAGCGTGACCTGGGCCCCGGCTTAAAAAGGTTGAGAGCTCCTGTTCTAAAGGTTCTGTCTTGGTGCTCTTAACTTTTTTGGTATAAAGAAAAGTGTGAAGAGATCTGCTCAGGAAAAAAAAATTATCACCTTGGATGCTTGGCTAAAGGAAACAAAGAACTTTCCTTCGCAGTACATGCCTTTGCTCCTTTTATAAATAGTGTGTGGAGCTATATCTCTGCACATCTCTCTTCAATGAGCAGACGATGGGAGGAGAGAAGAAAGGCTGCTAACAAAAGAACTACAAGAAGAAAAGGGAGATCTCAAGCAAGAAATCTGAAATATGGAAAAGAGCTTTGTGCTTAGTTTAGTAGTAAGTATAGGGCATGCTCCCCACTGACACCCGTTTTGAAGGAGAGGCAAGATTTTCATCTTCTAATATAACTGACTTGACAGAAGACCCTGGTAAAAAGGTGGCAAAACAGTGTAACATTTTACTCACCTCATTTACAGTCAGACTGTACTAAATGGGTTCCTTTGAAATGAAATTGGACACATTTCTCCTAATTCTTCTTTGAAGTTCATCAGTGGCTTCGTTTTCTGACCAGTCCCTACCAGGGCATCTCACTCCTGCTTAACTTGTGATGCTAACTTCTGAAATTGTAATCTTTCTTTTCCCGAAGCAAATGATCTGACTTTTCTAATGGAAGATGTCCGTTATCAGGTTCTCCTTGCAAAAGTTTACAGCAAAATGGAGAGGACAGAAGATGCTGTTGTTTCATTGCAGCAGGTAAAAAAATAAAATACGGAATTAACACAAAATTATGTGTAGATGACATAAAAATAAATATTATTTCATAGTAATCCTTGCTTATTTCCTGAGAACATGCTATTTCTTTGTGTCTGTCCAAAATAATAACCCCTATGATATGGGGACCTGTCATATCTGTTACTTGTCAAGCACATATACATACATGTCAGTCTAAATAAATGAATGATAAAATAATGGTAAATATTCAAGATTTTTCTTTTAGAGTAGAGATGCACGGCTTCCAGTTAGAAATAGAACTATTAACAGAACAATAACTCTGATGTGAGCCTGATAAAATGTCTCTCATTTTGCATATGTTAGGTCATTTCATCTGTTCCTTTAACTCCTGCCTGTTTTTTTAACTTTGCTGTTGCAGGCCTATTAGGCACCAAGAGAATCATTAGTCTTCATTTTTAAACTGGATACTGAACCCGCAGATGTGCAGGAGTGACTTGTTTAGAGGAATTTGTATCAGGATTTTAAAAAACACTAGAGTCCTCACACCCCTCCCACATTAAAAAAATAAACTTTAGATCTGAAGTTTCTATCACACTCAGGTTATAACATAGGGATTCTCAACCTGCAGCCCGTGGGCTGGATGTGGCCCATGGCACCATTTCATGTGGCCCACCTCCACCACACCAGAAAGTGTCATGTGGTGGAGGAAGGGCACAAGGGTACAAGAAGTCAGTTTCAGATAGTAAGAAAAATCATTTTGTAAGAAGAAAATCGAGGGTGAAGGTGCCATCATGCAAATTCCAGGGATGGGCCTGTACAGTTTGCAGAATTCTGGAGGTTGTCCACCCAATATAAAAACTGTAGTAAAGCTGGATAGATCAGCAGTTTTTGCTGGTAATAACATTTGTATAGACTGGTTGGATCCCTTGTAAAGTAGGCCCATCTGTAAGACTTACATTAGTACCTGTTTAAAAATCACATTCATTTTAGGAGGTCTGCTTTATTTGGGAGTAAAATTGAGTTTACTTCATGACAAGGGCATCTCTTTGTAGTTTTGAACAGGCAGCCATGACTATTGCTTTGTATGGTCTTTGATATTTAAAGCTGTTTTAAAAAAAGAATTGTAAATCTTTTTGATTTTTTAAAAATTTCTTTTTAATTTCATTTATGGGCATAAAAGTGATATGTCTTTTAAATTAAAAATAATAACATTTCTAAATTCTGACTTTACAGAGATAAGCAGGTCCTTTTAAATGGTATGGCATGACTCAGATTCTCTCAGCATGTTATTTTCATCCAGTGAGTCGTTTTCTTTGCTTTCCCGTCAGGCTCGGGAATTGCAAACCAAAGTCCTGAAACGGATTCAGTTAGAGCAGCCGGATGCTACCCCTGCGCAGAAGCAACTTGCAGCTGAAATTTGTGCAGAAATAGCAAAGCATTCAGCAACCCAGCGGAATTATGAGAAAGCAATTAAATTTTACAAAGAAGCTCTTGTTCATTGTGAGACAGACAACAAGGTGAGCTGTGTGCCAGCTCATTTTCTTTCATGTCTCACTTTAAAAGGCTCAGCTATCAGGTTGCTGGTGATGAACTTCAAATGGAATAAAGGTGTATTTGTCCTTTCATCCTTAGGTGATGCTAGAACTTGCACGTTTATATCTTGCCCACGATGATATAGATTCATGCCAACGTCAGTGTGCTGTGCTGTTAAAGAATGATCCAGACAATGCAGCAGCTACAATGGTTAGTTGATACCTGTGCAGTCTGAAGAAGAATAATTGTGTCAAATTTTTAATACCTATTTTATAAATGTAAAGGTAACATCTGCACTATAATTATGGATAAGTTCATTATGTTCACGGCATTCTAAGTTCACTCAAAGTAAGGTGCCAGTAAGAAAAAAGAGTGCCAAAGTAGAAACTAATGAAACAATTTGTAAAACTACTTTAAAACAGAATGCCAAATAAAAGGGCAAAATGCTCAGTGTGTGACAGAATTAAATGCTGATCATCCTTAACAATAAAAACCCTTTGGCTATGAAACAATTTTCATTTGTAACTAAAGCTATGTAAAAATATTATCTGGTGAATCTTGCTGGGTTGGGTATTCTAGAGTTGGCCCTGCTCCACCTACCAATTGGGTTGACCTGGCAGCACAAGTGCCGTGGAAGGTGGTGTTTGGAATTTGCCTCCATTTGCAGCCCAATAGGTAAAGCATCAGTAGGTGACATTCTGCTTTGACTTGTGGAAATAAAGGGATGTTTGTGCTTGGCAGGTTGCAGGAGGTACAACAGACTGAGCATTTGCAGCCCATATGTGATACTTAAGCTGTGCAAGAGAGCTTCAGTTGCAGACACTGCTGGTGTCTCTAAAAGCATTTGGGCAGGTAGGGTATGTAAAGGTGTGACAGCAAGGCTTATTAAGGCACATTTTAGTGCCCTCCCCCTATTTTGGGATGTTTGTAAGTGGTGGCCCTTACTGAATAATGCTTGACTAAACTTGAAAGACTAAATTGCTGTGGAACATGCTTTCTCCTGAATTCTGTTTAGTTGGTGCATTGCTTTATGTTTGTAGATGATGGCTGACCTTATGTTCAGGAAACAGGACTATGAACAAGCAGTATTTCATTTCCAGCAGCTCCTGGATCGAAACCCTGGTGAGCTTTGGATTTTTCTGTTGTTCCTATTTTTAAAGTGCTTATGCAAAAGCTATACATGTTGATATCCACAAATATTACAGAAATCTTGAGATATTGCATTGCCCAGAAGTGGTTTTTGTTTAAAGAATTGTCACAAAAATGACAAGATAAGGAGGCATCCCACAAAACGAGGCAGCAAAAAACACTGTATAACTCCTTAAGTAGTGATGGTGAACCTTGGCACTCCAGCTGTTCTTGAACTTCAATTCCCAGAAGCCCTGATCAGCAGGATTGCTGGCTTGGGCTTCTGGGAACTGAAGTTCAAGAACAGCTGGAGTGCCAAAGTTCGTAATCACTGTCCTAAACGATTTTGTTGGTGAGTGATATTAAAATGTCAGAAAGAAAGCATTAGCTTTTATGCATAATTTCTAGGCTGCTTTGTCCCAAAAGATCTAGATTTTTCTTGTGTCCATTATTTCCCTTTGCTTTCTTCAAAAACATCTCTATCGGACCAAGATACCCAATTCAGAATGTGAAGGAAGCCAGTGATTATTCAGATGTAAAAGGGGCAGAAAGCATAAGCACAATAAAGACCGCATAGCATCTTAAGATCAAATTTGATTGATGAGTTGTAGCCATTGGCTTTAACCATCAGTCATTGGTAAAGGATGGTGGCCATTGCAGCCCAGTGACATTTGGAGAAACAGAAGTTGCCCAACCTTATTTTAAGATACTGGAATTATTGTTGGGTTGTGACGAGTGCCTGACTTCTGATTTCATGCTAGGCAAGGGTGCTTCTAAGGGTTGTGAAGCAAATCCTGCTTATCAGAAGTGAAGAGAGGATTAGAGAACATTGCATTATTATTTTTTTTGGGGGGGAAGCATCTTAGTTTCAGTCTTCTAGATGCAATCTGTGAAAAGTCCTTCCTTAATGGCTGAAATCCTGTTTAACATAGTGAGTTATGTTAGAGCAGACCCAATGAATCAATGGCATTTGTAGATGCACTGTCTCTCCAAATTCCCTGTCTCAGTAGGCCTGTTCTAATATGACTTACTATGCTAAGCAACAGGATTTCAGCCAATATATGACATTTCAATCGTTAATTAGACTGATATGTTATGACAGGCTATCTGATAGGATAAATTATTTCAAAAGCATAGGAAAAGAATGCTTAAATATGTTCATACGTATAAGGAAACAGATCTAATGAGGAAACAGAATTAACCTCATAAGACAGAGTGGGGGTGCATTTTGATGAGTTACCAGTTGTGCAAGTCTTACTGATTAATGGGACTGCTTTAGTTGGGATCAACCAAAGGATTTTGGCCCTAGACTCTTATGCTTGATTTTTGTGCACAATTTTAAAGCCAGTTGCTTTTTACAATGTCCTGAATATTTGTGTTGGCAGATAACTACACAACCCTGTCACGTTTAATTGACCTTTTAAGAAGAGCTGGGAAGCTAGATGAAGTTTCAAGATTCCTAATGATGGCTGAGAAACATTCTTCTCGGACAAAACTTGATGCAGGTTTTCACTATTGCAAAGGATTATATCTTTGGTAGGTGTGGTTGTACAGTATACTAAATTAATACGAGCCAAAACGGTTTGCTTTACCTTTGTTTTCAGATTGTGCCAGTATGTTAACATCAGATTCTTTTTGCTCAGTATGGAAAAACAAACTTCTTAACATCTTCATGCCAGTTTAGCATCCCCTGATTCTTCATTTTTCTACCTATTTTCTGGCTCTTTTTCTAATACTGTACATTTATTTCTGGCTGAGCCATTTCTCCCAACTCACTTGTTTTCTATACATGACTGCATGCATACCTTTTTTTCTTCATTGGTCCTTCGCCATCTGTTTCTTTCTTCCTTACACTTTCCTTCCTGTGATTCAAAGTGGAATGCTGGTACCTTCTGTTGTCATAGAGATGAACTAAGTGGTTTGACAAATCTTGTAGGAAAAAATCATAAGGATAGCTCTATAATTAGGAATACTGGACTGGCTTAAAATGATCTATCAAAGATTCTGCTGTGACAACAACTCTTGTCCCTCTTTACAACTTAGGTTGCCTTTCCTTTTAGTTAGGAAGAGATCAACCTTCCTTCCCCAGTGGTACTTTACTTCTAGTAGCAGCACAAAGTACAGTATTTTCCTTCTCTAGGTCAGCCAGTAAGTTGAGACCATTCATCAATAATCATTATTTTTTTAAAAAAATACTGGAGGAGTTTGTGATACTGATGCACCTAAATATACAGATGGATGTGTCTTATAGTCACATTGTTGTTTTGTTTTAAACTTAATATCAGTTGTAAAGTACATTTGATTTCCTGTCTAGGTATACTGGTGAACCAAACGATGCACTTCGGCATTTTAACAAAGCAAGGAAGGACAATGATTGGGGACAGAATGCTGTTTATAATATGATTGAAATTTGCTTAAATCCCGATAATGAAACAGTGGGAGGTGAAGTCTTTGAACACTTGGATGGTGACACAGAGTGAGTCATGATGAGCCCTTCTATTATACCTTATTTTGATGCATCTGTGGTACTTGGAAGAGTTCCTTTAAATTAGTTTTGGGTACCAGCAGTGAGGGCTGGGCACTGAACTCAGGTCCTACTTCTTTCTGTACCCTGTTGTTGAGGAAGGCATCTTGTGGAGAATAGCCCTGCTCAGAGCTCATAATTTTCACTCTTTGTTTCTCTTATTATAGGGCCATAAGGCAACATTCAAAAAGCTATGACAGTAAGTTCCTGAGCAATAGAGAGCGATCAGTACTTCTGAAAATGACAGCGTTGTTAGCTTTATATTTTCATATGATTTCATTTTCTTTTGAAACAAAGTAAGGCCAAGCCTGCCAATCAGCGGAACATTTTATAATAAATGAAGTAGCAGTACAATATATGCTGTGTGACAAAAAGGGAGTAGTCTTCCCTTATGTATCAGACTATCTGTGATTACTTCTTAGGACATGTACCAAGTTAACAACAATAAATAGTCTTATGTTGCTGGTGCTGTATTTTCCATATTTTTTTGTAGAACATGTCCAAGGGATGTCTTGCAGCCACTTTTCATGCTTATGTTTCCAAAAGATGCAAATGGTGTTTCCAGTGGAGCCATGGCTCACAGGGTTGAAGTCCTGGGACTTTCTCAGTAATAGAGACTATGACACCCAAGGTTGCCCTTTTCTCTCTGAGTTTACCGGTAGCTATAGTCTCCTCAGTTGTTGTTGGAAAATAGGGACTATGACATCTGACACACATTTATTGTATTGTATTGTATTTCTATACTGCCAATTTGGGTGGTATTCCAGTCGGCAGTGAACAAACAGATAACAAATAACAACCATATACAGCAGATCAAACAAACAACTGATGGATTGTCGGAGTTGGGAGTGCAGGGCTCATCCAGAGATTTGGTGTGTGTTGTCATCAATATGCGGATGATACACAACTCTATTTCTCCTTTATACATCATCCACAGTGGATGCGGTCTAGTGCCTGGATGACTGCCTGGCCGCAATTTTGGAATGGACCAAAGCTAGCAAGCTGAGACTGAACCCGAGTAAGACGGAAGTACTAGTGTTGGAGGATCCGTCTGCCCAACTAGGTTCCTGGAACCCGATGCTAACGGTGATGGCACTGTCCCCTAGAGAACAAGTACACAACTTGGGGGTCATTTTTGATCACCATCTGACCCTAGAAGCACAAATTGCATCAGTATGCAAAGTTGCTTTTTTCCATCTTTATCAAATAGGTCAGTTGCATCCCTACTTGGGCATACGGTCCCTCACAACACTAGTAATCTTGTTGGCAATCTCACATATTGATTACTATAATGCTCCCTACGTGGGGCTTCCCTTGGTCCTGGTACGGAGGCTACAATGGGTGCAAAATGCAGCAGCTAGGCTGATTACTGGAGTGAAAAAATTCGATCATATCTCTCCAGCACTAGCAGGGTTGCATTGGCTACCCGTTCCTTTCCATATCAGGTTCAAGGTGTTCTAACTTTTAAAGCCCTAAATGGTTTGGGACCTTCCTACCTGGCTTTCCCTCAGGACATCAGCCCAGATCACTTGATCCTCACAGACAACACAACTTCAAGTGCTGACCCCGAAATTTGCAAGGAAGGCCATGACTTGGAGGAGAGCCTTCTAGATGGCGGCTCCAACTTTATGGAACTCCCTCCCCATTGAATTACGCTAGACCCCATCACTGTCTACATTTAAGAAGCTGCTTAAATCGTTCCTTTTTAATGAGACCTTTGAGAAGGTGTCAACAATTGCTCATCCCCAGGTTTCTTATTTGGTCTTTCTCTCCCTTTAATAGGGTTTTTGTATCTTTGTACTTTTAACATGTGTTTTTAATATGTGAGTTTGTCTGTTTAGCTGCCCAGAGTAGGAATACCTCCTAGATGGGTGGGGTATAAATGGAATAAATAATAATAATATGTCACAAACTGAACTGAAATAAAATAAAGTAATTGGCAACACACACTTGTCTTCTCAGTTGTTGGTGGAAAATTGATTTTTTCCCTAAAAGAAAGCATTGCTGCAGTTGTAATGCAGCATATTTGAGGATTGTTTGGTCTAAAATGAACAACTAAGAGTCATTAGTTTACAAAAGATCTCTCCCTCATTTTCTCGTTGTTAATATGAACCAATAGAGGCGTTTGGGGACCTTTCCTTGGATGGCTGGGTGACTATGGGACTTGTCATGATGAGCACCTGCCCTTCCAGACATAGCACTGAACCATGAGTAGTCCTTGAGTTTGAGAATGTTTTCCCTCCTTATTTGTAGCATTTCCACAGAGAAGCAAGAATCTGTGCAGCTGGCTGTGAGAACAGCTGAAAAACTTTTAAAGGAATTGAAGCCCCAGACGGCTCAAGGTCATGTACAGCTTCTTATCATGGAAAATTACTGCCTTGTGGCAACCAAACAGAAGTCAAATGTTGAGCGAGCTCTCAACGCCTTTACAGAAGTTGTTGTTAATGAGGTGGGTTGATCAAAATATCCATCCGCTTGAGTTTTATTTAGGAGGGTGGAATGGAGTGCTAGTGAAGCCAACACTTGACGAAATTGCCCCCAACCCCTAGATGGCACAAGAGCAAAATACAGTATATTTATAAAGGTTATGAAAAATGACGAGTGAGAGAGGGATTTGGGGAAAACAGAGATATGGCATTTTGGCTCCAGGAATCTGCATATGACTCTCAAGTCACACATTTGCCCCACCTCACCTACAACCCCGCTTTTGTAGTAGGTTGTATTAAATGTACTATTTATACTAATTAAAAAGTCTATATTTTCCCTCAAGATTGTTACTGATAGGATAATATAGCCTTCCAAACTTATATGTGGGATGACAGCCCCTGACAGCTCCAGTCATCATAGCCCATGGCTGGATGAAGGGAGTTTTAATTTAAAAAATATAGAGGACTAGCATAGGTTGCCCGGCGATGCCGGGCTGTTATAATTTGTGATCAACTTTTTTTGGGTTTTTTTGTGGATTAAAAAAAGAACAAAGGTTGATATAATTGTTTCAGATTGTTTTATTTAATCAAATAATGTTTTAGTTGGGGGGGGGGGAGTTGTTAATAGTTGTACCGTAGGTAATATTTTTAAAATGTGAAAGTACATGCTTTTTACATTCAATGTTTTTAAACTGTGTTTAGATGTTTTGGGTTTTTATTTGAGTTTAAACTCAACACAGGATGTTATAAATATTTATATTTATTTATTTTTGACATATGTTTGTGATTTGTGTAAAATTGTGATTTATTGTTATGTTTTTGACTTGTTTTTACTCTTGTAGCCTCTAGGTGGGGCTGTTGTGTCTTTTTGAGCTGTTTTTACTATTCTGCCCTGTAGGTGGGGCTGCTAGTGGTTTTGTTTTAGTTTCACTGTTTTTTCTCTCCTGGCCTCTGGGAGGGTCTTTTTCTGGTAAGTAGTCTCTTTGTTTCTTCATTTCTGTTCCGGTCGTCGTGGAGGGAGAACGTGCTAGTGAGTTGTCTGGTTTTCCATCTTCTGGGGTTTTTCTTTGTTTTGTTTTTGTGGTGGTGGGCTGGGAGGTGTTTTTGTTTGTTCTTTTTTGTTTTGGTTGAGTTTTAGGTTTCTTTAATTGGTTTGGTTATTTCTGGTTTTGTTTAATTTTTCTTATTTCATTGTTGTTTATTTGTGTAATTAGTTGTTTGTGTAATTTGTGGGTTTTTTGTATTGTAGTTAAGTGTTTTGTATGTGGTTTTGTGTTATTATGGATGTTTTTGTTTGTGTATTTTGTGGTTTATTTTTTTGTTTATTAATGGGGTTTTTTAATTATTGATTTATTTGTTTTATTATTTTTTAATAATTTTGGTGTTTGTTTTTGGTGGTTACTTTAGCTTAAAGAACGGGCTGCCTGTGGGTTTCTCTTTTCCCCATTGCTGTTTTGAATTTTGGTTTAGATGCAGCAATGGGGGTAAGAAGGAGAAGGCAGTTAGCCCGTTCTTCTCCCGGGAAGGTTCGTTAGGTAGGTCGGGGGAGAAGGAGGAGGCAAAGAAGAGATTTCTCTGCCTAACGATGGTTCTCTCTTCTCTGTCTCCTTTTTCTCCTGGCTTACCTAACCGGAGATCGGCAGGCAGCGATCTGTAAGGGGTGGGGCTCTTCCTTGCAGATTGCTGGCTGCTGCTTTTGTATTCGGAAGTACAAAGGCATTAGCCAGTCATCCACCAGGGAGGGTGCTTCCCCTGACGAACTGCTGCCTGTTTTTGGGTTTTTTCCCCCCACCCCGGCTCAACTAACCTTGAGGCTGGTGGTGGTCTCGGCGTGTCTTCGGCGGGGTAACGTGCAGGAGAGGGAGTCCCTCTTCTCCCCGTTGCTCCGGGAAAGAAGGACGGCGGGTGTTTCATGGTGGTGGCGTTTTGTGGCTTTTTGTTTTGCATGGCTGTGAGGTGCTGAGTCCGCCTGCTGGAGACTTGCGCTCCTGTTGCGTTTTGTAAGTATTTTTCACGCACCGGCTTTCTCAGCATTCTGCGCGCTCATGGCACGCAGGACGCTGGGACTTGTAGTTTGCGTTTGTGGTTTGCTTTCGTGCGGCGTGGTTTTTTTCTGCTCTTGCCCCACTGGCGCATTTCTCAAACATTTAGTGACCTCCATACCGGGTTCGGGCAAGTGCAGGAGGCTCGGTATGGGATAGTGTGGACGGGTGCGGGAGCCTTTGTCACATTCCAACGGTTAACGCTTGGATTTATAGGTATAGATGACAGCTTGTGGAGTGTGTATTAGTACTGAATGCTCAAAACTGCCTATGTTTTCTTATCCTCCAATTTGCATGTTAATTTCATGTCATGCTTCAGTGGTTAAGAAGCTTGCCTTGTTAGCTGAAAGGCCAGCAAGTCGGCAGTTCAAGACTTGGGTACTGCATGACGGATTGAGCACCCATCTCTCTCCCAGCTCCTCCCAACCTAGCAGTTCTGAAGCAAGAAATTGCAAGTAGATAAATAGGGACCACTTTGGTGGGAAAAGATCTTGGGGACATGAAAGAAGCCTCATTTGGGCATCCCCTGAGTGGAGTTCCTCCAGCAAAAACCCTTTCAACCCAGAATAATGTGACAGGACATTATTATTGCTGTTGTTTGTTGATGTAAAAAGTGTGCTTAGATTTTTAAAAGATGGTGTAACAGAATTTACAGACACAAGAGATTCAATGATTTGCTAAGTAATCTTGGAGTTTTTGTTCAAATATGTGAATACCAGCTCATGCCAAAGTCACTCACATGAGAGGATGAATCTGCAGGAGTTTATCATATGATACAGTAGTAGGTATTTGAGGTTTTATCAAATTGTGTATCCTGTCCTTCTGTTTGCCATGGGTGTCTGAGTGATCCATAAAGTGTGACATTAAGACACAAGAAAATTCTGCCTTAGTCCAGAAACTATATCAACTTCCCCCACCATGGTACAGTTGCACTGTATGTTTTACTGGGTGTGGAAAGAGAATAATTCCTTTCCAACCGAACCACATAGTTGAGGTGCTGTGTACAAGAGTGCTTCACCCACTCTAGGGATCCTGCTGTGCAGTCAGAGGAGGCCTGTTGCTCCCCACCTTATTTCTGGAAGGGGCGTCGCTCAATTCACATCTCCTTCTTTTAGTAGACGAGATGGGGTACACAGAAAGAGCCTCCTCGAAGATTGTGGTAGTTTTGAACCACAATTGGGCATACCCCAGGCAATGGCTAGCTTATGCCAGCTAATCTTTCTCACACTAGGTCAGGCAAAAGGAACTACAGAATGAACTCATCAAAAGGTGGCTTCATTTTGGCAGTTCCACATTTGGCCTAGACATGGAAGAAAGTAGTTTGATGGGCTCTGCATTTTTCCACTGGTAAATCTCTACATCATGGCCACACTTATTTCCAATGCATCTTATTGAGAATTTTAATAGCTACGCTTGGGATTTTTTTTTGTTTGTGGTCTGAACTGTGTCTATGTTGTTTCTTGCAGAAGGATCATGTTCCAGCCCTTCTAGGGATGGCTGTTGCCTATATGATTTTAAAACAAACTCCGCGAGCCAGGAACCAGCTTAAACGCATTTCAAAAATGAACTGGAATCCCATTGATGCAGAAGAGTTTGAAAAAAGTTGGCTTCTGCTGGCTGACATTTACATTCAGTCTTCTAAATATGACATGGCTGGAGAATTGTTAAAACGGTGCCTCCGTCATAACAGGGTAATTGACCGGCCAGAAGCAATCTCATAGCAGTTCTCTTCATGTTTTCTTGTACTTTTCAGACTTTAAATTAATGTGACTGGTCTTACAGAGAGTAGGAGATACTAATGCATGCTTCAGCCTTAGGGTGTAATTTGTGTAGACACTGCTCTTGTCTGTGTAAGTGCCTGTGGTACTTGCCATTGCTTTTATGGCAGTGGTTCCTGACCTCAGGTCCCCAGATGTTCATAGAATCAGCTAGCACAGCCAATGGCAAAAGCTTGTGAGAGTTTAAGTCCAAGAATATCTGGGGAACCAACGTTGGGAACCACTCTTCTATGGGCTAGTAGTGGTTGTTTATGTCTCACTGTTTCTTCCCAGTGCTGGACAGAAAAGGTCCAACCGGATTTTAGTTTCCTGTTCTAAAAAGACTTATTTAAAAGTAAACCGATATAAGAGGCTTCCATTTGTTTTGTTTTAGTCTTGTTGCAAAGCTTATGAATATATGGGATACATAATGGAGAAGGAACAAGCATATAAGGATGCAGCTGCAAACTATGAGATGGCCTGGAAGTATGGAAATCAAACAAATCCAGCAATAGGTAGATTTATTTATTTATTTATTACATTTTTATACCAGTTCTGTGGTAGCTCCTGCTTGTCTGGAAGCATCCGTATTTTTCCAAAGGGAAGAAAATAGTGGCTAAGTACAGAGGTTGTAATGGAACATAGGAAATAGCTTTATCCTGGGATCAGACAATGTGCCTGCCTACTCCAATGTTCTCACCTCTGATTGACAGAGTATCACTCCTTTGAAAATGTTGGAAATAAACCTTGGAAAATTTGCTTGTAAAATATGTGCTCTTCTTCCCATGAGCTTTGGTCCTTTCCCAGTGGATGAGGACCTCTTATAGAATCATAGACCTCTCTCAGAACATACCTGGCAAGAAGTGATATATTTTGACAAAGCTCTCCTGCCTTTTTTTTAAAAAAAAATGTCTGCTTGTTTAACTGGTACATGAAGATCTGCCATCAGCTTGGTATTTTTAATTGAAAATGTCCTCCTTAAGCAAATAGTTGTTTAACTGTGTTTGTCTACAATTGCTAACATTTATAAAGACTGCCTAGAAATGCTGGACTGTAGTAGGACTTAGAAGAGCAGCTTCTAAGCAGGATCTTACTTCTTATTTAAAAAGTTCTGTATAAACAAAACTATGTGGTTGGAAGCTGCCCCTAGATATCTTCCTCTTCTCAAAGACCAGAACAGTTCTTCTTGATCTCCTTTATCCAAAGACAAAGCTGTATATACAGACAAATATATATATACAAACACGTCTCTCTCTCTATATATATATGTGTGTGTGTGTGTGTGTGCGCGCGCTGCCTTAAGAGAGAGGCAAGTCTTAGAGAAATGGGAACCCTAGGTTGTCTGTTTCTTCTCATTCTAGATTTCCCCCAGCTTAATTGTTAAGAAAAAGACATGTATAAGCCACATTAGCTACTGTACCTCTAAAGAGAGAAACCTGCTTCACATGAAGCCATTAAATGTTTAAATGTTCCTCAATGCAAAGTATGTCACATGCTGTCATTACAGGTTTCAAGCTGGCATTTAATTACCTGAAAGCTAAGAGATACATTGACACAATCAACGTTTGTCATAAGGTAAAGTATCATGGATATAAAATGGTTAACTAATACTTTGTGACCTTATGTTTTAATATGGCATTTAAGAGATTAATGAAGGGGAAAACAGTCATAAATGCTTCATCTAAAGCTTAAAATCCATGGGTGGGTTGGTATATATGTCCATATACATATGCACACAGAGAGGAGATGCTATGTGCGTATAGATTTTTTCATGATGCAACCAAGGTAGACATAGTTTCCTGCCTGTGTTTGCAAAATACCCTTGGGTGTATATCAGTGGAACTGTTAAATAATCATTGTTTTAAATGTAGAACAAGACAAAACATTTCAACTGCTTTACTGTGGGTACTGTTTCTTTCAACAGGTTTTAGGAACACATCCAAATTACCCCAGAATCAGAAAGGATATACTTGATAAGGCACGCGTATCTTTAAGGACTTGAAGATTATTATGCATATTAATCTTTATTAAGAAAGAAATCACGAAGTGAAAAGGGCTTCAAAGACATTTGTTTAGTTCGGGTAGTGCTGCACGCTCCATCAGTTTCCACTGGAGGGTGAAAAAAAGAAGAAAGGAACTACTTTAAGATTTATTTCTTCTCTCAAGGAGGATTATCAGTACTTAGGGTTCAGTAAATACAAATGATGATTTGGTTTTGTGACTTTTCGCCTGTAGGTACTAGCTGCAATTCAAGTAAATCATTTCAATGTAAAGGAACAATAGACAAAGGCAGAACTCTCTTTGAAGATCTCTGCAAGGGAGAGAAAGCTTCAGAGAAAGTTTCCAGCTGCGCCCATAGTTCCTTCACCCTCATAGAGATGATTTAGTTTGAGTGAGATCATTGTTTTGAAACAGTGTATAATCTGAATCCTTAAAGTTAGCAAAAAAGAGAAAAAACACTACTCAATCTAGTTTTAATGTACTATACTATTTTTTAAAAATCATTTTTCTGAAAAGCAAAATCAAGCAAACAAAAGAACCTAAGAGTTTACTTTACTGGTGACTAGTAATTTTTTCCCTTTTGTATACAGTATTATGCAAACATAAATAAAGTATGAATGTTCCAGTGACATCCTGAGTATGGTCAAAATCCTGTTGTCTTGTGTGTAACATAGCTCATGCTGAAGTTCCCAGGAAGTTTCACCAGGAAGAACACCATTCTTCTGCACCACCTTGTCATGCAACATTGCCTGTGAAACTGTTTTTGGGATATGGTTTCTGCCACTACATGGATTTTATAACCACTTGCACAATTTCGAGTAATGCCAGTGTAGGTACACAATAGAATTTGGCTAATGCATTCATGTACAGCATTCGTATCTTTCCTGACCTGGGACAAATGGACTATGTTCAGAAATTTTATGGATCTTAGGCAACTTGTAAAAAACCGGTACTTTGGGAAAAGGATGATTCAAAAACTCAAATGTTTTATCCGAAATGTAGTTGAGGGACAACCCCTCATAAAGTACAGTTCTTAATATAGTAGCTACTCTCGAGGTGGGATTCCCGTTGAGTTTTTTATAGAATTTGTCATCCCCCAATTGTCTCTGAATTTCTCTCTCATAATCAGATGTATTAAGGATCACCACACCCCCTCCTTTGTCTGCTGGTTTGATGGTAATGGACTCATCGTTGGCCAAATCGTCAAGTGCTTTTTTCTCTGCTAACAAAATATTCCTATATAACCTCTTATGCATACTCTCTGTCTTACAGATATCTAGAATTTCTGAACGTAGTCCATTTGTCCCAGGCAGACCAATCGTGGCAGGGATAGGGTCCCTGTTGGAAAGGAGTGCTAAGTATGTCAACTCCTTTGTCAACCCATTCACCAGGGAGATGCCCTCCTTTGTGAGGGACTCCTCGGACTTTATTAACCAACTTAAGGGCACTGTTGTGCCTACTGGCACAGGGCTCTTGACCCTTGATGTAAAAATCATTATACACTAACATCCCTTTGGAGAAAGTAAGACCCATTGTAGAAACCACCTTGGATACCAGAAGATCGTTGTTTCCCCCTACGCACCTTTTGTTAGACCTCATGGATGTGGTTCTAGAAAATGATTTTTTCAGGTATAAAAATGATTTTTTCTTACAAATTAAAGGGGTGGCAATGGGGTCTGCCCTGGCGCCGGCCATAGCAAATTTATATATGGTTGACTTCGAAAAAACTTACATTCTGAACAGTGTGGTGAATCCTTATCATGAACATAGGATTGCATATAAAAGGTTTATAGACTACCTTTTTTTATCTTTGATAATAAGGATGTCATCCCCAGGTTCACTAACTGGATTAATACCGTAGACATTAATCTGCATTTTTCAGGCAACTCAGATAGTAATTGTATACCGTTTTTGGACATTTCTGTGTACATAGCCAACAACAGACTGGGCATGAGACTCTTTAGAAAACCAACTGACCGTAACTCATATTTAAATTATCGATCATTCCATCCTGCTCACCTGAAAAGAAATATTCTGTATGGCCTCCTATCTAGGGCTAAAAGAAACTACTCTAGAGACTTTAGAAAATCAGCAGAAATGATTAGCAGGTATCTTAAGGACAAGGGCTATCCTGATAGTATTATAGAGCAACAGTTTCAGAAAGTCAACATGACTCCTAGAAGCCAATTTCTAACACATAGGAGTAAAAGTACCCTCTCCCGATTACACTGTTTGTTCGATTACTCTCCTCTGGCTCTTAAAATCAAAAAGGTAATATGTAAGTTTTGGTATATTGTGGAGGACTTACCAGGTTGCTCACAGATTCCAGTATTTGGCTTTAAAAAAATTAAGTCTATCAGTAATTACTTGTAAGTTCTGACTCTCACTCTGGTCCTTCTCCTCTTTCTATCATTCGGGGACATTTTCGTTGCGCTGCTTGCGCTGCTTGCTGGTTTGCTTTTGAAGTAAAACCGATCTCCATACCGGGTAAACGATATGAGCACAAGCTATCGGGGTTCACCAATTGTAATTCTTATAACGTGATCTATGCAATAATTTGCCCTTGTGGTAAATTTTATATTGGTTTAACCGGTCGCCCCCTGAAGGTTCGGATTTTGGAGCATCGATCCCGCATTCGCAGCCAAGTTATGACCGCTCCTCTTGTTTCCCATTTTTCAGAAAAAAACCACACAGAAGATGATTTAAAATTTTTAGCTCTTGAAAAGCTTTCATCTAAAAAATATGAGAAAACTGACATGGACCGACTTTTGATGCGCAGGGAAGCGTACTATATTCATTTATTTGACTCCCTCACACCTCGTGGTTTAAACCATGACTTAGATCTCAGCTGTTTCCTGTAGCTTAGGGAAGACTAGTTCACTTGCAGTAACCACATGATAATTAGTAATACCACAGCCGGGGTAAATTAGAGAGTATAAATGAGGACGGAAACTGTTCTAAATAATGTCATAGGCACACATGAATAAACCTAGAGGCTGAAACGCGGTATATATACAGAAATTATTAATAAAATGAGATATACCTCATTGTAGAATTTATACAACTTGGAGGTAAGATTTTGGTGATTCTTGGATCTTTGTACAGTTGTATCATGTTGTAAATATTGTATAGTATTGTTCGTGTAATAATGATGGTGTTGTTTTTTGTAGAAAACCCTGTTGAAACTTAAGTGAAAAGTACACCGGATGGCTTTGGTTTTCTATACTTGGAATAAAGATATTTGTTTGGTGTTCCA
Organism: Bradypodion pumilum; assembly: GCA_035047305.1. NCBI lineage: Eukaryota > Metazoa > Chordata > Lepidosauria > Squamata > Chamaeleonidae > Bradypodion > Bradypodion pumilum. The sequence goes on from JAWDJD010000001.1 coordinate 317,416,876, forward strand.
TACCTGAAGTAAAGGATTTTGAGTCATTACTTCGAAAGGTTTCCATCACCTGAAGTAAAGGATTTTGAGTTACTTATATTTGACTTTGAGTTCTGTTTTTCAAACTTGGGCCCACAGCTACTCAGCCCCTACAGTGCTCTAAAAGCCATTCTCTGTAAGATTACCCCAATCCACATGTGTAATTTCTTCCAGTGTTTTTCTTTTAAACTGGTCCTGTGGGAGTCCTTGACAAGTTAATCTCTAGAGCAGGAGTTCTCAACCTTTTAAAGCCAGGGGCCAGGTCATGCTCCCTCAAGACAGCTTCAGGGGCTGGATGGCCATTTTGCATTTCCTCCATCACATGACACTTCCTGGTGTGGTGGAGGCCCCACATGAAATGGTGCTGCAGGCCATATCTGGCCCATGGGCTAAAAGTTGAGAATCCCTGCTTTAGAGGTTTACAGAGTGAAATTTAACATAAGGAGTTTTAACAAGCATAGTATGTTTCAGAGTTTCTGTAAGGAAGAGGGGGAAAGCTACTGGCCATACAAATGTTTGGGGTAACTCCAGTAATCCTTGATTATTGGGTAGGATGATGGGAGCAAAAGCCCAAAACATTTGGAAGGCCATAGACTCCCCACCTATGATGTAGAGAGAGAGGTGCAAGAAGGCCATATTATGTTCACGCTGTCTCACTGAATCAGTCATTTGAGCTGAGAAGAGTTACGCAATTGGACTACAGTTTCTAGAAACCCCAAGCCAGAATGAATGTGCTATTCAGGAGATCTTGGGAGCAGTAGTTTCAAAAAGTATTATCCAGGCTCTGTCATATACACATCTGCACTTCCATTTACTGTTTCAACCTTTTTTGTTGTTGTTCAGTCGCACAGTCGATTCCGACCCTTTGCGACCCCATTGACCATTTTCCTCCAGGCACCTCTGTCCTCCACCATTCTCCTCAGCCCGCCCAGCTCTGTGCCCATTGTGTCTACAATACTATTTAGCCATCTCATCTTTGGACGCCCCCTTCTTCTCTTACCTTTCCCAGCATCAAAGCCTTCTCAAGTGAGTGCTCCCTTCTCATTTGATGTCCAAAGTACTTTAGCTTCATCTTCACTATTTGTCCCTCCAATGAATAGTCAGGGTTGATTTCTTCCAGTATTGACCTATTTGTTCTCTTTGCTGTCCAAGGGACTCTCAAGACTCTCCTCCAACACCACATCTCAAAGGCATTTATTCTTCTGCGTTCAGCTTTCCTAATGGTCCAGCTCTCACACCCATACATTACCATTTGGAATACCATTGATTTGATTATGCAAATGTTTGTGTTCAAGGTGATGTCGATGCTTTTCACTATATTCCCCTGGTCTCTCATCGCTTGTCTCCCCATAATCAGTCGTTTTTATTTCATGGCTACAGTCGCCATCTGCAGTGATCTTAGATCCCAGGAAAGTAAAATCTGTCACTGCTTCTACTTCTTCCCCATCTATTTCTCAGGGACTGATCGGACCTGTTGCCACTATCTTGGTTTTCTTGAAATTAAGTCTCAAGCCAGCTTTTGCACTTTCCTCCTTCAATCCAATCAAGAGGTTCTTTAGGTCTTCCTCACTTTCTGCCATTAGGGTGGTATCATCTGCATATCTCAAATTGTTGATGTTTCTCCCAGCAATTTTGATCCCATATTGTGATTCCTCCATCCCTGCATTGCGCATTATGTGCTCTGTGTATAGATTGAATAAGCAGGATGATAAAATGCAGCCATGTCTTACTCCTTTTCCTATTCCAAACCACTCTGTCATTCTGTGTTCTGTCCTAACTGTTGCCTCTTGGTTCGTGTACAGATTTCTCATGAGGCATATGAGGTGTTCTGGTATTCCCATGTCTTTAATTACTTGCCACATTTTGTTGTGGTCCACACAATCAAAAGCCTTGGTGTAGTCAACCTTAGAGCACACAAAGTGGCTGTAGTAGCTGGAAGTTGTTGTTTTATAATTATCAGAAGCTTATGCAGATTTCAGACCAATCCTGAGGTGATATTGTACTCAGGTAATGCCCCTGAGAAAACAAAGACTAGGGAAAGATATTTAGCTCTTTCCTATGCTAGCTGTAGTGGAGAAGAGGGCTTATCAGTTCTGTTTTCTCCTCAGTTTTGTCCACTTCCAGAACTGTACCAACTTATCACTAGCTTAGGACATAGGGGCTTATATCCAATGGTTTCACTATGCTAACACAAGATGTGCAGCCAGGTACACATTTACAAAATTAGCACAAAGGCCATATCATACTACCAGCATTTTTTGCCCGGCCTTGCCAGGCAGGTTTTGGTTTTTTTTTTTTAATGTGTTGGGGTTATTTTTGGGTGTGAAAGACACGGCAAGGGCGACAGGCAGGGATCCGTCAGGGTAGGCTTCTCCCCTGACTGATATCTGCCACTCGCCCTTGCAATTCTCCTTCTGTTGTTTCGAGGGCTGTTTTTAAAACCACGGAAGGAGAATTGCAAGGGCGAGAGGCAGGAATCCGTCAGAGTAGGAGCCTACCCTTGTGGATCCCTGCCTGGCACCTTCTCCTGTAGGGAAGTGGTTCGCTTCTTTCTTGGTTGGTGGGGCCCGAAAGCTTCAGCCCCCGCCAACCAAGAGGGAAGCGAACCCCCCCCCCCCCGTGGAAGATGATTGCCTCCCTCCGGGAGGCGAAGACAGAATGGAGCGCCATTCTCGACCTTCATCTCCTGGAGGGAAGTGGTTCATTTCCAAGGCGATCGCGCATCGGCCATTTTTGCCCTGCCTCCTCTGTGCTCGCATCCTTTAGCCTGATTGGCTGAGGGGTGGCGTGGCGTGGAGGACGCTGGGAAGTGTAGGGTTTTTTTTGTTCAGGTTCGTGGGCTGTTGGCCCCACTTTCGGCTTCCAGACCCTTGCGGCGATGCTTGCAGGGTCAAAAGGTAAGCGTTGACAGCTCATTACGGGATAGTGGGGACAGGTGTGGCACGCATGCCGGACACGCATGGCCCAACCCCCTTCTTATAGGTATAGATTGCTACTGTACAATGTAAATTGCAGGGTCAACCAGTGACTTCAAAGCCAAGTGGGGATTTGATCCCCAGTTTCTAGAAGAGTCCAGGTGGCACAGTGGTTAAACTGTTGTACTGCAACCAAAACTGCTGATGTTGTGAGCTCGATCCTGGCAGGGAACAAGTTTAACTCCGCCTTCCATCCTTCCAAGGTTAGTAAAATTTGTACCCAGCATGTTGGGGGCAAATTGTTAATTACCTTGTGAACCACCCACTAAGTGGAATGGGGCCGCATATAACTATAATTGTTATTCACAACCCAACACTCCAACCACTCTACATTAGCTTACACTCAGCCGACTGCTTGCAGGTTCATATTTCTGACACTGCAGAAATACTCCCTAAAAATACAGATTTAACTTTGGGGCAACAGATACAGTAAATGGGTCCTACTCATACCTGTCAACTATCCCGTTTTCCCCGGGGAAACCCCTTACTTTTTCCCCTCCGGTTTTATTAATTTCCCCGTATTTTCCCTTATTTTTTAAAAAATATCCTGACCAGAGCCCTCACAGGTGAAGCTGCAGTATTTTTTCCCGGCCACCAGAGGTCGCTGTGTGGCAGGCTTTTCGCTTGTGGAAGGGGAGAAAGAGGGGGGAGGGTGTTCTGTAGTTTTCCCTTTCTCTTTCATTTCCCTGCCAGCTACTTGGTCCTGGAGGCTTTGTTTTGGCTGCTGGGAGCAAGGAGTCTACTCTAGGTGAGCGATATATTTCATATATTCAGGGGCAACCTCATGCTTTATTGAGCTGTTTCTGCCCTGCCTCCTGGCTGGAGGATTTCGTTTCTAGAGTTCTAGAGTTAACTTGGGAGGGGGGGTTGCTTGATCACTATATGAGAGGGGGGAATTAATCCCTTGCTCCTGCACCCTAATGGGGAGGGGATTACCTGATCACTATATGAGAGAGAGAGGGGGGGAATTAATCCCTTGCTCCTCCACCCTAATTGGGGGGGGGGTGTTTGCTTGATCACTATATGAGAGGGGGGGGAATTAATCCCTTGCACCTGCACCCTAATTGGGGTGTGTGTGTTGCCTGATCACTCTATGAGGGGGGGGTTCCCTTGCTCGAAAGCCAGTCGTATCCGACTCTAGGGTTCAGTGCTCATCTCTGTTTCAAAGCCGAAGAGCCAGTGTTGTCTGTGTCTGCAGACATTTCTGTGGTCATGTGGCAGGCATGACTAGACACCAGAGCACCTGGAATGCTGTTACCTTCCCACCAAAGTGGCCCCTATTTATCTACTTGCAATTTCTTGCTTTCGAACTGCTAGGATGGCAGGAGCTGGGACAAAGACAGGAGCTCATTCCATCCTGCAGTACTCGGGAATCGAACTGCTGACCTTCTGCCTCCCAGTCAGCATCTTAGTCACTTAAGCCACTGAGTAAACAAGAAAGAAAACAAAAGTCCCCCCAAAAAATGGGGAAAGAGTTCTTTGGCCCACACAGCTTTGTGCCCATTGCATCTACAATACCATCTAGCCATCTTATTTTTGGCCACCCCCTTCTTTTGTCCTCCACCTTTCCCAGCATCAAGGCTTTCTATGCGCAAGTGAATCCTCTCTTCTCATTTGATGTCCAAAGTACTTTAGCGTCATTTTTACTGTTTGACTTTTAATGAGCAGTCAGGGTTGATTTCTTCTAGGATCGACCTATTTCTAACACCACATTTCAAAGGCATCTATTTTTCTGCGCTCAGCTTTTCTAATGGTCCAGCTCTCACACCCATACATTGCCACCGGGAATACCATTGCTTTGACTATGCAATTTTTTGTTTGCAAGGTGATGCCTCTACTTTTAACTATGTTCCCCAGGTTTCTCATAGCTTGTTTCCCAAGCATCAGTCGCCTTTTATTTTTCATGGCTGCAATCACCATCTGGAGAGATCTTTGATCCTAAGAAAGTAAAATCTGCCAGTCGTATCCAACTCTAGGGTGCAGTGCTCATCTCCATTTACAGCCAAAGAGCCAGTGCTGTCTGTGTTTGCAGACATTTTCATGTCCATGTGGCAGGCATGACTAGAGTCCAGCAAGTCACATGGCTATATTTGGCCATGCCCACAGATTTGGCCACACCCACAGAAGGGTGTGGCCAAAATTTCCCTTATTTTCAAATCCAAAAGTTGACAGGTATGGTCCTACTGTTGTACTATACTGCCATTTTAACCATCTTGAACTTGATTTCAGCTTCCAGTGACTGATTTTAGGGTTTCATCCTTACAGCTCTTGTGGTTGCCTGAAAGTTCCTTTTTTTGTTGCTTTTATCCACATCCTCTGATTCACAGATATAAAGCCACAGCTTCTGTCACTACTAGTCTTAATTTAGTTCTTTTGGTTGTTGCCTTTTTTAAACTAGCTTCTTAGGAGGCTAGAACATAAACAGATTTCAACCACAAAGTGCTTTAACTCTTTAACTTAAAACTGGCTATATCTTATTTGGGAAATTATCTTTTCATCTTTTTGACAGTCCAGTGGTATAAATTCTCTACATAGAAGTTAAGTCTACATTACTTTAATAGAGTTTTCTCACTGATAAGTACAGATAGGCTGAAATCTTGCTTGTAGTTTAATTCAAATCATTACCTCACTGGTAAACAAAGCACTCCTACCATAACTCTTTGGGGTGAACAAGCTTGCCTTTTACAGATGTGAGGGAGAATCAAAATGAGAACGCTTTGTTTAGCAGGAAAGAACAGACTGACATTTACAACATAGTTTACACTGTAAATAGGATTTCAGCCATATAATTATTTGTAATTAGTGGGTGCTTACTCTGAAGCATTCTTCATCTTTGAAAGATCTTTATTTCTATATATGGAGCAATCCCAGAAAGTATGTGCATTCTTATATACAGATGTATGATTTCCACATTGAGATCCTCTTTGTGGTGGCAAATTGTTGCTAATAATGTGCTGGTTGTCTTCCTGGTCATGTACCCAGTGGTGGGACAGAAATGTAACCAGAAATGTGAGTAACATCTTGTTAATTGCCAGCAATTTGCTGCTGTTGTTGCAACTTCACTTATATACACATAAATCTTCAAAAAGATTCTGGCCATTAAATCTTAAAAATAGCTACAGCCCTGAAATTCTAACTGGATGTAGTACATATTGAGGATTCCGCGTGCCCGGTTGGGCATCGGTGGCCTCTGGCAGAGGTTAAACCAGTGAGCAGACTCCTGGCCTCTGGCCTTTGTCGGCGAGCAAGGGGGGAGATTGATGGTAGGGATTAATCCGGCCGCTTATTGCCTGACCAGCGATTCTGCGAGGAGCTCATCTCGCTGACCCCAGTTACCCATTAGAGTAATGACTCATCTCTTACCCAAGGTTATGCCCGGTGCAAATAAGGGCTATGTTTGCCCCTGCCTAATCCCTGAACAATGGGACTCCTAAGTCCATGTTTGCCCCAGTTAATTAACTTCCCTTTGAGGTGTTCCCCATTAACCCGGGTACGTGGGTGAGGTAATTTTCCTGTCAGATGACGGTTCTGCCACCGTTGCGCTTTTTTCCCTATAAATGATGTTGCCTTTTCTCAATAAAGTACTGATCTGATCTCGCTCCGTTTGCCTCGTGTCGTTACTTGATCAGTCCTCCTCCGGCCCCCAGTGGCCCTGATTCCTTCATCTGGTGACCCCAACGTGATTTACTCGTGAGTAAAGGGACCCTGGAGAGGTCTACTCGCGAGTAACGATCCACGCGGTCCGGTTCTGCGCTTGAACCGCGACCTGTCAGCTTGGAGGACAGCGCGGCGCTCTGGTCGGCAGCCAGCCGGACAGAGAGACGGCCAGCGGCGAGGCATTCCAAAGAGGCATTCCTACAGCTTGCTCCCAGCTTTCGGGGAGGCTTGCGCAAAGGGAAAAACGCGTTCCGCTCAGGGCAGGCTGTGAGCCCCTGACAGCGCAGAGGCCGCCGAGGGCCCGTGGCAGAAGGTCCACGCTCCGAGGTCTACCCCAGACACCCGACGCCCGAACCTGTTGCCTGCAAAGACGCGTCGATCTTCGTCCCGAGGAGGAAACTTCAGAGGACCATCGCAGGTAATATGGGGACTTGTTCTCATAGACCAAGTCCGTCCGCTAGCCAAAGAACTCGGGAGCAAGAGTTCAGAATCCTGGCCAGGGTATTTCAGTTACGATTTCACAGCAGGGAACTAGCGAGACTTTTGGCGTACCTCAGGGAACACTGCCTACTTTACCCAGAAGTAGGTACGTTAACCCTGCAGCTCTGGGATCAGATAGGAGACTGCATTCAGCAGCCCCCCAAAGCTCCAGGAGGGATAGTTCGCACTTGGAGGAAGTGTAGGAAGCTCTTAGAACAGACCGAGCCAGTCCGGATAGAGGCCAATGAACCCCCGTTAGAAAAGTCATCAGGCAGGCCAGTCGAGCCGACTGCGCCCACGGCGCTCTATCCGTCAATTAGCTATCAGCATAGTAGCGCAGGGAGCATTCCCGCGGTGGCAGCTGCAGACGTCACCGAAGGAATGCAAGGAATGAGAAGCGCAGGCGCTTCTCTGACAGCTCCAAGCTCCCTAGTCGTGAAGAGTGCCCTTCAGCGCACAGCAGAGATAGAACTCAAAAAGGGGGAATTGTCAGCGGAAGAACTAGCTGAGCTTAGACAGATATGCCCAATCCGAATGGAGATGGACGCGCTCACAGGCGCTCAACAAATCGTCCATTCCCCAGTCCCGTACAAGCTTCTCATGGCTTTGCGGAAAGCAATCTCAGAGACAGGGCTCCAAAGCCGTTTTACCAGGGGCACGCTTCAGCAGGCGTGCGAGACCACCATGTGGATTCCCCATGACTGGAAAGCCGTCATGAGGATGATGCTAACCCCTAGCCAGTACATGATCTGGGACAGCGAGTATCGGCTCGAGGCTCAGGCCAGAGCCGCCAGGATGGGAGGCGCGGTAATTGCTGAACAGCTATATGGTTCAGGTGCCTTTGAGTCAATCAATGCTCAGATCAACCTGCCTCTCGCCACTCTCGAGATGTCAGCCGAGGCAGCCTTTAGGGCTTACTTCAAGGTCCCAGCGACTGGCAAAGCGGCTAAAAATTACACCTCCATTAAGCAGGGAGCCCAGGAGCCCTACATGGACTTCATCAATCGCTTGGAAGAAGCAATCACCAGGCAGATTGATAATGAGCAAGCCCAGCAAGAGCTCATGATTAAGCTAGCCAAGGACAATGCCAACTTGGACTGCCGTAAGGTTTTGCAGTCGCTAGGCAATCGTCCTGACTTGACCTTAACGGACATGATCCGAGCATGTGCTGACGTTGGCACAGATTCCTATAAAATGGGTCTGCTAGCGGCAGCCGTGCAAGGGGGTAGAAGATCTCATCCTAATGGAAAGACCAAAGGGGCATGTCACACTTGTGGCAAGGTCGGCCACTTCGCTAGGGAGTGCCGATCCAAGGGAGGCGGACAAAAGTCCGGCCATTCCAAGGCTCCGAATACCCTCTGTCCGAAGTGCAAGAAAGGTTATCATTGGGCCAGGTTTTGTCCGGGTTCGGGAAACCGGAATCCGGGCACGTCTCTGGCCCCAGTCCAAACAGAGGCTTCCTTCACCCAGATCCAGAACTCCTCAGAACTAGACTAGATTCTAGGCACATTCCAGGCACTGCGAGGGCACAGGCCAGCCCCAAGGGTAGTACAGGGCTAGACTTGACTTGCCAGGCAGACGTCACATGCGACCTGCCAGGCACAGTCTATCTGGTCGATTCCCAGTACATGGGACCCCTGCCCAGAGGCTTTTTAGGTTTAGTTTTGCCCCGTAGTGTAGCTGGAGCACGTGGAATTTTCATAATTCCAGGAGTCATTGACTCAAATCTTTCAGGCGTTCTCCAAGTTCAGCTTTGGACACACCTGCCCCAAACCATTCACAAGGGAGACACCTTAGCGCAACTGATCATGGTTCCTTGTCACTCGTCAGCAGGCAGCCAGGAAAGGCTCAGTGACAGCGCAAGTGAGGCAGTGCAAGGATACCAGGTCTTAGCGACAGTGGAGACCAACATTGAGTGGAAACAGCGCCCCGTTATCGAGGTATTTTTGAACAAAAGAGTGTTCTCAGGGTTACTCGATACCGGAGCGGATGTGAGCGTGGTAAGCAGGAGTCAGTGGCCTAGGGAGTGGGCCATTGAGCCGGTCTCCGATGTGGGGGGGGGGTAGGTGGAGTTCAGGAAGCGTTTAGGAGCCGAGAGTGGGTGGAAGTCACAATCCCAAAGGCTGAGGGCACAGCGGTAATTCGGCCGCACATTCTTGACGTGCACGTCAACCTTTGGGGGCGAGACATTCTCCAGCAGTACGGTGCCACCCTTACCTTCGGGTAATGGCGTTGCCACTTAAATGGCTCACCGATACTCCGGTCTGGGTAGAACAATGGCCGGTAGTGGGAGAGAAATTAGTTGCTCTCAAGCAGCTAGTGAAAGAACAGCTAGACGCAGGACATATAGAACAGTCCACGAGTCCTTGGAACTCGCCAATTTTTGTGATTAAGAAGAAGTCGGGGAAGTGGCGACTCCTCCACAATCTCAGGGAGATCAATAAATGTATTCAGCCGATGGGTCCGCTCCAATGCGGCATCCCTAATCCTAATATGATTCCTGAGGGGTGGGAGATTCTAGTCGTAGATCTGAAGGATTGCTTTTATACAATCCCCTTAGACCCCAGGGACCGGGAGAGGTTTGCCTTTACGGTGCCGGTCGTGAACCACAGTGAGCCCACGCTCCGTTACGCGTGGAAATTTTTGCCACAGGGCATGCTCAATTCGCCCACCCTGTGCCAAATATATGTTCACAACGCGCTGGAAAAGTTTCGAGGCCTTTACCCACAAGCCATAGTTTGTCACTTCATGGATGATATATTAGTAGCGTTGCCGCAGCTTGGCAGCGAAATGTTTTCAGACCTCCAGGCCAGCCTGGGGGACAAAGGTCTACTCATTGCCCCGGAAAAAGTGCAGAAGTCCGAGCCCTTCTCATACTTGGGTCATCGGCTTCTCCGCTCTTTTGCAGCGCCAGTCTTGCCTCAGATAAACCTACAGGACTCAGTCACCCTCGTAGAATTACAGCAGATTTTAGGAAACATTAATTGGGCCAGACCGTATTTCCGATTGGATACGGATCTTCTAAAACCGCTCTTCTCGCTGCTAACTTTAGGTAAGCAGCCGGCAGACCGGATAAAAATCTCTCGAGACGCGCGCTTGGCGCTCGAGAAAGTGAACCAGGTTCTCAGCCAGAGGTGGGTGGATAGGATCGCCCAGGGGCCATATGCCCCGATCCTGAATTTGTACATCGTACGGTCAGGATCCATGTTCACTGGGGCGCTAGGAGTAGACTCAGAGAAGGGAGCGAAAATTGTGGAATGGGTCTACTTGCCTAATACATCTTCACGGAACATCGTCCCGCCTCAAGAACTGGTCTCCGCGGTGGTCTACCGCGGCAGGCTGAGAGCTAGGGACATTTCAGGAAATGATTTGGCCAAAATTGTGGTTCCGTTTACCAAGGAACAAATTCATCAGCTGATGCAGCTGGGTGACTCGCTCCCGATAGCTTTGGAAGGTTTCACCGGCAGTTTAGCATATCATTTGCCCAAAGACCCCAGACTCGTCTCACTGCAAACAGGAACAGTCAGCTTGTTCGAATTGCTCTCGCTGGTCCCGCTTCAGGGGGCCAGAACAGTTTTCTCTGATGGCGGTCGCACCTATGGTGTTCTGACCTGGCAGGAGGGCGAAGCTTGGCACACGCTGCTAACCCTTCCACAGAAGTCCGCTCAGCGGGCGGAGTTGGCGGCCGTGAACCTTGCCTTGCGCACCTTCGCCAAAGAACGGTTAAATATCATAACTGACAGTCTGTATGTAAGGAATTTGCTTCACAGTCTACCGGGAGCTTACATCACTCCCGCGATAGACAAAAATTTGCTTAGTCTGTTTCTCACCGCTCAATTTCACTTGCGAAACCGCACGGAGCCGCTCTATATCGCCCACATTCGAAGTCACCAAGACCTACCGGGTCCGATTTCCGCGGGCAATAGCAGAGCGGACGCGGCCGCAAAGGAAATTCAGCAGCGTTCAGTTTTGGGAATTTTTACTACTCCAATCCAAAGTCATGCCTTTTTTCACCAAAACGCCAAGGCACTCGCCAGACAGTTCAATCTGCCACTTTCTCAAGCCCAAGGCATAGTTCGCTCTTGCCAGCATTGTGCAGGGGCACCGGGGGGGCCCTCGTGGGGGGTCAACCCACGAGGGACAGAGGCTAATCAGGTGTGGCAGATGGACATCACGCATGTGCCACAATTTGGGAGGTGGCAATACATGCATGTCTGCATAGATACCTTTTCACAGTTCGCTTGGGCTACGGCGCAGAAGGGGGAAACTGCGACCCATGTGGAGCAGCACCTCCTTTCCTGCATAGCTGCCATGGGCAAACCCCGGCACGTGAAAACGGACAACGCGCCATCTTACAGCTCTAGGCAGTTGGCCGCCTTCATGGCAACATGGGACATCAAGCATACTTTTGGAATTCCCTACAATCCGCAAGGGCAAGCGATTGTAGAGCGGGTCAATCGGACACTAAAGTCCTATATTGACAAACAAACAGAAAGGGGGGAGCCACCAGCCCTCCCCAAGTCACAGGGAGAAGCACAGATGTGTCTCAACAAGGTATTGTTCACCTACAATCACCTTAATGTTTTTTCGGATTGCACGCCGCAGGAGAGGCACTTCCGCCGTTCGGAAGCTCTCCCGCGACCTATGGTCCGGTACCGAGTGCCGCCAGACCCTTCTTGGAGGGGCCCGGTGCCGCTCATAACCTGGGGAAGAGGGTATGCTGCAGTTATGTCTCCTACAGGTGTCGTTTGGATTCCAGCCCGGTGCGTCAAGCCTCACTTGGAACCTCATGGCGTGGACCCAGACCGACCCGAGTCCGATCCCGGAGATGGAGGACCTCACTCTGATCGAGGAGACCCACCGGGAGACGCGGCGGCTGCGGACCCCGGCACAGAGGATCACCTGGGGGATGGTCAAGACCCTTTGCTGTGAGGCCCGGGACGCCCTCCAACGCGAGGGGAAGGAGCCGACGCCGGAGAACTTCGTTGCAGCTGTCTTTGCCCAGATTCACATCAATTCTGTGATCTACACCATCATCCTGGCCCTCCTCCTGCTTTTGGGGGGAGGCGTTCAGGCCGCTTCACTTCAGGCCAACGGCTTGCCGCCTGGTGAAGACCTCTCAGCACGGATGCGGTACAACTTGTGGGAAAGGTTGGCGGGTCTCGTCAACCAGTCCGATTTTTGCCTACAGCAGGACATTGGTTCTGCATCTATCCTCAGCACCTGTCTCATTCCCGTGTGCCACACTCTGGACGCGCGCACCAAGGATGGCGACTGGTTGCTGAAAGCGTTCTTTGGCCCACACACTCCTACCACCTTCTCAGCATATGCACGCTGGGGGGGATTGCGACTTGCACCAACCTTGCCGGCTGACGCCACCACTCTTCATACCCCTCGAGTGGCGATCAGCCCGGACGCTGCTTGTACCCGAATGACCGGCTGCACCTCAGGCGGTCAGACTCGGCGCCGCTGCCTCGACCCCGGCAGCGGCAACTGGACTTGTAATAAACCAGAGACACTCATTTCGCTGTACGCTCATGTCACCCTACCCTCAGGGTGGTTTTTCACCTGCAACCAGTACACATGGAACTATATCCCTGCGAACCTGTCGGACTCAATGTGTTGTATCAGTCGTTTGACACTGTTGCTTCCTACCAAGGACATGATTGCCCCAAGTGTAAATGACACAAATGTGCCAAATGTTGATATTTCCCCACTCATACGACACACGCGCACAACCCAGTTAGACAGCTCTTGTGACAGCAGCTTTAGGGTAATGAGTCCCGCTGAGTATGTATCTCTAGCAGTCAGCCTTGTCGGCGTGCCAGGCTTGGCCGTCGGCAACGCACGGAGGATTGGCCGCTTGGCTTGCGGTTTGGCCAAAGCCATTAACCACACCTCCACAGCGATAGCGCTCCTCAATCAGGAGCAGGCAGAACTTCGCCATGCTGTTCTTGACAATCGAGCGGCTATCGACTACCTCCTCTTGCTGCACCACCTGGGTTGCGAATCTTTTTATGGAATGTGTTGTTTCAATCTTACTGATAACTCCCGTAAGATCCAAAGCCAGATCACGAACCTCCACACCATAGTTGCAGGCATTACAGAAGGCTCCGCGTGGGGAGCTTGGTGGAGTTCCCTGTGGAATTGGATGTGGTCGTGGATCCCCTGGGGGTGGCTGCAAACGGTGCTTAAGGTAGTGGTGGGGATAGCCATACTAGGCATCACGATTTGTTGCCTTGCTCAGTGCATTCCTTCGCTGATCTCTAAGTGCCGCCCCAAAGAGAAACTCCGTGACGTCATTCACGCCCAACAGCTGATGCCGCTTTTGTGCGGGGTCGCCGGCCAGGCTCTTAAATTAAACAGAAAGGGGAGATGAGGATTCCGCGTGCCCGGTTGGGCATCGGTGGCCTCTGGCAGAGGTTAAACCAGTGAGCAGACTCCTGGCCTCTGGCCTTTGTCGGCGAGCAAGGGGGGAGATTGATGGTAGGGATTAATCCGGCCGCTTATTGCCTGACCAGCGATTCTGCGAGGAGCTCATCTCGCTGACCCCAGTTACCCATTAGAGTAATGACTCATCTCTTACCCAAGGTTATGCCCGGTGCAAATAAGGGCTATGTTTGCCCCTGCCTAATCCCTGAACAATGGGACTCCTAAGTCCATGTTTGCCCCAGTTAATTAACTTCCCTTTGAGGTGTTCCCCATTAACCCGGGTACGTGGGTGAGGTAATTTTCCTGTCAGATGACGGTTCTGCCACCGTTGCGCTTTTTTCCCTATAAATGATGTTGCCTTTTCTCAATAAAGTACTGATCTGATCTCGCTCCGTTTGCCTCGTGTCGTTACTTGATCAGTCCTCCTCCGGCCCCCAGTGGCCCTGATTCCTTCAACATATTTCTAATTCTGCATCATACTTTTTGATAATTTCAACTTGTTTACTTTGGCTCAGTATAACCCCCATTTTGTCTTTTCGTTCTCTGATATTTGCTCTTCCAAGAGCCTGATATGATATTGTTTCTAAGGAGGCAGTTCACACCGAACTAAATAAAAGGCAAGCATTTGGAAATGTATAAAGCCTATTTTGGCTTTGTTAGTAAAATAAATAAATAAATAATTTTATTTTAATACTATAGTAAACAATCCAGATTGGTGAGGCTTTCTGCAAAGAGGTGGAAATTTCATTTCTTTTCTTCCTTTAAAGGAAATTAAAGACCTAGAAGAGCTGGAGAAGTTTTTTTTAAAAAAAAAACAATTAGCCAGTTTTAAACCACAATTAATTGGTTAACTTTTATTTCTGCCTAAATTAGTTACAGTACATCTTACTATGTACCCTACAAACCTGCTCGGGGGCTGGGAAGCCTTCCTGGGTTTTGGCACTATAGAAAGCAGTATCAGAAGTGTGAGAGGAAGAAAGTTCCAATTCCAATGCTTTTGGATTCCAAAGCCCAGTTGAATCTTGGCCATAGTTTGAAAGAAGAAAATTACAGTAATTATCCCTGGAATTGCAGTCCTTTTTTTCTTTTCTTTTGGCAGTATACAGCTTGGGTCCAGGCTATCAGAAGGACTATATCTTACCATAGAGCCATCTTGGCTTTTAGAGTTTCAGGGGGGTCCCTCTCAGACGAGAAAGGGTCTTCTCTGTGGCGGCTGCCAGATTATGGAAAGCGCTCCTTCAGGAAGTTACATTGGCCTTCTCCCTTTTATTCTCCCACTGACACCTGAAGACCCATTTCTTCGGACAACCTTTTAATAATTATACATGAGACCCTGGATGCTGATTTTTAGCTGAGAATGTCTGCTTTTTTAAGTTTTTGTCTGTTTTTAAAGTCCTCTTTTTAATCATTTGATGTATTTTAATTATTCAAGTCTAATTGCTTTTTAATTGTAGCTAATTGTGTTTTAATTTGATATATTTAATATTGTGAGCCACCTTGAGTCCTCCATGGGCAGAAGGGTGGCCTATTGACAACAGCAGGTCTTTGGTTAGGGCTTGAACTGTTAATTTTATCCCAGTCCTCCACTGTGAAGCAAATGGTTGATTTGTATCCAATAATAATAATAATAATAATAATAATAATAATAATATAGTAACTCAGAAACTTTGTACTGTACTTTAAGAATCCTGAATGGTAACATAAGAACATAAGAACAGCCTTGCTGGAACAGGCCACAGCCCATCCAGTCCAGCATTCTGTCTCACACAGTGGCTCACCATTTCCTTCAGGGTATTCCCAAGGAGATGCCTTCACCTGCTTAGGATTCCCTGGAAATGGCATTGAGAGATATCCTGCCTATCTCTCCAACCCGGAGGTTGTCCTTAGGTAGCCATAATTATAGCCATTGATAGCCTTGTCCTCCATGAACTTGTCTAATCCTTTCTTAAAGCTGTCAAGACTGACAGCTGTCACCACTTCTTCTGGCAGGGAGTTCCATAGACCAGTAATCCTCTGGGTGAAAAAGTACTTTCTCTTATTTGTTTGAGAACTAGTACCCAAAAGTTTCATGGAGTGTCCCCTAGTTCTAGTGTTGTGCGATAGGGAAAACAGTTTTTCCTTATCCACTTTGTCCACACCGTGCATGATTTTATAAACTTCAATCAGGTCACCTCTTAGACGCCGTCGTTCAAGAGTGAAAAGGCCCAACCGTTGCAGCCTCAGATGGTAAGGAAGGTGTTCCAGTCCCCTAATCATTCTGGTTGCCCTCCTCTGTACTTTCTCCAACTCCATAATATCCTTCTGGAGGTATGGCGACCAGAACTGTACACAGTATTCCAGATGGGGCCTCACCATAGATTTATAAAGAGGCAAAATGACACTTGCTGACTTATTTTCTATACCCTTCCTAATGATCCCTAACATTGAGTTTGCTTTTTTCACTGCTGAGGCACACTGGGTTGACACCTTCATTGAGCTGTCCACCAGGACACCAAGGTCCCTTTCCTGGTTTGTCGCAGAGAGTTCAGACCCCATCAGTTTATAAATGTAATTGGGGTTTTTTGCCCCAACATGCATCACTCTGCACTTACTGATGTTGAAGCTCATTTGCCACTGTTTTGCCCACTCCCCCAGTGTCAAGAGATCCCTCTGGAGCTCTTCACAATCTCTCACAGTTTTCACTACCCTGTATAATTTAGTATCGTCAGCAAATTTGGCTACCTTGCTTTTTACTCCTACCTCTAGATCATTTATGAAGAGGTTGAAAAGCAGGGGTCCCAGTACTGAACCTTGGGGGACCCCACTCTTTACTTCCCTCCACTTGGAGAAGTGTCCATTTAGTGCTACCCTCTGTTTCCTGTCCCTTAGCCAGTTGCTGATCCAGGACAAGACCTGTCCCTTTATTCCATGACTGGTAAGTTTATTCAAGAGCCTTTGGTGTGGGACCTTGTCAAAAGCCTTCTGAAAGTCCAGATAAACAATGTCAACTGGATCCCCCTTATCCACATGCTTGTTGACACTCTCAAAAAATTCCAATAGATTAGTGAGGCATGATTTGCCCTTGCAAAAGCCATGTTGGCTCTCCTTTAGCAGCGCCTCCTCTTCTATGTACCTATTAATTCTATCTTTTAGGATGGTTTCCATCACTTTACCTGGGACACATGTCAAACTGACAGGCCGGTAATTTCCTGGATCACCCCTGGATCCTTTTTTGAAAATTGGTGTTACATTCGCTACCTTCCAGTCATCAGGCACAAACCCTGATTTGAGGGAAATATTATATATTTTGGCTAGGAGATCAGCAATTTCATCTTTAAGTTCCCTGAGAACTCGTGGATGGATGCCATCTGGTCCTGGTGATTTGTTAATGTTTAGTTTAACAAGACATGCAAGGACCTCCTCCCTGGTTATTTCTATCTTGCTTAATTCTTCGGTTTCCCTCCCTACGAAGATAGGTTCTGTTTTGGGCATGTGGTCTCTATCTTCTTCAGTGAATACTGAAGCAAAGAATTCATTGAGTCTCTCTGCAATCTCTGTTTCCTCTTTAATAACCCCTTGCCTTCCATTGTCATCTAATGGTCCAATGGCCTTCCTAGTTGGGTTCTTACTTCTAATGTACTTAAAGAAGTCTTTGTTATTCCTCTGAGTATTTTTAGCTATACGCTCCTCAAAGTCTTGCTTTGCTTTCCTGATTGTTGCCTTGCATTTGTTCTGCCAGAATTTATGTTTCTGCCTGCTGTCCTCATTTGGACAAGCCTTCCATCTTCTAAATGAGCTTTTCTTGCTCTTGATCACTTCCCGAACAGCTCCTGTAAGCCACATTGGAGTCCTCTTGGACCTGGCAGTGCCCTTTTTCCTTTTGGGTATGCATTCCAATTGGGCCTCTGTTATTGTTTTTGTAAACAGCCTCCATGCCTCTTGGAGTGTTTGGACTCTCTCAATTTTCCCTTTCAGCTTCTTTTTTACTAGTTTCCTCAACTTTGGGAAATTTCCTTTTTGAAAATTTAAGGTCTCTGTGTTAGATTTTATCAGTGACTTGCGGTCTATGTTCAAGTTAAACATAATTGAGTTGTGGTCACTGTTCCCTATTGGATCAGTCACATTAACATCTTGCACCAGATCCTGAGTATTACTCAGGATCAAGTCAAGGATTCTTGTACCTCTAGTTGGGTCTTCAACCATCTGTCCCAGGGAACAATCATTGAGCATATCTAGGAACTTTATCTCTTTATCATGTGCTGAACAACAGTTCACCCAGTCTATGTGAGGGTAATTGAAGTCCCCCATTATAACCAGGCTTCCCTTCCTGGATGCCTCCTTTACAACATTCTCCAACTGCCAGTCTCCCTCAAGAGTTTGGGTCGGAGGCCGATAGTATATGCCTACTGTTAGACCATCCTTGTGGCCTGGTACTCTTACCCACAGAGCTTCTAATGGTGACTCTAAATCACCTAGATATTCCAATTCATAAGATTTTATCACTTCTTTGACATACAAGGCTACACCACCTCCTGTTTGCCCCTTCCTATCCTTCCTGTACAGTTTGTAGCCTGGGATAACTGTATCCCGTTGGTTATCATCCGTCCACCAGGTTTCAGTGATACCAATAATATCAATATTCTTATCTATTGCTAAGTATTCCAGCTCCCCTATTTTGTTCCGGAGGCTTCTGGCATTTGTATACAAGCATTTATATATGCATTTCTGACACAGTCTTTTGTGTCCAGTTGCATTGTTAGACTGCCTCTTGCATCCTTCTGCTAGAATGCTAGTGACTAGCTCCTTGCTCTGCTCAGTAATTTTTGCATCCTCCTCACTACTCAAGTACACCACTTTCCCGAACCGGATGCTGCCCAGCTCCTGTCGGCTTTCCCCCAGTTATCAGTTTAAAAGCTGCTCTGCAGCCTTTTTGATGTTGAGTGCCAGCAATCTGGTCCCATCATGGTTTAAATGCAACCCATCCCTCCTGAACAGATTTGGCTTGTCCCAAAATGTTCTCCAGTTCCTGACAAATCTGAAGCCCTCCTCTCGACACCACCGCCTCATCCACGCATTGAGGCTTCTGAGCTCTGCCTGCCTTGTAGGTCCTGCGCGAGGGACAGGCAGCACTTCTGAAAATGCTACCTTGGAAGTCCGGGACTTCAATCTTCTTCCTAACAACCTAAATTTGGCTTCCAGGACAGACCGCTTGGCCTTCCCAACATCATTAGTACCAACGTGTACCATGACAACTGGCTCGTTCCCAGTTCTCTCTAACAATCTATCTAGATTTCTTGTGATGTCTGCAACTTTTGCACCTGGCAGGCAAGTCACCATACGGTTATCATGTGCATCACAAATCCATTTCTCTGTATTTCTAATTATTGAATCGCCTAGTACAAGGAGCCTCTCTCCTGCAATCTGTTCATCTACATGCACCTCATCAACCATATTAAGGGAGAGAACCTCAGTTTGTTCCTGATGTTCATCTTCCTGGATCTCATCAAGTGTGATGAAGGAGAGATCATCAGGTGGAACCAGCTGTTCCTCTGTGTGTTCCTCGTCAGGTGTGATAAGGGAAAGAGCCTCAAATTTATTCTGTAATTTCAGACTCTCAGAGTGATCCCCTACTCTTCTCCTCCTTTGAGTCACATTCCTCCAACCATCTCCCTCCTGAGTTAGTGAAGGGCCTTCTCCCTCAGAACTGTGCCCTGTCTCTTCTTTGTCCAGCATAGTCTGCTCCGCTCTGTCCAAGAACAGCTCAAGCTCCTTAATTTGTTGGTGGTTAGATATGCGGGCCTCTAGCTGCTGGACCTTCTCTTCTAGTAGTGCAACCAGCTTGCACTTGCTGCAAGTGTAGTTCTCCATGTGCTTTGGCAAGAACACAAACATGGCACAAGAATTGCAGGTAACTACAGCTGTTCCCTCAGAATCCATTTTAACAAGTGCAGTATTCTGGGCCTCAAAAATGTACACGTTTACTACCTTTCTACCTAGTAAGACTATATTCTTCTTATGTTCCTAGTTTGTAATCTCGCGCGCCGTTAGGCGCGCGGGCCTCTAAAGCAGCTCTACTCCAACTGCAAAACTTACCAGTGCTCACTTCCTTTGTTTGGCTCTCCTCAGCAGCAGCTCTGCTTAAGAGCACATGCAGAGTCAAAATGGCTGACCCTGAAAGAGCTCAGAGCTTTTAAAGGCTAGTGTGGCTCCGCCCCTATGAGTCACAGTTCAGGGAAGGGCCTGGTGTGGCCCTGCCCCCTGCTTCTGGAAGCTTCAAACTGCTTCCTCTGTTTGAACAGAGGTGGCTCTCAGCAGTTTAAATTATCAATTTAAATTAGTAGGGGCCTCTAAAGCAGCTCTACTCCAACTGCAAAACTTACCAGTGCTCACTTCCTTTGTTTGGCTCTCCTCAGCAGCAGTTCTGCTTAAGAGCACATGCAGAGTCAAAATGGCTGACTCTGAAAGAGCTCAGAGCTTTTAAAGGCTAGTGTGGCTCCGCCCCTATGAGTCACAGTTCAGGGAAGGGCCTGGTGTGGCCCTGCCCCCCTGCTTCTGGAAGCTTCAAACTGCTTCCTCTGTTTGAACAGAGGTGGCTCTCAGCAGTTTAAATTATCAATTTAAATTAGTAGGGGCCTCTAAAGCAGCTCTACTCCAACTGCAAAACTTACCAGTGCTCACTTCCTTTGTTTGGCTCTCCTCAGCAGCAGCTCTGCTTAAGAGCACATGCAGAGTCAAAATGGCTGACTCTGAAAGAGCTCAGAGCTTTTAAAGGCTAGTGTGGCTCCGCCCCTATGAGTCACAGTTCAGGGAAGGGCCTGGTGTGGCCCTGCCCCCCTGCTTCTGGAAGCTTCAAACTGCTTCCTCTGTTTGAACAGAGGTGGCTCTCAGCAGTTTAAATTATCAATTTAAATTAGTAGGGGCCTCTAAAGCAGCTCTACTCCAACTGCAAAACTTACCAGTGCTCACTTCCTTTGTTTGGCTCTCCTCAGCAGCAGCTCTGCTTAAGAGCACATGCAGAGTCAAAATGGCTGACCCTGAAAGAGCTCAGAGCTTTTAAAGGCTAGTGTGGCTCCGCCCCTATGAGTCACAGTTCAGGGAAGGGCCTGGTGTGGCCCTGCCCCCTGCTTCTGGAAGCTTCAAACTGCTTCCTCTGTTTGAACAGAGGTGGCTCTCAGCAGTTTAAATTATCAATTTAAATTAGTAGGGGCCTCTAAAGCAGCTCTACTCCAACTGCAAAACTTACCAGTGCTCACTTCCTTTGTTTGGCTCTCCTCAGCAGCAGCTCTGCTTAAGAGCACATGCAGAGTCAAAATGGCTGACTCTGAAAGAGCTCAGAGCTTTTAAAGGCTAGTGTGGCTCCGCCCCTATGAGTCACAGTTCAGGGAAGGGCCTGGTGTGGCCCTGCCCCCCTGCTTCTGGAAGCTTCAAACTGCTTCCTCTGTTTGAACAGAGGTGGCTCTCAGCAGTTTAAATTATCAATTTAAATTAGTAGGGGCCTCTAAAGCAGCTCTACTCCAACTGCAAAACTTACCAGTGCTCACTTCCTTTGTTTGGCTCTCCTCAGCAGCAGCTCTGCTTAAGAGCACATGCAGAGTCAAAATGGCTGACCCTGAAAGAGCTCAGAGCTTTTAAAGGCTAGTGTGGCTCCGCCCCTATGAGTCACAGTTCAGGGAAGGGCCTGGTGTGGCCCTGCCCCCTGCTTCTGGAAGCTTCAAACTGCTTCCTCTGTTTGAACAGAGGTGGCTCTCAGCAGTTTAAATTATCAATTTAAATTAGTAGGGGCCTCTAAAGCAGCTCTACTCCAACTGCAAAACTTACCAGTGCTCACTTCCTTTGTTTGGCTCTCCTCAGCAGCAGTTCTGCTTAAGAGCACATGCAGAGTCAAAATGGCTGACTCTGAAAGAGCTCAGAGCTTTTAAAGGCTAGTGTGGCTCCGCCCCTATGAGTCACAGTTCAGGGAAGGGCCTGGTGTGGCCCTGCCCCCCTGCTTCTGGAAGCTTCAAACTGCTTCCTCTGTTTGAACAGAGGTGGCTCTCAGCAGTTTAAATTATCAATTTAAATTAGTAGGGGCCTCTAAAGCAGCTCTACTCCAACTGCAAAACTTACCAGTGCTCACTTCCTTTGTTTGGCTCTCCTCAGCAGCAGCTCTGCTTAAGAGCACATGCAGAGTCAAAATGGCTGACTCTGAAAGAGCTCAGAGCTTTTAAAGGCTAGTGTGGCTCCGCCCCTATGAGTCACAGTTCAGGGAAGGGCCTGGTGTGGCCCTGCCCCCCTGCTTCTGGAAGCTTCAAACTGCTTCCTCTGTTTGAACAGAGGTGGCTCTCAGCAGTTTAAATTATCAATTTAAATTAGTAGGGGCCTCTAAAGCAGCTCTACTCCAACTGCAAAACTTACCAGTGCTCACTTCCTTTGTTTGGCTCTCCTCAGCAGCAGCTCTGCTTAAGAGCACATGCAGAGTCAAAATGGCTGACCCTGAAAGAGCTCAGAGCTTTTAAAGGCTAGTGTGGCTCCGCCCCTATGAGTCACAGTTCAGGGAAGGGCCTGGTGTGGCCCTGCCCCCTGCTTCTGGAAGCTTCAAACTGCTTCCTCTGTTTGAACAGAGGTGGCTCTCAGCAGTTTAAATTATCAATTTAAATTAGTAGGGGCCTCTAAAGCAGCTCTACTCCAACTGCAAAACTTACCAGTGCTCACTTCCTTTGTTTGGCTCTCCTCAGCAGCAGCTCTGCTTAAGAGCACATGCAGAGTCAAAATGGCTGACTCTGAAAGAGCTCAGAGCTTTTAAAGGCTAGTGTGGCTCCGCCCCTATGAGTCACAGTTCAGGGAAGGGCCTGGTGTGGCCCTGCCCCCCTGCTTCTGGAAGCTTCAAACTGCTTCCTCTGTTTGAACAGAGGTGGCTCTCAGCAGTTTAAATTATCAATTTAAATTAGTAGGGGCCTCTAAAGCAGCTCTACTCCAACTGCAAAACTTACCAGTGCTCACTTCCTTTGTTTGGCTCTCCTCAGCAGCAGCTCTGCTTAAGAGCACATGCAGAGTCAAAATGGCTGACTCTGAAAGAGCTCAGAGCTTTTAAAGGCTAGTGTGGCTCCGCCCCTATGAGTCACAGTTCAGGGAAGGGCCTGGTGTGGCCCTGCCCCCCTGCTTCTGGAAGCTTCAAACTGCTTCCTCTGTTTGAACAGAGGTGGCTCTCAGCAGTTTAAATTATCAATTTAAATTAGTAGGGGCCTCTAAAGCAGCTCTACTCCAACTGCAAAACTTACCAGTGCTCACTTCCTTTGTTTGGCTCTCCTCAGCAGCAGCTCTGCTTAAGAGCACATGCAGAGTCAAAATGGCTGACCCTGAAAGAGCTCAGAGCTTTTAAAGGCTAGTGTGGCTCCGCCCCTATGAGTCACAGTTCAGGGAAGGGCCTGGTGTGGCCCTGCCCCCTGCTTCTGGAAGCTTCAAACTGCTTCCTCTGTTTGAACAGAGGTGGCTCTCAGCAGTTTAAATTATCAATTTAAATTAGTAGGGGCCTCTAAAGCAGCTCTACTCCAACTGCAAAACTTACCAGTGCTCACTTCCTTTGTTTGGCTCTCCTCAGCAGCAGCTCTGCTTAAGAGCACATGCAGAGTCAAAATGGCTGACTCTGAAAGAGCTCAGAGCTTTTAAAGGCTAGTGTGGCTCCGCCCCTATGAGTCACAGTTCAGGGAAGGGCCTGGTGTGGCCCTGCCCCCCTGCTTCTGGAAGCTTCAAACTGCTTCCTCTGTTTGAACAGAGGTGGCTCTCAGCAGTTTAAATTATCAATTTAAATTAGTAGGGGCCTCTAAAGCAGCTCTACTCCAACTGCAAAACTTACCAGTGCTCACTTCCTTTGTTTGGCTCTCCTCAGCAGCAGCTCTGCTTAAGAGCACATGCAGAGTCAAAATGGCTGACTCTGAAAGAGCTCAGAGCTTTTAAAGGCTAGTGTGGCTCCGCCCCTATGAGTCACAGTTCAGGGAAGGGCCTGGTGTGGCCCTGCCCCCCTGCTTCTGGAAGCTTCAAACTGCTTCCTCTGTTTGAACAGAGGTGGCTCTCAGCAGTTTAAATTATCAATTTAAATTAGTAGGGGCCTCTAAAGCAGCTCTACTCCAACTGCAAAACTTACCAGTGCTCACTTCCTTTGTTTGGCTCTCCTCAGCAGCAGCTCTG
The DNA here is from genome assembly GCA_035047305.1 of Bradypodion pumilum. Taxonomy (NCBI): domain Eukaryota; kingdom Metazoa; phylum Chordata; class Lepidosauria; order Squamata; family Chamaeleonidae; genus Bradypodion; species Bradypodion pumilum. The sequence goes on from JAWDJD010000001.1 coordinate 317,440,581, forward strand.
CTTAAGAGCACATGCAGAGTCAAAATGGCTGACTCTGAAAGAGCTCAGAGCTTTTAAAGGCTAGTGTGGCTCCGCCCCTATGAGTCACAGTTCAGGGAAGGGCCTGGTGTGGCCCTGCCCCCCTGCTTCTGGAAGCTTCAAACTGCTTCCTCTGTTTGAACAGAGGTGGCTCTCAGCAGTTTAAATTATCAATTTAAATTAGTAGAGGCCTCTAAAGCAGCTCTACTCCAACTGCAAAACTTACCAGTGCTCACTTCCTTTGTTTGGCTCTCCTCAGCAGCAGCTCTGCTTAAGAGCACATGCAGAGTCAAAATGGCTGACTCTGAAAGAGCTCAGAGCTTTTAAAGGCTAGTGTGGCTCCGCCCCTATGAGTCACAGTTCAGGGAAGGGCCTGGTGTGGCCCTGCCCCCCTGCTTCTGGAAGCTTCAAACTGCTTCCTCTGTTTGAACAGAGGTGGCTCTCAGCAGTTTAAATTATCAATTTAAATTAGTAGAGGCCTCTAAAGCAGCTCTACTCCAACTGCAAAACTTACCAGTGCTCACTTCCTTTGTTTGGCTCTCCTCAGCAACAAACCGCTGATCTCCCATCCAGTTCCTTATTTATACCATACTAAGGCACAGTACAAGCCAACAAATGAAAAGCAAAGTAATCACACTTATATACCACCCCATAGCACTTTGTGTATTCTCTGGGCGAACCAAGGGATACTGTTCGCTACCATTTAGAGAGAACACATCCCCATAACCATAAAAGTAACTAAAATAATTAGTTATATCACAATAGAAATAAAACAATTCTCCATTAATTCTCTGTTATAATGAGTTGAATCTATAATTTGGTTACTGGAGTTGAAAAAAAGGAGTCATTACTTGGAACAAGTTATTTCTCAGATAAATATCAGCAAGGTCTTTTAATGTTATATTAAACAAATTCATGCAGCATGGTGAGGGTGGCCAAATGCAAAACAAAAAGCAGAAAACACCATGATTGTTGTGCCTTTAATAGTCGTACGGAATAGAAAACTCATGTTTTACTTGTCAGTTCCCTCTTCTAAAGAATTATTAAAAGTGCAGGAGCCATGTCTTCTTTATGTATGTGGTCACCCTAAACAGTTTACTAGAAAGATTCTCTGTCACACTTAATCCTGACACTAAGATCTTGATATCCCCCCCCACACACACACACACACAACCATCCAGTTGTTTGGATTTATATAACTCATTTTAAGCTATCCTTATTTGATGATAAAACTGTGGATCTCTTTCAATCTTTGTTACAGTTAATGAAAGACCTGATTTGAGTTTTTAACAGTATTTTAACAGCATTTTGCATCCTACAAGGCCTTCGTAATACAGTACATGGCCTTTGAATTGAAAGGACTCTAGGGAGAGAGGTCAGTTCAGTTATGTTAATGAAAAGAAGTCCAGTATTCAGTATAATGTTGCTTAGCAACTCATGGTCTAACTCTGCCTTTGAAGTTTTCTGTTGCCTTATTCATTTACTAGAGATCTAATGCTCAAGGCTATAGCAACAAAGTAGTGATACCTCTCTCAAGGTTTTTCTTTCTTTTCTTTCTTTGCATGGGATGCCTGAAATCTGAAATACAGTATGCTCAATAATGAACTATGCATTTATGGAACCGTTATTGGTTATTTAAATACACATCTTTGATCAAAGTTGCAAGAAGCAAACCACAGCTACCTGTTCTCTAATTTCCTAATCTAGACAAATGCAAATCCTTCTTAAATAGCTAGAAGATAAATGTAATTCCATAAGAGCTTTGTTTAACAACCAAAATCTGATCAGCCCCTTCAGCAATTAATCAAAACCTAAAGATACCTGATAGTATCAGATAGCAGTTTACTAAGGGAAACCATAAAAGGATTTTTTTAAAAAAGATTATTGTATTGTACAAAAATTGGTGATGCACTGAAGAGCCATTGATTTAGATTTCTGTGAGAAATGGGTGATAACAAATTTCCCTAGAGGGATAAAGTTTTGGGATGCAGTATCAGAATTATTATTATTATTATTTTTAAAACAGCAGTAACAGAAGATTGAAAGAAATAATAAATTCTAAAGTTGGGGGCATGTTCATAAAATGAAACTACATTGATAAATATCCAGTTTGCTATCAACTGACAGGAAATTGTTTTTAAAACCTTGTTGATATTTGTGTTGGAAATTGGATAAAAATACTGTACAGTAATACCTTCCATATTCAGTTTTGCAGCTCTAGAATAGGCCAGCACAGCAGTATGAACAACTTGCCTTTCTGATATGGTGGACCTGCAAAACACATCGTCCCACACCACTGGTTATGCTGGCTAGGGCTGATTGGCCTTGCAGTCTAGCAGCAGCAGTAGTAGTAGTAGTAGTAGTAGTAGTAGTAGTAGTAGTAGTAGTAGTAGTAGTAGTAGTAGTAGTAGTAGTAATTATTATTATTATTATTATTATTATTATTATTATTATTATTATTATTATTATTATTATTATTATTATTATTATTATTATTATTATTATTATTATTATTTTAATTTATATCCCGCTTTTCTCAGTATCTAAATGACCACGTTTCCCGTTGCATTTTGCACTGAGGAAGATTAGTTTGAAGGGGAAAATATAATCAGGGGAAAATTTAAGCAATTTCCTTCTCAAAATTTGCCTTTCCTAAACCAGTTTTTCTAAAAGCGACAGGGGGATTAAATATGTTTTGTCTTCAGCCTTTTTATTTTTTTAAGGGAAAGGTCATGAATTCTGATAGGGTCAAGATTTGTTGGCATCTATACCTATAAATCCAAGCGTTAACTGTTGGAATGTGACACAGGCTCCCGCACCCGGCCACACTAGCCCGTACTGAGCATCCTGCATTCGCCCGAACCCGGTACGGAGGTCAACAAACGTTTGAGAAATGCGCCCATTGGGCAAGAGCCCCACGGATGCGAACAAAGGGAAACAACTTCAATTCCCAACGTTCTTTGCGCTGCACCACAACCAATCAGGCTGAGAGGCGCAAGCAAAAAGAACATTGGGAAACACGGCGCAGCCAATCGAAATCGAGCCGCAGGAAAAAAAACCGCCGCACGAAAACAAATCACAAATGCAAAACTACAATACACAAACAAAAACATCCACAATTGCACAAAACCACAAAGAAAACACCAAACTACAACACAAAAAAACCACAAAGTACACAAACAAACAACAACTAATTACAAAATTAAATAACAATGAAATAAAACAAATTAAACACAACCAGAAATAATCAAACCAATTAAACCAACCTAAAACTAAACCAAAACAAAAAAGAACAAACAGGAACACCTCGCAGCCCACCACCACAAAAGCAAAACAAAGAAAAACCTCAGAAGAAAGAAAACCAGACAACTTACCAGCAGGTCCTCCCTCCACGGCGACCGGAATAGAAATGAAGAAACAAAGAGACTACTTACCAGAAGAAGCCCCACCCAGAGGCCAGGAGAGAAAAAAACACGTGAAATGAAAGCAAAACCCCTAGCAACCCCACCTGCAGGGCAGAATAGTAAAAACAACTCAAAAAGACTCAACAGCCCCACCTAGAAGCCATAAGAGTAAAAACAAGTCAAAAACATAACAATAAATTACTATTTTACACAAATCACAAGCATATGTCAAAAAATAAAATAAAAAGATTTCTAAAATCCTGTGCTGAGTTTTAACTCAAATAAAAACCCAAAACATCTAAACACAGTTTAAAAACATTGAATGTAAAAAACATGTACTTTCACATTTTTGAAATTATTACCTACGGTACAACTATTAAAAAAAACAAAAAAAAACATTATTTGGTTAAATAAAACAATTTGAAAAAATTATATCATCCTTTTTTTTTAAATCCACAAAAAAAACCAAAAAATAAATGTTAATATATTTATTCTTTTTTTAAAGAAAATTGTGTAACTAAAAATAACATATATGTTAAAACAAATATTCAAAAATACATTACAAAAATACAAACTACAAGTTATTATTACTTTATAGTATCAAAAGAATACAATCTATTTAACAAATGACAACATTTAAAAATGTACATAAATAAAAAAATAAAAAAACAATTACAGACTAACCTCTTTTTTACATACATTACCAAAAAAACAAAACACCTTACAACACAATTTAAAACAGCCCAGCAACACCGGGCAACCTCTGCTAGTCTGTCATAAGAAATCATGACCAATAATATATTTTAATGCAACATATGTACCCAAGGTTTAATTTCAAATATATTACTTCAGCAGAGTTCCTGCTGAGCAAGAAATGCTAAATTTTCAATGGCTCTATTTATAAACTAATGTACACAAGAACCTGGGTAGCGGCCTATCAGTGCCAATAAAACCTAAATTGTGCTATATATTTTTGAAAGTTTTGGCTTTTTAATAAATGGGAGATGTACTAGTGGGAAAATCACAGATCATGGCCTGTGTCTTACTAAACTAAGCCCCCATTATCCTCGATCGTTGGCTGCACTAACTGGTGCTGATGGAATTGACAAGTGGGAATTCAACATGGTCTCAGGTTCCTAACTGCTGGCATAGATCCAGAAAGTTATAACTAAGACTCCAGTCCTATTCACAACGTGTATAGCAGTGGACTTCCTTCTGAGGAAATATGTGTGGGATTGTGATGTATAACATTCATGGGAAAGGACGAGGACATAAATTGGTAATTAATTATCCATTATATTTGTTCTAACTTTGTGACTAATCTTAGACTTTCTTCTTTTGTGTCCCGATCAAACCCTATACTGCCAAAATGAAGCCACTTTCTTTGCTTTGTCATTGGCCAAACTTAAGTTCTCATCGGTGCATGTTTCTGGAACAGGCAAAAAGACTGTGTGCTCTGTATTTAATAGAGCTTATTTCTCACAATCTCTCTCTGCAGGACTAATCGGTGCAATATAAATTTGATCCGTGCAAAACATTGTGGGTTTTGCACGTGCATGTATAATCAAGAAGCCACTTTAGACCTGTTCTCTGGTCCATGTTAACTTTAATTAAGTTTCTATGCTTTATGACTAAGAACCAACAAACTTTTTTTTTTTGGGGGGGGGGGAACTATTACCACACTTTTGAATTTATGGGTGGGGGATATTGATATTTTTTTGGTTAATTTCAGCGAATTAACTGTGTGGCATCCAGATTCAGGAATTTTCTGGGATCAGTTCTCAACCTTTTTAAGCTGGCGGATGGATGACGCTCCCTCAGACAGCTTGGGGGGGGGGGCGGCGCTGGACGGCCATTTTGCCTTTCCTCCAAAACATGGCACTTCATGGTGTGGTGGTGGTGGGCCACATGAAATGGTGCCGCAGGTTGAAAATCCCTGTCTTAGATAGTTAAATGTTTGCTTTTAATGTTTTAATCCTGTTTTATTATTTAACTCATTTTAATTATTAGGCATTTAAATACTTACGAGGACTTAACTTTGGCCAACGGGTCTAGGGTTTGGTCCGGAAACAAGAGAGAATTATTAGGCAAGTTTAATTCTTTTTTAATTGTATAAGGTTTCCCTTGCTTGAAAGCCAGTCGTATCCGACTCTAGGGTTCAGTGCTCATCTCTGTTTCAAAGCCGAAGACCCAGCGTTGCCTGCTTCTGCAGACGTTTCTGTGGTCACGTGTGTTGTGTATGCATGTAATTCATCTGCCACCGCACGCAGCTCAGCTGCCAGCTATAGCGCAGCTGAAGCTCAGCCCACGTGGCTGAAAGCACCCAATCAGTAACAAGCACGGGAACCTTCCCGCCACAGGTGAACTATGTCAGGTATGCAGTACGTCCGAATGACGTCACTGGTACCGCAACCAATGGGTGCCTTTGGGGCAAAATTCAAATGCTTTACATCATATATAAGGAGCTGCACCTCCGCCTTTACCTCATGTACAGATTGACCATGCTGCAATAAAGAAGTGTTTGGCCCTCCTGCTGGTTCCGTGTGCATCAAAATGTGGGAGACATGACTAGACACCAGAGCGCACGGAACGCTGTTACCTTCCCACCAAAGTGGTCCCTATTTACTTGCAATTTCTTGCTTTCAAACTGCTAGGTTGGCAGACATTAATTAACTAATTGTATACATGTTATTTTTTAAACCTGGTTTTTTTTATTTTTTAATTGTAAGCCACCTTGAGTCCCCCCATGGGGAGAAATGTGGCCTATGAAACGAACTTTTTTTTTTAAAATGGGAATAGGAATTCTTAGCAACCACCTGCTCTTTCTAAAGAAAACATCCAACGCCAACTGAAAGCAGCAAAAAACGCCACACCCTATATTTTATGACGCGGTTTTTTATTCAAAAAAGCCGTTTGCTCGGCATATATATCCTTCTTTCCATGGGGAGCGAAGAAAGAAAGAAAGGGTTAAGTAGAAATAGCAAGAGCTGACTCCAGGGGAGAAGCTTTTCCTCAGGTTCCAGGGCTTTAAAGGAGGAGGAGGAGGCGAAAGCGGCTACAAAAACACCGGTTTTCAGTCGGAACAAAAGCCTTATGGGCAAAGAAGGCAACGTGGAAGGCCGTTGCCTAGCAACGCCACGGCACGCGCAGTCGAGCTTTGGTGCTATATTGGAGGTGTGTATGTGGTGCGCAGGCAGCGCCTGGGCCGCTTCTGGCTTATGGGGGGGGGGGGGCTTGCAACTCCAAGAAGCGCGCCACAAGCCTCCGTCGAGAATCAACCCCGCGGGCCGCGACGCAAGGCCCCGCCCCCTGGTGGCGCCAGTGGTTAAACTGCTATACCGCAGCCAAGACGTTGCGAGTTCGATTCTGACGGGGAACCCCAGGTTGATTCAGCCAAAATGCTAATTAACTTTTGGGACAGACACACACCAGAGAGTGCATTAAGCGCTATAGGTAAAGTAAAGGTAAAGGTTACCCTTGCTCGAAAGCCAGTCGTATCCGACTCTAGGGTTCAGTCAGTGAGTGCTCATCTCTGTTTCAAAGCCGAAGAGCCAGCGCCGTCTGCATCTGCAGACGTTTCCGTGGCCATGTGGCAGGCATGACTAGACACTTGAGTGCACACGGGACGCTGTGCAGCTAGGCAAAAATACAGGAGTTGCATTTGAATCTTTAAAAAGTATTCCGTTTTTATTTTGTTGTTTTTTGTGATGGTTTTATAGACTACCCAAAGCACACTACAGAACAAAATTTTAAGAGTCACTGCTTTAAAAACAATCAGTGCAACCAAAACTACTGCATAATATAATGTATATGTATATATATTTATAACCCCTGGGCTATACCAACAAATGATGACTCTATGTCCTGCAGCTATTTTAGCCACATGCTCTAAATGGCTGATGTCAAAGAAGGGTATTTACAGAAAAGACAAACCTCAGGACACTAGAAGTTGGTGCGTATTTGTTTCAAAATGAGATGCATTTTGGTCCAAAAACATTCTAAGGCCTTCTTCAAAGGGAAGCACCATCGACAGAAATTGCTGAGGCATCTTCAACTTAATGCCCATCACTAGTAAAGGTACCTCTTGCTGGAAAGCCAGTCGTATCCGACTCTAGGGTGCAGTGCTCATCTCTGTTTCAAAGCCGAAGAGCCAGCTCTGCCTGCTTCTGCAGACCGTTTCCGTGGCCATGTGGCAGGCATGACTAGACAGCGGAGCGCGCAGAGCGCTGTTACTTTCCCACCGAAGTGGTCCCTGTTGATCTACTTGCAATTGTCTTGCTTTCGAACTGCTAGGTTGGCAGGAGCTGGGGACAAAGACGGGAGCTCATTCCGTCCTGCAGTACTCGGGAATCGAACTACGCTGACCTTCCGCCTCCCAGTCAGCGTCTGAGCCACTGTGCATGTAATAAGTGCAATTGCTACACATCATGCGCGGGCTCTGGCTCTGTCTCCCCCCTCCCCTTTCCACCTTTTCTGGGCACACGTGGGCTTGCCGCCTTCCGTTGGAGGAACGGAAGGAGGAGTGCCGCCTCTACCTGAGCTGCCCAGGTAGGAGCCCCGCGTCGCGTCGTCCTCGTCTTGCCTTTGGCGCTCACCTGGATGCTGACTGAGGCGACGGCTCTTCGTTCTTCCCGAACCCGAGTCGGAAAAGGGGCGTGTGTGTGTGTGTGTGTGTGTGTGTGTGTGTGTGTCGAAAACCACCACACTCACGTTCACACCCTGACACACACCGGTGCGGGCTCTCCCTGCCCGACGCCACGCCGTTCACCTCCTCCTCCTCGTTCCTCCCACCAGGTGAGGGTTGTTCCCGTGGGACGGAGGGCCAGGCCCAGAGAGGAGGACTGCGGCGCCGGGCCCCCTCAGAGAGGAAAGGCGGGAAGGAAAGAGCTCGGCTGAACATGTGCAGAGTGCCTAAGTCCTCCCATCCCACCTTTCCCCATCTCAAGTGGGAGCCAGGAGGTCGTGCGAGTTACGTTTCTAATTGCATTTGCTGGTTGGACTTTCAAAGCAACCCCCCCCCTTTTCTAGCCCTCCCCACCTTCACAACAGCCCCGTGAGGTAGGACGGAGCCTAGAGTCTTACCCAGTGAGTCTGGGGAAGATGGTGATTCTAGTTCGACAGTTCAGTTGGTAGGTGGGGCTGTTTCAAGCTAAAGCACTGGCTAGCTTTTCTGGTGGAGAGGGAGTAATGGGGGTCTCCCTTTACACACCCTTTGGTTTAACAGGGTGATTCCCCCCCCTATCTTCAGGAGACCCCATAGTGCCATGATGGCGAACCTTAGCACTCCATATGTTCTTGGACTTCAATTCCCAGAAGCCCAAGAACCCTGTGAATCCACACCAATGGGTTTACTGCAATTCATCCGGCCCACGCTACCCTTGTCGCTCCCGGAAGCGGAAGTAAAAGCGTGTTTTACTTCTGCTTCCGGGAGCGACGAGGGCAGCACAGGAATCGCATTAAACCCATTTGCGTGGATTCACAGGGTGCTTGGGCTTCTGGGAATTGAAGCCCAAGAACATCTGGAGTGCTAAGGTTCGCCATCACGGCTGTAGTGAGACCCTGACTGAAGCTGGTACAAACTTTTGAGAGCTTGTTTTGCGCCCCCTCCCTGGCCTTTGGGGGAGGACGGTTACTCTGCTTAATTAATTACTTGCTCAAGGCTTTTTGCCAAAGTAATTTGGGGTGGGGTAGGGGGTACGTTTCTGGCTGAGGAGGCTGGCGCACGCCCCCCCCAAAAAGACCTCATTGAAGTGGGTGGGAAAATCCTTGCCATTTTCCTGGAGGAAAAAGGGTGCACCTTTAAAACAAGCATGACTGAGAGTGTGCGCGCATGCTTTGTGTGTGACACCGGGTTATCTGCTGCCAGTGGTGATGTGGAAGGTGGCTGTTTTCAAGCTGATGTTGACATAAGGAGGGAAGGTGCACCTGATTTTCATCACTCAGCAGTTGCCACTACTTGATGAATTGGTCCATTTAGCTCTACAAGCAGGTGGTGATCTTTAGGCTGTGGCGTCAGCAATACCAGGCATATAAAAAGAAACCAATTTTGCTTAGCAGTAGAGGTGAGAAGTCCAACCTGTAGAAAAATTCAGATGTTGGAGCCTAATTCTTAAAGTCTTTCTTTGTGTGTACAGTACAGGATAGGTTTATGTTAGAACAAGGCAAGTGTCTAGAAGTGATCAACAGGAGTAACAACTAAAATGTTGTCTTTTCCTCCAGAGATGCTGATGTGTTTTTTTGCAAGAAGAGAATGAACATGAGAATGATTTTTGTGCAAAATGACACTGGATCTTGCTTAGAAGCACTGAATGGATTTGATTATATTTTTTTTTGACTAATTGGCTTGCTTTGTCTCTGTGTGCCTTGATTCTCAAGGAAAATAATGCTTGTTTTTGCACAGAGAAACTTTGTGCAAATTACAAAGATCTTGATAGGGAGGGAATTAGCACTCCTTTCCTTGCTGTCAGCTAAAAACCAGGAATGTCTTATGGCATGAAGTGAGTCAAGGCAACTAATTTGACATATACTATACCAATATCTTGTATAATATTTTGTATCTATTTATCAATACATCAGCATTGTAATTAGAATATGTGAAAGAACAAATCATTTAATTTGATCTCGTTTCAACCTAATATTCAATTCTTAATTAGAAGTCAAATGGAAATTGTAATTGAAATTGTTGGTGTGTGTACTGCTCTCCCCACAGCCCAACATGCTCCCTGCCAGAACTGAAAGAATAACTTGCTGCTGCTGGATTCAGGTCCCACAGACTTTTGCTTCTGTGAAAGCACACGTGTGGAGGTGCTGCTAATGAGCAGGTCTGGAAATCAAGGTTGCCAAGAGCAGCATTCTAGAGCCATGATGGTGAACCTTTGCACTCCAGGTGTTCTTGGACTTCAGTTACCAGAAGCCCAAGTCATCACTCCTGATGATCTAGGGCAGTGATGGCTAACCTTGGCACTCCAACTGTTCTTCAATTCCCAGAAGCCCTGATCAGCAGGAATGCTGACTTGGCATTCTGGTGTGCCAGGCATCATCGCTCCAAGAGGTTCTAGAAAGCTAGTTAAAATATCCCATTTACTAGTGTTGAACTATTGACTGGAAATATTCAAATATGTTTTCATTTGTGCAATTCTACTGCAGTGGCTCAAGTGCCTAAGATGCTGACTGGGAGGCGGAAGGTCAGCAGTTTGATTCCCGAGTACTGCAGGATGGAATGAGCTCCCGTCTTTGTCCTAGCTCCTGCCAACCTAGCAGCTCGAAAGCAAGAAATTGCAAGTAGATAAATAGGGACCACTTTGGTGGGAAGGTAACAGTGTTCCGTGCGCTTCAGTGTCTAGTCATGCCTGCCACATGACCACGGAAACATCTGCAGTAGCAGACAGCGCTGGCTCTTCGGCTTTGAAACAGAGATGAGCACTGCACCCTAGAGTCGGATACGACTGGCTTTCGAGCAAGGGAAACCTTTACCTTTACTTAAATGTAGGTTTACTGTTTCAGCTGGTTGGTTAAATAGTGGTTTATGGTAATTATTTTGGCTGCAGAGCCAGAGTTCAAAAATTCAGTTCTCTACTATGTCTCCATTGAAAAAAGATTGTCTGCGTAGCCATAGGCAAACTGTACAGTCCCAGGATGCACTCAAAAGAAGCGAATGGTAAATGACTTCTGTTTATTACCCACCTAGAAAACCCTGGAACAGCCTACGATATGTCAGAATCGACTTGAGGGCATACTATTGCTGCTGTTGTTCCAACTAGTCATAGGATTTTACTACATTTTTATTGTTTTTATTGTACAATTTAATTTTTATTGTACTGTATTTTATTATTTGTTATTAGCTGCCTATGTTGTTTGCACTAATAGAATCATATAGAAGTAGAATTAATAAAATAGTAACAGTAGAGTGTCATACAGCTTTGATTAAGCCACCTGCTACCGGTAGTAAAATTGCAATTGGTAAACAAATAATTTCCTTAAATTATATATAGGGTTTTCAGCATTGATGCTGTTTATGACCATTTGCTGGACATTGGTATGAATAACCATTTTCTGTGATAATGTGTGTAACTACATTTGACTTCCAAAATCAAGACACCATTAGCCCTAAATGCCCTCTTTGATACAGAGTCTGGCATTCTCATGGAACAATTAAGGATGATAAAACAATTATGAAGAAGGCCAGGGAGCAGCTGGAGGAAAGCTTCCACAGAGTTCAACCTGGCGGCTGTCAGGGAAACACCCAGAAAATATCACAATAAATGTATTTTTCAGCTTTCACAAACCTACTCTTGTGACTAGGCACTTTGTATCTTGGTTTTATTATAGCAGGGATTGCAGTGGCTTAGTGGTTAAGATGCTGAACTTGATGACTTGAAGGTCGGCAGGTCAGCAGTTCAAGACCCGAATACCGCACAACAGAGTGAGCTCCCATCTCTGACCCAGCTGTTTGATTGCAAGTACTGTAGATAAATAGGTACCACTTCGGTGGGAAGGTAAACAGTGTTCTGTGCATTCCGGTGTCTAGTCATGCCTGCCATATGTCCACGGAAATGCCTACAAACATCTGGCTATAAACGGAGATGAGTACTGAACCTTAGAGTTGGATACGGCTGGCTTTTGAGCAAGGGTGACCTTTACCTTTATTATAGCAAGCACATTGTTTGGGAATTGAGTAGCATCGTACAAAAACAGTGTAAGAGAGTGATGTGTTGGTAAGTAAATATCTTTTTGGAAAACAAGATGCTGCTACCATGGTGGATGGTAGCAAGAAGAGTTACTGACTGCAAGATAAGGCAGAGGGGCATTTCTCCCTCCACTGTCTTAGATTTCTTATTTTAATCTATATCAACAGATGCACTGTGTTGTACTGATGTATATTATGCATGGAATTAGACTAACATACCCCAGATAGCTTTGTGCCTCTCTCCCAAAGTTCATTTTTCAAAAAACTAAAGTAGAGGTGGCAATGCAGGCTGAGCACTGAAAAGAATTTTGATTGTCAAGCCCGATCTGTTGTAAGCCCAGTTAACTGTGAAGCGAAATAAATCTCTTGAAGAAAAGGTTATCTTAGAGGAGCTGGAAGAAAGTCACACAAAAGCAGCCAAACGTCACACAAAAGTCACACAAAAGCAGTAGGCAAGAAGATCAAAGTGGGGAGAAGAAGGAGTCATATACATACCTGTCAACCGCGGCTCCAACGAATCCGGGACCTGCACAGATTGGTTCTGTGCAGGTCGCATTCTACGCATGCTTAGAAGGGTTTTACGCTTGCGTAGCCCCCTTCTACGCAAGCGTAGCCTTCTACGCATGCGTAGAAGGGTTCTACACAAGCGTAAAACACTTCTACGCATGCGTAGAACGCAACCTGCGCAAAAGGGCTGTGCAGTACCTCCTTGCCCCCGCTGCCAAATTCCGGGGTTTCGGCAGCGCGGGGGCGGGAAATGGCGCAAATCGGTGCCGAAAATCGGGAAATCCTGGCCAATCCGGGAAGGTTGACAGGTATGGTCATATATTCATTGAGGCTTCTGGGAAGATTCAGAAAATTATAGAACAACTGAGTTGGAAGGGGCCTTTGAGACCCCTTGCTCAATGCAGGAATCCAGATCATATTCTAGTAAGTCTAGAAAGAAAGATAATTTGAGTAAAACTGGTAAGACTACTAGCAACTATAGCAATTATACATGTGAATACTGTCACATGTTTTGGTTTTGTGTCATGTCCAATGATTATTATGAATAACTAAGATGGCAATTTGTGTGATTTTATGTGTTAACATAATTCTTTTATCAACAATTGCAGGTGTTACTATTTTAACAAATGTCTGACAAACCTTCATGAGGAAAGGATAACGCTACACAAAGGACTTCTATGTGTGGACTTTCCACGATGGCTTACATAAGGATGCTAGGAAGATTCGTAATGAAGCAGACATCCCAATGGAAGCTTTGGAAGTTTACCTTCGTAATTTTTATCTTTTTAATATTTTTTGTTTTGTTACAACGAGAAGTTGGTATCCCAGATGTTAACCAGGAGCTAGGATTACCATCAAAAGATGGGAAAATAACTAATGTACTAGGTCTGGTGTTAAAAGCTGTGAACAATATCAAACCAGCTAACCCAAAAATGCAGATTAAAGCACCTATTAGGCAAACTCAAAATGCTGGAGCAAAGCACTGCTTACCAGGATCCTACACCGCAGCAGAACTGACCCCTCACTTGGATCGACCACCTCAGGATCCCAATGCCCCAGGAGCTTTTGGTAGACCATTCAAAACTGTCAATTTAAACGCAGAAGAACAGAAGGAGAAAGAGCGTGGGGAAGAAAAACATTGTTTTAATGCTTTTGCAAGTGACAGGATTTCTTTACATCGAGATCTAGGACCAGACACACGACCTCCTGAGTATGTTAAAAAGTGCATTTGGATTTGACAGCCAACATTTTCTGGCATTTAAACAAATATGTAAAATAGCAAAAATGATTTTAAAATCTATTTGCTGTATTAATATATAGCTTGTGATCATTCTCAATAGAATAGTAGTGGTCTGTTATAATATATGTGGGTAACCCGTGGGGATGTAGTACACACTGCTTTCTTAACTAGCTTCGATAATAGCAAATAATATCTCTGAGAAAACTTTAAAAATTGATACAATTTCATTACCATTTAGTAATCAATCTGAAATAACATTGCAACTTTGGATGAAAAGATTATTTTACCTTGGGTGTTCTTTTCTATCATGAAATTCACATTTTAATGATTTTTTTAAAATATTCAGAACATATATTTACAAAATAATCACCTTCCTCTCATGATCTGATAAAAAGGTCATTATATTATAATTAATGTGGTATGCTTCTGGAATGCACAACTTTTGCTGTAGTAAGAGCATGTTTGTTGGAATTTATACTGGCATAAGACATTCTAGAAGTCCAGCTGTAGTACCTAGGTAAAGGTAAAGGTTGCCCTTGCTCGAAAGCCAGTCATATCCAACTCTAGGGTTCAGTGCTCATCTGTTTATAGCCAAAGAGCCAGCGCTGTCTGTGTTTGCAGACGTTTCCGTGGACATGTGGCAGGCATGACTAAACACCAGAGTGCACGGAACACTGTTTACCTTCCCACCAAAGTGGTCCCTATTTATCTTCTTGCAATTTATTGCTTTCAAACTGCTACATGAGCTGGGACAGAGATGGGAACTCAGTCTGTCGTGCTGTACTCTGGTCTTGAACTGCTGACCTTTCACTTATCAAGTTCAGCGTCTTTATCACTAAGCCACCACAGTATAATTTGAAATTACTGTGCACATAAGAGGAATTGTAGAAATAGCTACAGCTATATATTGTCATGACACCAAACCTCATCACAGAGTCATAGCAATTTCTGAAAATTTCCATTACGTGGAACGTATTTCAATAGGATAACGGGGCTAAGTGTAATGGTATTGTATCAGGTTACATGCTATAGTTTATGTCAGTTGTATAAACTTTGTTTTTATCCTCTAGATGCATTGAGCAAAAGTTTAAACGCTGTCCTCCACTTCCTACTACAAGTGTTATTATAGTTTTTCACAATGAAGCATGGTCTACCCTGCTAAGAACAGTTCACAGTGTGATGTATACTTCCCCTGCAATACTACTAAAGGAGATAATTTTGGTAGATGATGCTAGCGTAAATGGTAAGAAATTATATTATACCTGTATCTATGCAAGGCTTTTCACATTTAGCCACCTATCTGCTGTGCTGGAAATATACCCTATTTTTCTGTTAAAACCAGAGATAGAAAAGTATTTTAGAGATGGAATAATTTTATAAAGCACTGAAATCTCTCAAATTAAATGGATGTATTCGTCTAGCAGATATATAATTCTTGTTTGTATTGTGCTTTCTCATTTGTTTAGTAGACATTACAGCACACTACAGTTAAGGAACATTATTTACATCTGTATTGCAACTGAAATGACTAGTTTCTGAGCAGCAATCAACTAGAATTGGAAATCAGGGCTTGAAGTGTATTTGCAAATTTTAGTTTGTGCTAACTGGTTTAGTTTGATTTCTGAGTTGATAATTAATGTTGCTGGGTGGAATGTATGGTGGCTGAGAAGTTTTACATCCATATGTTGACTGACTGAAAATTTAAACAATAGTTGACAATGATATTTGAACTGAATCTTTGCCTTGTTAGTATTATCCACACTTCCTTGTTTCCACTATCTTTTATGCCTACAAAGAGAGAAATCTGGTTTAGCTTCTTACGAAATGGAAAAGGATTGAATTGATTTATATAGGACACACAAGAGACATATCTACAACTTGATTTCAGTGAAAATGGACATAATTTTATTAGATATTTATGTCAGCATAAGTGTAGTTGAGTAAATTGCAGTGGCAAATTGTCATTAATTAATTAATTACTTAGTTGCTGCTCACATTCCTGTTTGTGTAATTAGCATGTAACCAGAAATGCAAATAGCAATTCATTTATTCACCCTGGCATAAATCTCCAGAAGGAATCTGGGCACTGTTTCTGACTATGTACTCTGTTTCCAATAACTACTGAACTATAAACCATTAAAGCTACTGGCATTTTAAAATTAATGTTTATTACTGGGATGCTAGTTTTCAAAACTAAAATAACAGTTTTGTTAAACAGGCAAAGACTGACTTTGCTGTCTTTTCAGAATACTTAAAGGATAAACTGGATGATTATGTGCAACAATTCCATATAGTTAAAGTAGTCCGACAAAAGGAAAGGAAGGGGCTCATTACTGCTCGACTATTAGGTGCTTCAGTAGCAACTGGAGAAACCCTCACATTTTTGGATTCACACTGTAAGTATCTCTAGAGATGTCAATAGTGTTTAATGAGCTGACTAATGTTAAAGACATCCTTAATTGTGTTAATGTCTTTTTAAAAGACTATTTAACAGCTTTTCTCACGAATGTGTGTTTTCTAACAACGCAGATATATGGTATTTCAAAAGGGATGTGGGGTGTCTTTTGTTTTTATAGGTTTAGGACAGGTTCTTGGTGGCTTTCTGAATATTTGAGTTCATACCATATAGATTTCTTGGCTTTGTCGTTGGCCAAACTTAAGTCCTCATTGTCCCATATTTCTGGCAGTAGTTGGTAGACCAGTAAGTGAGCCGGATCCTGTATCTCTCCACATTCACACAGCGTGTTGTTGTTCGCCAGCAGCCCCCATTTGAGCATGTTGGTCTTGCATTTAGGGATTCCAACCCTCATCCTATTTAGAGTTCTCCAAGTGATGTAAGGGAGGTTGAGTTCCTCAGCTATATCCTTTAATGTTGTTCCTTGTTCAGTGAGCTCCTTCCTCCAACTTCTAATTTGGTTTTGCTCTTGCAAAGAATGTTTGTTCTTGCCATAAAGCTCTTCCTGAATCTATATTAACTAAGATAGTATTAACTATCTTAAAGTCTGAAACATAAGTAGATGAATAGTCATATTCAGTTTAAGCATTCGTGCTTATCAAGCAGAGTATCCCCATATATTTCTCTCCTGTTCTAGTTTATGTTACAGTTACAGTTATGTTACAGACTTTGGTAGCAGACAATTTTACTGGTTGTTGTTACATGCTATTAAGTTGCCTTCATGTACAGCTGTCTGTTTGGTTGTTTGAAGTACATATTTTCAATACATAGATTGTTGGCCTGGCATAAATCTATGAGTCATTTTCCTTTTTTGCTTCTGACCCCTAGATCAAAGTTTCCGATGACATTTGGTTCTGCTTTGTTTCCTACTTTTGCATTCCAATCTCCTGTGATGATAAGTCTTGTTTTGGAGTGTGATAAATTTCCTCTTGGTCGCTTTCACAAAAGCTTTCAATTTCACCTTCAGGAGCCATAGTTGGAGCATGGACTTGAATGATGGTTAAATTGATATGTCTTCCAGAGTCTGATTGAAATTATTCAGTTAGATGTTGTGTAATAACCACTAACTGACTGTGTTATATCTTGTCTCAGTATTAGACCCATTCCATTTCTTCTGGGTTTGTCATTTCCATTTAAAATACTTTTGTACTTGTCTTATTGAAAATATCCCATTCCAGCTCATTTTAGTTCAGTGGTATCAAACACTGCTGTGATTTGTATGTTCAATTTTTTGCTGTACAGTTTCTAGAGTCATACTCCTCATGCTTCATGTTCCAACTTTATGCATCAGACTTTCCTTTCACTTTTGTGCAGCTCAGCCACTAGGTGTCATTTCAGCTTTAATCTAGACATGTAAATAGCAACAAAGCTGTTCATACTTGACTGCTGCTCTTCCCTATTAGCTGACTGAGTGCTTTCTGATCTGGAAGTCACATCTTCCAACACTGATTAGGGAAACAAAACCAATATTCTTATCTATGTCTGTCCTAAGCTGGAGGGGCCAGTTCAGCTGCATCCTTCTCCAGCTATCTATACCATATATCAGTACTGGGGCACAGGAAATTTAGGGGCAGGAATTGGAGGCCCATTGGAAGATTCTAATCAGGCAACCTGCTACACTTAACTTCCAGTTAAATGTACACAGTGTGTGTAATTAAAATTATTTTAATCCTGTTTTATGGAAGTGGAAAAATCCAAGCCTATAACTGTGATCTCCTTAATTTCCTAGGTGAATGTTTTTATGGCTGGCTGGAACCCTTGCTAGCCAGAATAGCTGAAAACTATACTTGTGTTGTAAGCCCTGATATTTCATCTATAGACCTGAATACATTTGAATTTATTAAACCTTCTCCTTATGGTCAGAATCATAACAGAGGAAATTTTGATTGGAGCTTGTCCTTTGGATGGGAATCTCTTCCTGAGCATGAAATCAAAATAAGAAAAGATGAAACCTCTCCTGTTAAGTAAGTAGTAAAACTTTAACTCATTTTAAATTTGTTTGATTGGAAATGTGTTCCTAATAATATCATATTCTTATTTTTAAGAATAATTCATAAGATACTTTTTCTTTTCTGAAAGACAGCAAGAAAAGGTGGATCCCTTAATTTCCTCTGGATGTTACATCCTTTTGATGTAATGCTCTTGGTTTTATATAAAAATTGCAAATAACCATAATTTTTAACTAACTATAATTTGCACAACTCAGTGCTTAAAAATTTACAAGAAATGTTTGAAATCAGCTAACTGTAGCAATACCACTACACTTAACCTGGAACAATGCAAATGAAAGTCATTGTCACCAACTTTCTAGCACAGTTGGCTGTTTTACACTTGAGGCTTAAAATAGAGTTAAAAAATAATGGCTTGTAATGATATTTTCTCCATAACGGCGAAACTGTAGCCAGCACTCTATTATGGATGTATTTTATTTACTGTTAGCTGCTCATCTTTCCTTATTGGGCCATATATTAATACCTATGCTTCCCCCTTTCCAGAACACCAACATTTGCAGGAGGGCTCTTTTCAATATCGAAGGATTACTTTTATGATATTGGGAGTTATGATGAAGAAATGGAAATATGGGGAGGAGAAAATATAGAAATGTCTTTCCGAGTAAGTTTAGAGACAAAAAGTTCATGTATCATTTTTTGACCAAGTGAATACTTTGTAATAAAATCTAAGAGGTCATTTGAAATCAGCCCCATGTCAGTAGTGGCCTAAGAAGAGGGAATGTTACACAGGAAATGAAAAATGTTCTATTCATCAGTTCATTACTGATTAAAATAGATTTTAATGAAAGATTTTGTGCTTAATTTTCACTCTCCAAAATACAAATAATAATAGGTTCAAAGATTTTTCAGTACGTTTGCATGCATTTTATTTGTAAGTTTAAAACTGCTTCTTTTTGGTATTCTGTGGTCATTTGAATTTGGAAATGTATCTTCAATAAGTATGTTCTTATCGGGTTAATAATAACAGCTGTTTCTAGTAACTCAGAGTTTAGCAGAGTGCACTCACCTGAACCTATTCCCATGGATAATGATTACACAAAATGATTTGCTGTAAATGTTCATAGGGTGCTTGGACATATTGGCTGTTTATCCCACAATAAAGTAAGCAGAAGTTGTTAAAACAAACAAACAACCTTTATTAAGAAAGTTTAAATCCAGACAGAGAAGCATAAACCCTAATTTTAACTATACTAGCATTTTTTGCCCAGCAATGCCTGGCAGTTTTTTGGGGGGTGTTAGTGGTGGGGTGGTTTTGGGGGTGCACACACACACAGCACAACCACACGCACACACACACACACACACAAAATACAGACACACACAACACAACCACACACAATACAGACACACACACAACACAACCACACACACAATACACACACAAACAACCACACACACACACCACACAACCACACACACAATGCAACCACACACACTCAATATGCACACACAACACAACCACACACATGCACAATACACACACCGAAGCTACGCGGAGAGAGGAGGGCCTGTCTCTCCTCCCCCCGCCCCCCGAAGCCTCGGCAAGGCTACACACACACCGAAGCTACGTAGGGAGAGGAGGGGCTGCCCCTCCTCCCCCCGAAGCCTCAGCGAGGCCACACACACCCAACACAACTTCGCAACCCCACCGAAGCCGCCTCAGGCTGGGCCGCGGTGGCGTGGAAGGCTGTGCCAGTGAGGTGCAGAGTGCGATCGGCCCAGCAGGCAAGAGGTAAGTGGGGCGGGGGAAGGACTGAGGGGGGGAATGGGCAGGGGTGGGTTCGTGTTCCCCCTTTCTCCTCCCAGACCAGGGCGGATGGCATGGTCCCCAGGCCTGTTCCCCCCCCAGTCCCTGTCCTCCACCCCACTTACCTGTTGCCGGCTTGGCCGTTAGTTCGGCCGCTCACCTTCCATGCCTCCGTGGAGCGGCCTGTCCTCCGTCCCCACTAGCACCGAGGCCTTCACCAGTCGGGCGGGGGGGCACCAAAAGCAGGCGGCCCAGGTGGCAACAGCCATGTCCGCCCACTGTGGGGATGACTTCCCTCCAGGAGACGAAGTGTCTCCCAGAGGGAAGTGGTTTGCGTGTTGGCCGGACTTTTTTTTTAAACGCGCGCGCCAGCTTCCTAGCATTCTCTGCGCTCACGCCCTTCAGCCTGATTGGCTGAGGGGTGTCGCGGCATGTAGGATGCTAGGCCTTGTAGTTTTTTATTTTTGTTATGGTTCGGCGTTTTTTATTTTTGTTATGGACCCTTGTGGCGATGCTCGCAGGGTCATTAGGTAAGTGGGGACGGTTCGGTACAGGATGGTTGGGCCGGGTGTGGACCTGCATGCCAGACTTGTACCACGCAACCCCCTTCTTATAGGTATAGATGACACATACTTAGAAGACTCATGGAAGTTGGGTAGCAGCCTGTCTGCTACTTAAAATATCAGGAAAATGCAGGAAGTAAGGCTGATAGGCAGGACATGAGATTATCAGTCTAACAATACACATAGGACATATGAGTCTAAGGCAGTGTTTCCCAGCCTTTGGTTTCTGGACTTCAATTCCTAGAAGCCTAAGTCAATTCTCCCAAAGCTCTGATCAGCTAATGCACTGACTTAGGCCTCTGGGAATTGAAGTCCCTGTGGGGCATGTTTCCCCCTGTTGGGAACCACTGGTCTAAGGACAGAGAATCCCTGACTCTCTTACTCCCATGTGCCCCTTATGATCATCTGTAATGGATGCATGGTAAGAGATGTTTGAAGGATGGCAAGTTAACATCTGGGTTGTGAACTGCCATTTAAAAAGGCACTTCTGATGAGTGAGTAGATTGTTTCAGATGCAACCCACTACATTCTAGAGAAGAGCCATCACAAGTTGGCAACTCTATATTAAAGATACACTAACCAAATCGCTATGTTTTTTCAGGTGTGGCAGTGTGGGGGACAGTTGGAAATCATACCTTGCTCGGTGGTTGGCCATGTGTTTCGCAACAAGAGCCCTCATAGTTTCCCCAAAGGGGCTCATGTTATTACACGTAATCAAGTTCGGCTTGCAGAGGTCTGGATGGATGAATACAAAAATATATTTTACCGAAGAAACACACAAGCAGCAACAATAGTTAAACAAGTAGGTGGCAGTGGTGGTGGTATTAGAAATCAGTTGCTGCACTGAAATTCTTGGTGATCAAAAATTTATTGTGAAAATGTGTAAAAAAAAGTCGGCAATTTATATTTGATTTGCTTAGTCATGTGGATACACAGTGCCCAATTCAAGTTTTTATTTAACTTGTTATCTGTTGCATCCACTATCATTTGTTAGAATTGAAGAAATATGTCTTAATAGTTCTACTTGAATATTCCATTTTAGTTAATCAAGATTAAACACAAAGGACAGCTGCAAAAGGAATTTGATTTTATTACTACATTGTCATACCTGTTGTCATGAATCAATGTTTTAATAACAATAGGGGTTGAGATAGCCAGGAAGACTAGTTGTAATCTGGAGGTGCGGTAAGTATGCTTGATTGTGCTAAAACCAGTGTGTAGAGGGAGAAGAGACACAATTACTGCCTTTAAATTGTTGAGTATTGGAGTGCAACCCCAGCTTGAGGTGGGTGCTAGCACAATAAACATAGAGACCGGAGTGTTATCCCAGTGATGGCTAACCTTGGCACTCCAGGTGTTTTTGAACTTCAGTTTCCAGAAGCCCTGGTCAGCAGGAGTGCTGACTTGGGCTTCTGGGAATTGAAGTCCAAGAACACCTGGAGAGCCAAGGTTCACCATCAGTGTTTAGCCCAAACTAAAGGAAGTTGTAACCAATTAGAAATTTTCCTGTCTTCCCATCTCTAGAGGTCATCTGTCCTATTTGCATGTACTGTATTAAGGCTTCGAGATTTGTCTAAAACCTGCCCCGCTTTGCTGTGGTGCTGCTACATATAACTTAACATAAACTGCCCACAGCCACTTTAAATGTATAAGAAAGGGGACGAAAGGAAAAAGCAATGTTACAAAAGGAGGCAGTGAGTGGAGCATCCATCAGACCTTTGGAATAAGAGACCGTAAATTTGTTGTTTTAAAGTTAGACAACATTTAATGCTAATAGTGTATCTCTTGGGGAATGTTGACAATCTATACCTATAAAATGGTGCGTTAACCGTTGGAATGTGACAAAGGATGTTGCACCAGGCCCCACTAGCCCGTAATGGGCCTCCGTTCACTCGCCCGAACCCGGTCAGGAGCCCCCCAGTCGCAAACAAAAAAAGAGAACTTCAATTCCCAACGTTCCTTGCGCCGCACCAGAGCCAATCAGGCTGAGCGGCGCGGCAAAAGGAACGTTCGGAAACGCGCCGCGGCCAATAAAAAGCCGCAGGAAAAAAACCACCACAGTAAGCAAACACGTGCAGGCAAAACTACAAGCCCCAGCATCCTGCGCGCCATTAGCGTGCCGAACGCTGAGGCGGCCTGCGCGCGAAAAATAATTAAAAAAAACGCCCATCACCGCTGCCCTTCTTCCCCACGAGCCAGCCAGCATGGCCCGTGGAAAAAAAAAAGAACCACCACCCCGCCGCCGCTGCCCTTCTTCCCCACGGGCCAGCCAGTGAAATTGATACTGTGAAAAACAAATTTTGGTTCTATAATTAGATCTGTATCTTCTTAGAACAGAGCTGTAAAAAAGATTAAGGGGAATGTTTTAGCTGTGAGGAAAAAAGAGAAACTACTCCTAGAAAAAAATAACCACAACAACTAGCAATTAACCGCAGAATTATTTTAAAAATACTAGGGGAAAGGTGACATGACATGTGTTAAAAAAGGGAGGGACGTGATGGTGTCAATAAAAGAAGGAGAGAAAAAATAACAGGTTCATGGGGAAAGGGGGATCATATATCCTCCAAAATTTAACATACAAGATGTGTTAGCCTTAATAAAAACATAAAGCTTATAAGATATATCTCTTGCTAAAATCTTTAATTTACTTTCACTTTTGAGGAGTGATGCAATTTTAAAACAAGAAAAGAGAACAAATCCCTTCAAAATTTTATCTAAGCTATGAATTGCTACAGCAAAAGTTCCTTGCTTCAGTTACCATCACTGTCAGAGCCAATTTGTGAAGCAGTTGTCATTGTTTATTTTTGTATCACACATAAACTAGCAGATATTATATTAAGACTAGCATATTTTGCCCGGCGGTGCCAGGCTTTTTAAAATTGTGTTGGATAGTAAAGGTTTTTTTTTCTTTCTTGAACCAATGGTGCTGGGCTGTTTTAAATGGTGTTGTAAAGTTTTGTGGTTTTGAGGCGCTGCGTCCGCCTGTGGCGGACTTGTGCTCCCAGCGCTCTTTTGTTTTTTGTTTTTTTTTTTGTTTTTTTGCGTGCCGGCTTCCTCAGTGCCGGGCTCTTTAAATTGGTTTTTGAAGGTTTTTGTTTTATGTTTATGCAAATTTAATTTTAATTTAATTAATTTAATTTAATTTAATATTATTGAGTTTAAAATTTAATTTTGGTTTTTAAAATGTTTATTTTTATGCATTTTTATTTTTGGTTTTGGTTTTTTGGAGTGAAAAGTGATTTTTTTTTGTATTTTTTGAGATTAGTGTGATTATTTTTGAATGTTTTTATAACTTATTTGATTAATTTTGGAAATAATCTTATTAGTTTTAATATTTTTGAATGTTTTTTCTCTTTTGGCCTCTGGGTGGGGGTGGTGAGCTTTTCTGCCTCTCTACAATTGTTCTCTTCTGTCCTCTGGGTGTCGCTTCCGGTAAGATTTCTCTTTCTTTTCTCATTTGAGTTCTGGTCTTCATGGATAGAAGACGTCTTTTGGTAAGTTCTCTTGGTTTTTTGGGGGGGGTGGGGGGTTGGGATTTTTTTGGGGGGGTCTGTGTGTTTTTTCTTGTTTCTTTTTGGCTGTTTTTGTATTTCATTTTTGGATTTTTGTGTGTTTTTGATTGTTTTTTGTTTGTGTTTTTGTGTTTATTTTTTCAGGGGGGGGTGCTTTCTTTTCCACGGGCCATGCTGGCTGGCCCGTGGGAAGGAAGGCCAGCGGCGGTGGGGGGTTTCCTTTTTTTCCCCGCGGGCCATAGTGGCTGGCCCGTGGGGAAGAAGGGCAGTGGCGGGGGGGGGGGGTTACTTGTATTTTCCGCACGCCGGCTGGCCCCTCAAACAGAAGGGCAGCGGCGGTGGGGGGGTTTCTTTTTTTCCCTACGGGCCATGCTGGCTGGCCCGTGGGGAAAAATGGCAGCGGCAGCGAGCGTTTTTTTTAACTTTTATTTTTCGCGCGCCAGCTGCCTCAGTGTTCTGCGCGCTAATGGCGCGCAGGACGCTGGGGCTTGTAGTTTTGGCTGCGCATGTTTGCTTACTGCAGCGGTTTTTCCCCTGTGGCTTTTTTTGATTGGCCGCGGCGCGTTTCCGAACGTTCCTTTTGCCGCGCCGCTCAGCCTGATTGGCTCTGGCGCGGCGCCAGGAACGTTGGGAATTGAAGTTCCCTTTTTTTGTTTGCGACTAGGGGGCTCCTGCCCCCGGCTCGAAAATTTCAACCCGTCAGTTACCTGCGAACCGGGTTCGGGTGACCAGAGTGTGAGTGACTGTGAGCAAGGAGTCACAGTCCAGGAGTGGGCGCATTTGTTAAATGACACGGAGCTGTGCAAAGGCCCTCCTAGCCACAGCTGCCACCTGCTTATCGAGCAGTAGCGTGAGTCCAGGAGGACCCCCAAATTACGCACCGGATCTGACTGGGGCAAAGATGCCCCAGCCAGGACCAAAGATGGTAGCTCCTGGGACCCCACAACCAAAGCCACTCAGTCTTGCCAGGATTCAGCTGAAGCCCGTTGTCCCCCATCCAGACCCGAACAGCCTCCAGACACCTGGTTAGGACTTTGACTGCATCACTCGGGTCCCCACGGGCCGAGATGTACAGCTGGGTATCATCTGCATACTGATGATACCTCACCCCATGGGAACAAATGATCTCACCCAGTGGTTTCGTGTAGATATTAAACAATAGAGGCGAGAGTACCGAGCCCTGAGGCACCCCACATGGGAGCAACCTAGGGCTGCACAACCCACTCTCTAAAGACACTGGCTGAGTCCGGCCCGTCAGAAATGAGGAAAACCAGGACAACACAGTGCCCTGGGCCTCCAATCCTCGGAGCCGGCCCAGAAGGATACCGTGGTCAACGGTATCAAAAGCCGCTGAGAGGTCAAGAAGAGCAAGGACAGAGGGGTTGCCTCCATCCCACTCCTGCCAGAGATCATCCAAGAGTACGACCAATCCCATCTCGGTACCATAACCGGGCCTGAATCCTGACTGAAACGGGTCCAGATAATAACATTCAAAGGCTTAGATTTGAAAGAACAGAATGGCATCAATATAATATAGCCTTGTAAAGTATTTTAATGTGGGATATGTTTTAGAAACACTGGCCAGAATCCTATTGGTTCATTACACTGGCATGAGGGCATGGGTATAAACTGCAGTGACAAATTGCTACTAGTTAACAAGTTGCTACATGTACCCCACTGTCTACCTTTGCCTAACCAACAGGATTCTGACTGGCATGGCCAATGAAGAGAAAACTACTGTTATAGGCCACTGAAACAAAGCAAGAAAAGCTCTGTTTTATTTGGGGCCAAATGTGATAGAAACTAGTATATTTTAGGAAATATTACAGTGGAACCCCTAGTTATGGAATTAATCCATTCTGGGACGTTTTCTGCAAAATGATTTTTCTGTAACTCGAAGTGCAATTTCCCAGAGGAATGCACTGAAAATAAAAAACTTTCCGGAGGTTAGAAAAGAGGGGGGAAAGTAATTTTTCTGTTCAAAACTCTTTCTAAAGTGGCAAAAACACAGGGAAAAATTCCAAAGTGCACTTTAGAAAGAGTTTGGAACAGAAAAAACAAGGTTTTTTTTTTTTTTTTTGCTTTTTAATGAGTTTTGGAGGTGATATTTTTATTTTCAAGACATATTCGTCACATTTACGTCAGTGCTATCTAGTAGCCATCCCTGGTAACTGCAGGAAAATTCCCCGCCTAACAGTGATCAGGGCTGAGGGGAATTCCCAGCATTTTCTGGTTTCGGGGAGAGCTTCTGATAAAGCCAAAAAGCAACAGAAAATTTCAAAAATGGAGCGGGAATGCTGTAAACACCCTCCCACCGCACTGGGAAGCCTTGGAACACCCAAAAAAACTTTCCGTATTGCAAGTTTTTTCTGTAAATCGAGACCCCATTTCCTTAGAATTTCCTTCCGGAAGTCAAATTTTCTGTTACCCGAGGCGTCCGTAACCCAGAATTTTACTGTATTCTTGTCACCTTCTGATCTCAAATGAGGCAATATGAAAAATGTCAGTGTGTCCTCATTAAGCAGTGACTCCAACTCTAGGTATTAGCAGAAACATTAAATTTTTTCTGAAATATGTTTTAATGACATCATTTCAATCTGTGATACAAAATTTACTATTTATCCTTGTTTCAACAGAAATCATTTGGTGATCTCTCAAAAAGGCATGATTTAAGGCGACAGTTACAGTGCAAAAGCTTTACGTGGTATCTCACTAATGTTTTCCCTGAGGTGTATGTACCAGACTTAAATCCTCCAATATCTGGATATGTAAGTACACTTTTCTTTTAAAAGAAAAAAAATGGATAAGGTTTGATGATGCTACTTTGTACTCACATGCCCATTTAAATTATTCTGTTTAGTTAGAAAATGTTGGAAGAAGAGCATGCCTGGATGCTGGAGAAAATAATCTTGGTGGCAAACCATTAATTATGTATATATGCCATGGTCTTGGAGGAAACCAGGTAAAATGTTTTATTTTACTTTTATGCAACTGATACAAGTGCATGATACAGCTTTTTTTCATACCAAGACCAAATTATTTAGGAAACATTGAGTGTTGGAACTGTTTCCATCCTTGCAATTGCTAAGGAGACTCTCTGCAATCCTCCCTGCAGCCTATTTAGTTCCCAAAAAGCTATTTGGGGAGTTCT
Organism: Bradypodion pumilum; assembly: GCA_035047305.1. Classification (NCBI taxonomy): domain Eukaryota; kingdom Metazoa; phylum Chordata; class Lepidosauria; order Squamata; family Chamaeleonidae; genus Bradypodion; species Bradypodion pumilum. The sequence goes on from JAWDJD010000001.1 coordinate 317,467,876, forward strand.
GGGAAACCTCTGCAGCCAGCTTTCAACTGGTATTAAGGACTGCAAGAAGACAAAGGAAGAGGAAGAAAAATCTGTCACACCATCACTATTGTGGCAGCACACAACTGGGTGTAGATGCAGGTTTTAAATTTAGCAAAGTCCAAAGACAAGAAAATTAATAATAAATCGGCTATGACTTGTTTTTTGAGATTATCAGGGTTATGCTAGTTATTTTAATATGCCATTCCAGTTGTTTCAAGGTGACCCTTCTCTCCAGCAGTATGTTAATATTTCACAATATTTCCTATAATCCTCTGGAACAATGTTTCCCAACCTTTGCTTTTTGGCCTTCAATTCCCAGAAGCCTAAGTCAATTCCTCAAAGCACTGATCAGACAATAAAGTAGACCCTCGATTAACGACAAAGCTTGGTTTCATGAGTAGCGTCATTAATCGCGAATCATCGTTAATCGCGAGTTCCCACGCAACGATGCTAAAAAACACCTTTCTGTGGGAAAACCTCGATTAACAACGTTCGATTAACGACATTTTCACACAACGATGCTAAAAAACTGCTTCCTATGGGAAAACGTGCAAATGGTGACTTTGCCGCTAACAACGCGTCGCTAATCGGAAATGTTAGTCGAACGCGTTGTTAGGCGGGGGTCCACTGTATACTGATTTAGGTTTCTGAAAATTGAAGTTGCCCTGTGGGGCGTAGGCCCCACGTTGGGAAGCACTGCTCTGGAGCAAAGCTAATGGGTTCATGTGGAAAGGATTTCTGAACTAAGAAGTCTGAACTTATATAACATGTTAATACTGTATTTCCGATATTAATAATATTATATTATTTTGTTAGTTTGCATGTAGGTTTTGTTCACTTGGTAAAAGAAAACTGTTTGCCAGCCTGTTATGAAAATGTAGAACTGCATATTATTCACATGTCCAAGAGTGTAATATGTGGTACACTAATCAGATGTGATATGTTAAGCAGGGACCCTAGTAATGCTTTTAAAGAAGAACATGCATTATTAAGATTCCATCCATTTGATTTGATTTCCATGGGTATTGCTGAAAATGTAAGGTTCAAATGGATGGGCAGTTGTGCATCTCAGAAAGCTCCATTTTTCCAGCCCTAGTGCTCTTCTCAATGGCAGATGGCAATTCTTTTTCCTTTGATTTGGAGCCTGGACAGACAGGAACACCACTTTAGTTCCCAGACAGCATCCTAGAAGTTGACATAGCCTAGTGCCGTGATGGTGAACCTTGGCACTCTAGATGTTCTTGGACTTCAATTCCCAGAAGCCCAAGCCCCCTGTGAATCCACACGAATGGATTTACTGCGATTCATCCGCCCCGCGCTACCCTCGTCGCTCCTGGAAGCAGAAGTAAAACGGGTCTGTATGGGCTTCTGGGAATTGAAGTCCAAGAACATCTGGAGTTCCAAGGTTCGCCATCACGGGCCTAGCGTGTTTTCTGCTGTATCACTGTTACTACAGCAAAGACAATGGCAAACAACCAGCACAAACCATTAGTATTCTTCACCTTCTGGCTGCCAAGGTAAAGGGAGCTCCCATGTAACACACAGCTGAGAGCCAACCAAGCTGTATAAGTATTTACATGCTTTGTGTTCCCTTTTCATGTATAGGATAAGCATTTCATCTAATGTTATTGAGATCGCCTGAGTAAAGAGAGTGCCCTCTTACTAGGGGGGAAGCAAATCGACTGTCATCATAGTTGCTATAGGATTAATAGTGAATATCGCTGCTCAGTTTGAATCCATTTCTTGTTATTGAATCCGTATCTGTAACACATGTTAAGAACTTGGATGAAATCTCAGCATTGTATTTTAGCAGTGTTACCCTGGTTTCTGTCAGCTATGTGCCTTTCAGCTTTTTGTCTGCAACTTCTCTATTCTATAGGATCACTCCTCATTTCTATCTTGAAAGCTTGATAATTTTTACTCTTTTCTCTTTCCCCTTTCCCTCTTGCTACTTTCCCTTCTGTTTCTAGAACTTTTGATGTCAAGGAATATGTCGATGGGTGACTGAGCCTCAAGCCATCTGTCCTGCCATACTTAAAGCCTCATGCTTAGGAGGTCAGAGTGGTCTTCCTTGTGCTAAAAACTAGCTACCATATTGAACTTGTCTGAATCTCTAGATGGCTGACTTGCAAATGAAAACTCTTTAACACACAGTATGAGGCAGGGTTTGTCCAGAAATTACTTCATTTTCTTAGATTTTGTACCTCTGAAAATGTAACTGAGCATGCCAGTCACTGATGATTTTATAAAATCAATCTGAAATTGTGAATGACAATCATCAGGTTATCTCAGATGACACCACAAATGACAGTAGGTTTGTTACTATCTTACTATGTAACTTTTTTGTAATTTGTCCTTCAATAAATGGATAATCAATTTATTGACTATCTAGTGATACCAAGTTTACAGACATCCCTGCTAAATTCAAAGTAGAGTAGAAGAAAAATGGTTTAGTACAGGGATTCTCAACATGAGGCCCATGGGCCGGATGCAGCCCACAGCAACATTTCATGTGGCTCCCCATTGCCTCCATCACACCAGGAAGTGCTATGTGGTGTAGGAAGGGCAAAATGGCTGTCCTGCCCCCGAAGCTGTCTGAAGGAGCACAACCCAGCCCCCAGCTTTAAAAGGTTGAGAACCCCTGGTTTAGCACATTCAAATGCAAAGGTTACTCTGGGTAATCTGCCCATTGTCAAAGGTACTGTTCTAAGAATCTTTTATGTGTTGCAGCTGAGGCCAACCATTCTGTGCAAAGACTGCCAACATATAGGATAGTAGCTTCTACCTTGTATAAATGAAGACTCCTTGTGCATGTAATGCATCCAAAGTTAAGCAAACCTCCCTTTTTTACAATGGCAGCAAGCTAATCTTGTGCTTAACACTCCCTTTGAGATAATCTGGTTTTAGAGATCTTAATTTTGGATGATTACACCTCTCTAGTTCAGCATTGCTGTGTACCTATTCCACAATTTATTTGCGAACTTACCTCACAGTTATCTTCACCCCAGCAGTCTATACTTTCAATATTAATTTTAGTAGCCTGTACTATATTCCATTACTTTTGCAACATGTTGTTTTATATATTATATCTATGAATATTCAGTTTTTAAAAGCTAATTCAGTTGTGTAAATAATTATCTGGAGACTGAAATGCCATTGTTGAGTTATATAATTGCATTTGGGGTGCATTTTTTAAAAATGGCTGTCCTTTGTTTATGCAGTACTTTGAATACTCTACACAAAATGAAATCCGACACAACATCCAGAAGGAATTATGCCTACATGCATCTCAAGGAGTAGTGGAACTTCGTGAATGTAGCTATAAAGGAAAGAATAGTAAACCTCATAGAGAAGAAAAATGGGAGATCAGAGAGGTATTTTCTTAAAAACAGTTTGTCGAAACCCAGATACTTAGATATTTATAAGTTAGCTGGATCAGTGATATGGGTGTCACGCTACGATGCAGAAAGCAGATGAAAGGCCACTGCATTATATTCTCAGGACAGTCTTTATGTGGCTGATCTCAATGAGGATCACCAATATTCGGATTCGGATACAGCAGAAGAACTAGGCTTGTATGATGTACATTGCTTTTACTGTATCCACTTGCTAGAGACATGTGCAAAAAGCATATACTTAGAATTAAGTACCGTATTTTTTGGACCATTAGACACACCTATGGAAATAAGGGTACGTCTTATAGTCCGAATGCTGTCCAGCAAGGCTATTGTAAAAGGATATTTTTCAACAGCCACGGCTGGCCGAAGACCTCCATTGCCACCACCACAGCTGTTCTGGGGCCGGGGAAAGAAAAACATACGTTCGGTGGGCCATTACCACAGGTGACCACAAGAGGACGCAAATCGCAATTTCCCATTTAAATGCATTGGAAATCAATTTCTTGCATAGTATGCTAAAGCTTTTCTGTTTGTATGTTCCCAATGCATTTCAGTGGGAAACCAAACCTGTGTATAAAAATAAAGGGTTTCATTTACCTTTCTTGCCTCCATGTGGTCAAAATGGAGGAAAAAGCCATGCTTCCTGGTTGCAGGGAGAGCAAGAGGCTAGACTAGAGCATCGCTTCCTGCCTCAGTGCAATTGGCTTGCCCAACCATTTCCCCTGCAGCGTCACCACTGGTTGGTGGTGCAAATAGAGTACTATTTGGTTCAGAATATTTTTTTCTTGTTTTCCTGCTTTAAAAACTGGGTGCATTTTATGGTCAGAAAAATATGGTAATCCTGAGCTTAGGTTTTTATTTTACGTGTCAGAACTGAATACAACTCAATTATTCCATACAAAAATCAACTGTTGGTTGTCTCCAAGCTTTCTTCATTTTACAACTATAGTTTATGGTGGAAAGGAAATAATTTTGTTCCAATTAGTGTACTGGGATTCCAAAAGCTGCACAACACTGCACAGATCATTTCAATTCAATTCAATTCAAATTTAATTTATACCCCCGCCTTTCTCTGACCGAGGCTGACTCAAGGTGGCAACAACATCTCAAACAATACAATGTAATACAGTACAATTCAAAAAGCAATATTCAAAGTCAAAATATAATATGAAATATCACATCAAAAAATAAGCATAATATCATACATTACAATTAAAAAATAACATACATACATTATAAAACCCACAAAAATTAACATCAACCACCCAGCAGTCACAAAGGCGCCCCGCAATTCAAACGTCCGTGAGGGCAGCTGCGCTGGTGGTGATTGCTGAATGGCTCCCACCTGCCCCTTCCCCCGCAGGGCTGGCAGGAAGAGGCGGCGTGGCTCCAGCATCCCTTGAACTCCCTGCCCGGTGGGGCCAAAGGGAGGGGCGCCGGGCACAGCAGCCTCCCATCCTGGGACCGAGGTATAGTCACCGGGAGAGGTCTGGAGGTCCGGTGTCGGTGGGGGTGGGGAGCCGCTTTTGGGGCCACGGAAAGGCAAGCCGCAGGTGCGGCTAGTTCTCTCCTTCTCGCCTCCTCCTCTGGCTGGTCGCCAGGCGAGCTCTGCGGGGCCTCTGAACCCCGGCATTGGTGGTGTTGGATGCCTGCCAGCCCAAGCTGGAAAGAGCAGCCCCAGATCAGCTGCGATGGTGGCGTTGGCTCTTGGCAGGCCGGGGGCTGTCCGCTTTTACCCCCTCCCGGGCTGGGAGGGGCAGCCCCGGATTATCTGCGGCGACGGCAACGGTGATGGTTCATGCATACAATGCATTTGTATACAATGTTAGACCCAAGCGAGTGCAGAGCTTCTCAGTTTCCCTCCTACTTTCTCCCAGTTACTCCTCTCATTCTTTAGCACCATATTTCCCGGTGTTCCCTCAGAACAGTAAACCCTTTGTAGTGCAGGGAAGTTTTCTGTTTCAAATAAAGCCATGATTAAATCTAGGGGGACATTCAACAATTATGTGATCCATTTTTGGGGGGAAATTGACCCCCCTCCCCCCTATGTAATCCGACCGTAATTTAGATTCGACCCCCCTCTTTAAAATTATAATCCAGAGCTTTTGTATCAAAACTTTTAGAGCTTTTCACTATTGGTGCCTAATGCACAACAGCTCTGAATGGATTACGTAATCTTTGACCTGAGCCTCCCCTGCCCCCACATAAATTTTTCATAATTCAGATGGCAGCCCCCCCCCCCCTTCAAGGGTCACATAATTGTTGAATGGCCCCTAGGACAGGTTGTGATTCCAAATCCAAAGAAGTAAACATTTGAGCAGCTTTCAGTATTGTGGAATATCTGGTACGAAATACCAGTCTTTGTTCCTGTGCACCAAGTACACAAAATCTTCCCCAGAACAGAACCAGTATGATTCTGGACAGCTTGTTCCCACTACAAAATAGATTTGCAATCCAGTTCTTACCTAACCCTGCAGTTTTTCTATCAACCTACTTCACTGTTTTATAGCAAGGAAAAAGTGGAGGTGGGGAAACTCTTCATGCCACTTTGATCTATCTCTATGGGCAAAGGGTGAAATTAATAATATATCCTTTTCTTCCTCACATTCTAGAACCAGCAGTTGTACAATGCAGCATTACGGATGTGCCTGACAGGAAACAGAGAACACCCCAGCCTGGTGCCATGTAATCCCTCAGATATCTTTCAAAAATGGATTTTTAGACAAAACAGTTAAAACCAGATTTTGCTGATTAAGAAATGTTTTGTAAAAATAACAGCGTTTTTTTCAAAATTGCAGTAATTGAATTTCAACTGTGCACGTCTAGATAGGTGTAAAATATTTAAAAGCATGTTCTGTTACCAAGAAATCCAAAGAACATTTAGGTTTTTCAACTGAAGAAAGTTTACCTAACACTGGAAATTTTCCAGTATAAATTGTTTATATAAAATGTTTATATAAAATATATATATATATATATAAATTGTTAAAATCTTTAGACCCACAAATAGTGAAGAATAGGCAATATTTATTTCTATAGTAAGTGAAAAAATAGAGTGCCTTATCAGTGTCAGTTTTTCATTTTAAACTGTGAAGATTTTCCTTAAATGGCTCTTTTTGTTGTACAAGACCTCACAATTGCAGGCATTTCTTAGAAATTTATATTAAGTATATCAATTCTTTTGAAAGTGAATTATCTTATTACTCCAGAATGAAAAGCAAAAAAGTTGTGCTTGGTATTAGTTCCTCACAATACTGCTGATCTTCAGATATCACTGCTGTTCTGTTGAATCTATGTATGCTACCATTTTGCTATGCTTTTGTTCAGTGTTATCAGTATCGAACCTTTAGATTCCAAAACTGTTTATAAAGTAGTTTGTTGATAGGAATAGTATTCATCGTTTCTCCCAATGTAATGCACTATTTGACCATTTTGGAGTGTCTTTTTAAATATTATGTACAGATTTCATAATTTTTTTTTATTGGCTATTCCTTTTTCCTTCTCTGAAATGGTTTATTTTTGTGTTAAATAATTTCATTTCAGAGCTAATATAAAACAGTGTAAATAAAATAGTACCTTTCATCACTAATCTGGAACACTGATTTAACATTCTGGATATACACTTCTGATTTCCACATGCAATGAATTTTAGCCAAATATCTTGTTGGTTATAAATATAAACACCTTAACTCAGAGTTATATTCAATTTTTTTCAGTTCATATTATACCTTTACCTTATTACTTATGTAATTGTTATCTTCTTCTGTTTTGTTGTCCAAGTCAGTTAACAGGTACATTTTCTTCTTCCACACTTGAATTTCCCAAAAATCTCAGCTATTCAAACACATTTAGCTATTGTTGCCCAATTAGGCTCTTTTTGTTTTTTATATCTACTTTTAAAATCCTTTTCTTAATAAAATGTAGTGCTAATGTTGCACATGCGTGAGGGCATGGGTGGTTGTTTCTTTTATTTGGGAATAGTTCCTTTAATCTGTCTTCTGTTCAAAGTGCTGGAAAATAATAGAAAACTACTCTGAATAATAAAGCCTAGTGAATGCAGCAGCAGAGTCTTAAGACCAGCCATGAATAAATGTTTGGAACTTCTGTAGGCAAATTACAGTTGTGAGGAGGCATTTGCATTGCTCATCCCATGGGGAGAACAGACATGCTGTTGAAAGCAGTGAGAATAGGGAAATAAGGGCAAAAACATGTTATAGGTAGTGTGCAGCTAGCTCTTTCATAAAGTGTTGGTCCAGAGACATTGAAGAGTCTGAACAAGCCTATAAATAAATTTCTGAAATTACTTGTCCTAGTAAAAGGTAAAGGTTTCCCTTGCTCGAAAGCCAGTCATATCCGACTCTAGGGTGCAGTGCTCATCTCTGTTTCAAAGCCGAAGAGCCAGCGCTGTCTGCTGCTGCAGAAGTTTCCGTGGTCATGTGGCAGGCATGATTAGACACCGGAGCGCACAGAACGCTGTTACCTTCCCACCGAAGTGGTTCCTATTTATCTACTTGCAATTTCTTGCTTTCGAACTGTTAGGTTGGCAGGAGCTGGGACAAAGACGGGAGCTCATATTTATTCAGAAATTGAAGTTTTCTGACAATTGGGCCATCTGAGAAATCTATCTGGAAATTTCAGTCCCTCCTGCAGTATTCACAGCTTATTCTCATACTTTTGTGCTAATCCTGTCGTCTTTCTCCTCATTCCTATGATCACTTTCTTCCAGCCCTCGTTTTCTAAACCCTCTCCCTTTTACTCTTCAGTTGCATCCTTGAGCTTTTATCACCTCTTTCCCTAGGCCAGTGATGGTGAACCTTTTAGAAACCAAGTGCCCAAACTGCAACCCCAAACCCACTTATTTATCACAAAGTGCCAACACAGCAACAGGGGAGGAAGGAAAAGCTCCCATTGGGCTTCTGGACAGAGGGGTGGGGCAAACTATGTGCTGAGGGAGGGAGAAAGTGCTCCCATTGGGTTGCTGGGCAGAGGGGTGGGGTGAACTCTATGCTAGGGTGACTGCATGGGTGCCCACAGAGGGGGGAGGGGGGTCTTAGTGCCACCTCGAGCATGTGTGCCATACGTTTGCCACCACTGTCCTAGGCTCTAGTCCTGAAACATTTCTTATTTCCTAACCCCTTCTAAAAATCTGAGCAGATAAATTAGTGACAGCTAACTCGCCCTTACTCTGCCTCTCTGAGTTGGCCTGACCATCTGCATCCACAACACTCCTGGAATTTATAAACACCCTTACATGGTGATATAGATATGCTTTTCAGAATGTCTATCCTGAACTGAATGGAAGGGAGAAGGGATCTCAAATAGGAATGGTAGGTGAGAGCAAGAAGAAATGGTGGCAGAATTGAGGTACAACTTGTAGATGAGATCTGTCTCGTCTTTAAAATGTTGATTTATCTAACACTTCAATGTGTACCCATACATTTTTGCCAAATCAGAAACAAGTTATTTCTGTAAAGCTGTCACTTTAGATTCAAAAGCACACAAGGAAATGTCTAATATGTCTCATCCACAAGAAACCTTGGAGCGACAATAATAGTTATTCACAGTGCAATAAATAGCAGTTTGGCATGTGTCCATTTGTTTTCCTTGCATCACTCTTGGGTAAGAGATACCATACATCCAATATTATACAGGAAACTAGATTTTTCAGCATACAGCATATTGTCGTACCGTGTCAACTCAAAATTATTTTTATTGATTTCTAGATTATTATTATTTTGTTTCAGATGCAGTGAGACTGGTCATTAAATAGCCCAAGGATAAAAGTTTTTTCTTATGAAAGGAGCATAATATTCTGTGGGTTGCTGGATAAGATGACATTATATGGCTGCTACTGCTCATTATGAAAATACTGTATTGTACAGTACTTGAAATGGTGATTCAGTGAATTAACCAGTAGAGGATGCTGTTGCGAGATAATTTCCAACTGACAATGGCCTTGCATTACAAAATTCACTTGATAAGGGTGACCATGTTTATGATGGAGCATATAGATAGAAGAGCAAAACTTTTATTTGTGCATTAGATGTAATTGTAACTAAAGATGCATACGATTGTGTGATTTGAACACATACACACAAAGGTGGAGTGGGGGGGGAATCACTTTTTAGCAAATTGTGCAGCATGGACAGCAACTACAGGAGGGTGGGGTCTGCATAGCAACTTATTTTGGAGTTCTGGGAGTGTAATCGTTTCCTCAGTATATGCCCAGTTTATCCCACTGTGCTTTCTGAATGAACCCAGATGCCTTTTCTTCCAAAGTGCTCTTGCGACTGGCCTTGCCTCAGGCTGCACCATTGAGTCTAAAGTGGCAAAAAGCAGGTGCAAAGTGGAGATGGGACACAAAAGGAGGAAAAGTATGAGTCCTTGAAAGCACTGTTTTGCTTCCCCATAAAGACAACATGGAAGGATACATTCTCACTGGTGCCTTCTGTTCCAATTCTCTCCTTGTATTTGTTTCAAAACACATATACAATAGATGTATGTGGGGAAAATTGGAACAGCAGCTTCTGCCATATGTTGCATTTCCCCCCTATTTATATCCCCTCCCCAAAATGGAGAAATCACAGCAGTGCTTTAATTTTGAACAAAACAGCTCAACAAATGCATGAGCAAGACTTCAGAATGGAGATACTGTACACAGCAGAAGCCATCTCTCCATGTTCATCTACTCTACTGTTTCACATTAAAAATATATATACAGTGCTTTACTAGATAAGATACATTGGTGGTACTATGCACACACCATGCTCTTTCACTACACCACTTACCGTATTTTACAGGCCATAAGACGCACCTGACCATAAGACACCCATTTTTTAGAGCAGGAAACCGGGGGGGGGGGCATTCTGAACCAAATAGTATTGTAATTTCACCACCAACCAGTGGTGGTGTTGCAGAGGAAATGGGCAGGCAGGCCAATTGCACTGAGGCAGGAAGCGATGCTCTAGGCTAGCCTCTTGCTCTCCCTGCAACCAGGAAGCATGGCACCATTTTGATCACGTGTAGCAGGGACAAAGGAGCAGGAACACATGGAGCAGGAACAAGAAAGGTAAATGAAACCTTTTATTTTTATGCACAGGTTTGGTTTCCCGCTGAAATGCATTGGGAACATACAAATAGAAAAGCTTTAGAAGACAAGAAATTGATTTCCAATGCATTTAAATGGGAAATTGTGATTTGCGCCCTCTTGTGGCCACCTGTGGTAATGGCCCACTAAACATGGTTCCCCCACCCCTCTCCTGAAGCCGAACTGCACTGGAACAGCTGTGGCGGTAGTCGTGGTGGTCTTCGGCCAGCCATGGCTGTTGTAAAATATCCTTTTACAACAGCCTTGCTGGACAGCATTTGGACTATAAGACGCTCCCTCATTCCCCCTCCCTTTTTTAAGGGGGGGAATTGTGTCTCATGGTCCAAAAATACAGTATTTGACAAAAAAAAAAATGGAGAAAACACCATGATCCCGTGAAAAACAGCTTTGGGAAATGACGGGGAAGGGGATGAAAAGGGGAGGGTCAATAATCAAAAGGGGAACAAATTGAAGCAGTCCCCCCCAAAACAACAACAACAGTGGGAACCTTTCCAATGGAAGAAAACCAGATCAGTGTGGATGGAAGGATTGTTTAAGCGAAAGATGAAATAGATGATGCTTAAGAATTTTTAAAGCATGAATCAGACTGCTTTAAATCCCTGTGTCAAAAAGCCCTTAGTGCTCTGGGATGCTTCAAGAGGCATTTGAGACATCTACCCAGCCCCAGCCCCAGTACAGAAGAGACAGTAGCTCCTGTAATGTAGAAACCTGATTTACTTTGTTGCAAACAATGGACAATAAATATATATTGTACAATATTTAATAAAAATACAGCAGAATACTAGTGCCACTAAGAAAAAAATAACCTACTTTGGAGACTTATAAATGCTTATTTTTAATATATACATTGCAGAAATAAGCCACAATAAATACATCAAATTACATATCATTCATCATAAATACAGAAAATATAAATACAGAAGGATACAATTAAAATAAAGATTACAGCATAAGGTCCAAGTTAAGTTTTTCCCCCTTATGTCCATTACCCTTTTGGTATTTGTGAGGTTGCAAATTATAAAGCAAATCAACCCATTAAGGGTATAATATCTATTATACTGTCTCTGTGTCTGTTTGTGTATCTATTTAGTCTTAAATTAACATCCTGTTCTTGTTTCATAAATGTTTGATGAGAAGAATAGGGAAAGGAAGATAAAAATCTAAAGGAACAAATATCTCTAATGGGCCTCGTAATTTTATCATTTAAGACACAACGTCTGCAAGGGCCTTGGTCAGGCTAGAGAACACCAACAGCAATCCAGTGGGGAGCCAACCTTTTCTACCTTAACTCAATGAAAGGCTTTGGCAACGGTGAGATTCCACCCTGTAACAGGTAAGTCAAGAGGCCCATCTAGCATACTCAGACAGATCTTTGAATAGTAGGGCAAGTTTGTGTACTTGCCCTGAAACTGTTAATTGAAATTGTTAACATTATTTACAATGTCAAGTAGCTATCATTAGAATTTGCATCACTCACCTAAACCCTCAGTCTGAATAATGCTGTTTCCCAAATTACAGCTCATTGGAAAAACTACTGGACCTCATGTAAAAATACTGCCCACACACCCACCCCAGTAAATCCACACTCGTCACTTCATTGATAGCATTAAAGATCACAAAGGCAAAGCATATTTATTTTCATTTGTCAGAGGCTTTTGAAATAGAAGAAGTGGATAGGTTGAGACAAGTGATGTACTTTCTACTAATACTGTTTAAAGAGCTTTCTTGCCATAAAGGTGCCTTTTTATTATAGACACTAGCCGATTACCCGGCCTTGCTCGGGTCCCCCCCCCCCCCAATAAATGTGTCCGGCCACCTATGTCAGGCCCCTGCCCAGCTCAATTACAATTGTGATGTCACAATCAGGTGACATACATGGGTCTATGACACTAGCATCGCTATGTGTCCGACCACCTGTGTCAGGCCTGTGCCAAGCTCAATTACAATTGTGATGTCACAATCGGGTGACCTATCTGGGGCTATGACATTAGCATCACTGGGACACACACACACCCTCCTGTCAAGTATACTTCCCTTTGCAGATCAATTTAGGGGCATACACCCCCCCTCGTGTGGGGCTCGTGACACACACAGTGACCATTCAGCATGCCCAAGGTACGTGTGTGCCACGTTACATTATGATCGGTGCAGGGGTGTAGATTTGTGTTCATCACATACAAGAGGACACCTCTGCTTTATATATATAGATTTGCAGTTTTCCCACTTTATCTATGCAGGACAGCTCAACATAAGTAGAATGTTTGCAACCAAGTGTTCTCTTGCACATGTGGATTAGAAACGCCCATCCGCACATCAATGTTTTTATTTTCCAACCAATGTCACACCAGAAAAAGCATGAGCAGGCAGGATTTATCTCAATATGTCCCAAACTATTTATCCATTCTTAAATGTACAGTAAAGAAGACTATCAAATATTTTTGATGTGTTCTGATGCACCAAACCTCAGATGCATTTCAATGAAGTTATGTGGCCACTGGATGAAATGAATATGCAACTAAAGCAACAGCATTTTTGGTTAACGACGCATCTTTTTTTGAAAAGGACACTTTTGGTTAATGACGTCGTTATCCGGGAGTGACCATCACCTCTCGGTGAACGATGTCCTTAACCAGGGGTGTCCTTTTCACCTCTCGGTTAACAACGTCATTAACCGGGAGGTCTCCATAGGGAGCCTTTTTTTTGTCGTTAACCAAGAGTTCCCAGTTAACGTTTCCCAGTTAGCGATGCGACTTTGGGAACCAGGAAACGTTGTTAACCGGGGGTTCACTGTAGTAAGAAACAGTAAAAGCTTGGAGTTCGTTTATTATATAATTTAAGACTCTTGACCTTGAACAAATGTGTTTTTAAAAATTCTCTTCAGAGAAAAGGTTTTTTTTAAAAAAATGTTATATTAAACTTATGTAAGATTTTGTTTAGATCAGGAGAAGTGGTGTTTTAACAAGAATGAAAAATAAAGCATATGAAATTCAAAGTTTGATATTTGTTCCATAAACTAAAATCAGGTGGCGTGATATTTCAGGCACGGACTGAGTACCAGGAGTAGTAATGTTGTAAGAGGAAGAAATACAAATTTGCCTTACCATGTGATCTGAAACACCACCACCACCCCAATTCCACTGGGATGCAGGTACAGTATATCTGTTAAGCACGAGGCATTCTGTACAGTTTGATGGTCAAACTGCCCTTTTGTTATCTCTATTATCATACATCCTCCAGGCAATTCCTGAATAAGAAAATGTATTAATATGAAAAGTAGTTTTTTCAGGAGGAAAAAGGAATGATTAAATGTGGATTAATTCATTTAGACAGGTTAGAACTATTGGGATTTTCTGAAGTTAAGACTTTTCTCATGTGATTCCAATTAAATTCCGTTGCTGCCATCCAGCAAGAGTAATCTCTGCCTAAATCACTTTCACTCTGCGGCCTACTGATCAAAGCATACCACATGAAAGCAATGTAACCTACCTCCGGTCTTCCCCTACACTTCACCCATTTGGACACATGGCAGGATATAGAAGGACCACCCCCTTCACTGGATATCAGCTCAGAAACTACTAACTGCTTATGTGAGTTGACTGAGGCAGTGAGTTGACATTACATGCACTGTCAAAGAGAGAGAGTAATCTCGATATGGTTACAGCATAGACCCATGATGGTGAACCTTGGCACTCCAGATGTTCTTGGGCTTCAATTCCCAGACGCCCAAGCCCCCATGAATCTGCATGAATGGGTTTACTGTGATTCATCCGGCCCACGCCACCCTCGTCGCTCCCGGAAGTGGAAGTAAAATGTGCCTGTATGGGCGCGTTTTACTTCCGCTTCCAGGAGCGACGAGGGCAGCATGGCCCGGATGAATCATAGTAAACCCATTCGTGCAGATTCATGGGGGCTTGGGCTTCTGGGAATTGAAGTCCAAAATCATCTGGAGTGCCAAGGTTTACCATCACGGGCATAGACCATAACTGTTTTAGTAACAGAGTCTTGAACTCTGAACAACTGGCTATACCAGGGGATCTCAACCTATGGCCCAGATGAAGCCCATGACACCATTTCATGTGGTCCCCACTACCTCCGCCACACCTGGAAGTGCCATGTGTGACAGGCAGGGCAAAATGGCCATCCGGCCCATGAAGCTGTCTGAGGAAGTGTGACCCAGCCTTTGGCTTGAAAAGGTTGAAAACCCTTGGACTATACCAACAAATGATGACTCTATATCCTGCAGATATTTTAGTCACATGCTCTAAATGGCTGATGTCAAAGAAAGGTATTTACAGAAAAGACAAACCTCAGGACACTAGAAGTTGGAATGTATTTGTTTGAAAATGAGATGCATTTTGGTCCAAAAACATTCTAAGGCCTTCTTCAAAGGAAACCACCATCAACTGAAATTGCTGAGGCATCTTCAACTTGTGATTGAATTAATGCCCATCACTAGTAAAGTAAGCCAGTCGTATCCGACTCTAGGGTTCAGTGCTCATCTCTGTTTCAAAGCCGAAGAGCCAGCGCTGTCTGCTTCTGCAGACTGTTTCCGTGGTCATGTGCCAGGCATGACTAGACACCGGAGCGCATGGTAAATTATATGTTGCAAAGATTTAAATTGGCTAAAAAAAGTGTTCTTGGTTGTTTTCTTCCTGGTCTGCTAAACTCTTATTTTTGGGAGGTGACTTGTTATTAGAAGGGGCATAAAGTGAGCACAAAGAATATCTTGCTGTCCAGGCTGCTGCCATGTTCTTATGCGCTGACTAGCATCCAAAACCACTGGGCACTGAGTTTGTTAAACCTGTAAATTCAGCAGGATCATCTTCCTTGTTTCTGTGTGGCCTAGAGAACCGATACAATACTTAAAAGATAACGTGCAAACAACGTGTACAAAACACATTCACTGTTATTTGCCACTTAGTCACAAAAAGCTTTTTGGCACATTGAGGTAAGGATCACAGATATAAAAACCAAGGCTTAACAATGCAGCAAACACAGCACTTAATTAGCTAAGCCACACGAGTTTATTTTCACCTTCCTCTCCCATTTATTGTGCAAAATCTGACCAAAATAAGCCACGTTATGGAAAGAAATCCATGAATAGGAAACAAGCTTGACTCCCTTCTGATATCTGAGCGACTTGTGGCCTTGCCATAAGGCTGGTAGAGAACGCAATGGTGGCTAAAATGATCCAGAAAAGCTTAAGGCTTTGCAGTTAACATGCCTCCTTGGAACATGACGAGGTTAGACAAAAGGACTATTTACCTTCCCCTTGAAGAAACAAATGCATGCATATGGCAGCTGAAGCAAATAGGGGAAAAGAGCTTGATTTAAACCGACAGTTGTAAGCCAAAATATAATTGTACAGGCCTGTAATCTATTAATTACAACTAAAAGGCAGCTTTCGTTCATTGTTGTCATGGTGCCCTTCAGTAAAGGACGTTGAGCTCCGGGCTCCATCATGGGCATTGAGCCCAGGCTCCGTCATAGATGTTTATTGTATCTGCTTCACACTGTAAGCCACCCTGAATGTTGCTTGCACCAAAAGGGCGGGGTATAAATATAATAAATAAATAAATAAAGGTTGTGGCGCAGAGCACAATTGTTTCGTCCACATAAAAGTATTTTCCTCAAAATGAACGTATAGGGTAAGAATTAACTTAAAATAGGGTGATCAGCTTTGGTGAAACTAGTGGCCAATTTCCTTTCCCCAGAATACTGCAGGAATGCACAGATTGCCCAAGGGGGTGGGAAGGGGCGGGCGGGGGGATGAAACTAGAATTTCCTAGAAGTCCACTTTCAGTTTTCGGGGGGAAAGTTAGATGTCAACAATGAGGATCTGTATCTTGCTTAAAAGACAACTTGGTATTCCTGAAAGCTTCTGAGATCTAAAATTCACTGCCTCTCCACCCCGCAAAAAAGAAAAAAAAGAGATGATCAGGTGACAGCCGAGACTACAGAATCAACCCTCAGGGAGGGTGCATTTTGCCCACCCCAGTTGTTGTTTTAAAAAAAATGGGATTATCAAAATAACGAGCAGTGATATATGCTGTGCTTTAAATCACCATTTCAATGTATTATGCCAATTACTAGTTCAATAAACTACACATTGCCATCTTAAAAACTGAATTATGGACTATTACAAAAATGGTATTTCCAATGGTATAGACACATAGATTGTGGATTATGGTACCTGAATGAGGTGAACCTCTGACCCAGTTGTTAAGTGGGAAAGCGAGAAGTCAGTATTTTGTTCTCCGTATCACAGACATAGGCATTGTTCTTGTGATCTAACAAGAAATCATACATGAATGTGTCCTATTTTGATCCTAGAAATGACTAGGGGTCTGATATGCCCTCCTTTGATATGACTGCAGGGATCCTGCCTGTCTCGCCCTGCCCATCTATTCTAACAAGCTTCACTCTGATGGAGGAAAACAGGTCTTGCCTGCAATAGATTTCACAGAAAGATCCATGCGCTCTGTTGCATTGAATGGAGAAAGCAGTGTGCTTGCAAGAGTGTGATGAGGACACGGGGCCTAGAACAGAGTTTTGGTCAGAACTAGCAGTCTCATATCTTAAGACCAAAACTTTAAAGCAGAAGTTGCAGATGTACTCCCGTTGAGTTGAGTCCACTTTGAGACTAAGCCTTCAATATCTGTACATTAGAGTGAGTGAAACCTTGGCATACAGTGAGGGTCCTCACTAAATGCCCGTAGAAACCTGTCTGTATTCTATCCCACAAATGCTCTTAGCCTGTCACTTTCTCAAGCAACAGAATTATGCTATCCTCTTACTTATTTGAGCATTCAAGTGTTGGCTGGGAAATATCTGCACCATTTTTTTCTCACCATTTTTTGCACAATGCCTCTAGAGTACATTTTTAAAAAATAAAACACCCTCTCTCTCTGTCGTGTCTCCCAAGATTCCCTGCAGCCTCCGCCGGTAAGAGGCATTAAAGTGCATTAGATAGTGGTATATTTCTAGAGCAACAAAAGGATATACAGTATATGCCAAAATTAGAGAATGGGGTACATGTGAATACATCAAAGGATAGTTTTTTAAATTTAAATTTAATTTAATTTCCAATTTGTATTGCCACCCAACTCGGAACGACTCTGGGCAGCTTACAACATTAAAATCAGTTCTACAATCTAAAAACCGGTAAAAACCCCAGTTAAAAATACAATAAAAAATTAGCCCAACAGCTAAAAAGAGCGAGGGAGCGATATTACTGTATCAGCCAGCAGGTGTGGGTCATTGCATCCCCAGTGCCTCACATCTGCTTTGCCAGCCAGGTTTTTAGTTCTTTCCTGAAGGGCAGCAACTCCGTCTGGAGTTGTAGCTCAATTGGCAGGAGGTTCTATAGGGCCGGAACAGACACAGAGAAGTCCCTCTTTCTGGTGCTAGAAAGGCGAGCCTCTCTAGCAGATGGCGCAATTAGAGAGCCTCTCTGGTCCGTTCTGGTGGGATGGCAGATGTTCTCGGGGTGACGCGGTCTCTTAAGTATCCTGGCCCACTACCATGTAGTGCTTTAAAGGTAATTACCAGCACCTAGAATTGCACCCAGAGGCACACCGGTAACCAGTGCAGCTCCCGAAGCAGTGGCGAGGCATGAGCATAATGCCCACACCCCAGTCGGTGTGGTTGGAGAGTGAGAGGTCCAGCCCTAGGCCCCTCAAATATGGGGTGCCGCAGGGCTCGGTGCCCTCTCCTATCCTATTTAACATCTACACGGGGCGTGTTACCATCAGTACGTGGATGACACTCAGGTGTATATCTTGGCCCGCGGTGATCTCAGTGATGCGGTCAAAGTCCTGTCTGGATGCCTGGAGGCCATTGGGGTCTGGATGGGGGACAACGGACTTCAGCTGAACCCTAGCAAGACTGAGTGGCTATGGTTTGGGGGTCCAGGGTTATCCAGTGACCTTCTTTGGTCTTGGATGGGGCAGTTTTGCCCCAGACAGACCCAGTGTGCAACTTGGGGGTCCTCCTGGACTTGCAGCTGCTGCTGGAAGAACAGGTGGTGGCCGTGGCCAGGAGGGCTTTTGCTCAACTTCGAGTGATTCACCAGTTGCGCCCGCTCTTGGATCGGGACTCCTTGCTCATAGTCACTCATGCTCTGGTCATCTCCAGGCTAGATTACTGTAATGCGCTTTACATGGGACTGCCTTGACGACCATTCAGAGGCTACAGCTGGTTCAGAATGCAGCTGCCCGGGTGGTGATGGGGTGTGGACGTTATGCCCGTGCCTCCCCACTACTCCGGGAGTTGCACTGGTTACCAGTTTGCCTCCGGGTGCAATTCAAGGTGCTGGTTTTGACCTTTAAAGCCCTATATGGCAGTGGGCCAGGATACCTGAGAGACTGCATCATCCCAAGAGTGTCTGCCCTTCCAGCCAGAGCGGACCGGAGGGGATCCTTGGTTGTACCTTCAGCTAGAGAGGTTCACCTCTCTGGACGCGGAGGAGGGCCTTCTCCGTGTCCGCACCAACCCTCTGGAACCTCCTTCCAACAGAATTAAGGCTACGGACAGAATTGCTGCCTTTCAGGAAAAGAGTGAAAACCTGGCTGGCAGGGCAGGTGTGGGGCCCTAATGGGAACACGGCCCCAGCCTGTTGGCTTATTTCCAACTAGAGCTCAACTGTCCCTCCTTTTTGTGTTGTGTGCTGCAGTATTCCTCCTTTCCCTAAGTGGGGTGGGAGTGGGAGGGTGGGTTGTTGGGTGGTTGAGTGAGGGTTTTAATCTTTTTTGTTATATTTTACTGTATTTTATCTGTTTTTACCATTGTGCGCCACCCTGAGTCGGGTTTCCCCGAGTGGGTGGCATAAAAATCTAAGAATAAATTAAAAATAAATAAAACATGACCTGGGCAGCCGCATTCTGGACCAGTTGCAGCCTCCGAATGGTCATCAAGGGAAGCCCCATGGAGAGCACATTACAATAGTCCAGTCTGGAGGTGACCAGAGCATGCGTGACCAGGAGCAAGGAGTCACAATCTAGGAGCAGGCGTAACTGCATATGACACAAAGTTGTGCAAAAGCCCTCCTGGTCACGACTGCCACCTGCTCATCGAGCAGGAGTCATGAGTCCAGGAGGACCCCTGATTATGCACCAGGTGCTTGGGGTAAAATAGCCCCATCCAGAACCACAGATGGTAGCTCTCGAGATAACGCATGGCCCGCTAGTTGCAGCCAAATCCCAGTGTAAACAGTGGGATGAGAACTAATGAGAGTCGGATTGACTTCAACGGTTCGTAGGGTTGGGTTTTCATTACTGTAGCAATATGGTGGCCATTTCCCTGTGATTGCTTCTCACAGAGCTGTAGTATTCTATGAAATGGGGAATTGTGCAAATCCTAAAGGACAACATGTGTGTCAAAGTGATATAGTGGTTATACTGTTGGCCTGGGAGAGCTAGACTGAAATTGTAGCACAGTCACAAAGTCCATCAAGTGACTTTTGGCCATTCATGCTGAAACTATTTCATTAGGTTGCAAGAAGGATAAAACTGGGGGTTGGGGGGGGGAGGACTCCACCCTGACAATCCTGGGCTACCTTTAAATGAGGAATATATAATAGTATCCCAATAAAATGGAGAAGGGGGGAGGACAGTAGAGATCCCATATGCTTTCCCCACTGTATACAGTTCCTTAATAGTGTAGAAAATAACTTGTAGAAAAGCCACAGTTGTACCACTCCAATAGCATAAATGGCTACAAGGGCCCACCTCAGTCCTTCTATTAACAATATGTGCAACTGACTTAGAAGCACAATTCTCCACTCACTGGCAGCAGGGTCCCCACTGTGAAAACAGATCTCATGGCCTCACTGAACTGCTCAGTGTGGCCAGACCAGTGGGAGGAGGTTGGAGGAGGATTATGAAGTTAGCCATTGAATATGGGAGCATTCCCTTGGGAACATCTCGATGGAAGCTGGAGTAAGAAATGCCTCAATAAAACAAAACATATGAAGCAGTCGAATAATCACACCCCACTTCCTAGCTGCATCGTTGCTGTATGTTTTAAACCAGATTGTCCGACATTTTCACCTGTCTAGAAAATATACAAGCCTGTGTGATAAATTCAGAAAGTAAGAGATCACTGTGTACCCCTCCAACTAGAGCTCCACTTGGACTGCATAAGGCATGCCCAGCCTGCGGTGCTTCCTGGAGTGTCTCCTACATTCACAGGTTACACATATGAACAAACCCCTAGGGCAAGCCAAAGAAGGTAGTTCAAATTCAACTTTAGACATCATCACAAAGGTTTGTCTAAAAATAATTCTGATGCAGTTGTGCTGTTCTGCTCAAATGTTCAGCTCTAATGAGCATGCGGTTCATTTTCATCAAGACATGAGTACTAAACTACAATAAATAAAATATACATTACTGAACAATTGAGGGGTTTTTTTTGTAGTCACATCTACATTTAAATATCCATCATCTTTTTTTTTTCAAATAGGTGAGAAAATTTAGTATTCTAAACATGAAGACTCCAAAGGAAATGTTTTGATTAACTTGCACAAGCCCGACAATAAATGAGAAGCTTTGAATCGGACAGTCCAGCTTCCCACAGTTTGACAGGTAGGCTGCTATATTTTTAAAATTATTTTCTATCAAAAGACCACTTAATTTCCCCACCCCCAACACCACCACCACCACTCCCTTTATATTTTACTTTGTACACTTTTTTGTGCAATGGCCACAGTCAAAAGAGTTTGGAAGAAGAAACAAAACATTAACCATAGTCTGCCCCCTTATTTCCACTGCTAAGAGGGGTAAAAACGGTTCCAGAGACTCCAGTTAAAATAGAGTGCATTTAAATAAGGGATTCAATCCTAAAATAATTTAGACAGGTACCGTCTCCATGACAGAGGGTTTGATACACTCCTCGTGCAGTCTGTTCTTTTCTGAAAGGCCGAGTGAGTTTTCTGGAGGAGGGTGTTCTACGAGGTGACCCCCACTGTTCAAAGCAGAAACAAATCCCTCTTGAGAAGGACTTTTCAAGTAGGAGGGAAGGTCTACTTGGGAATGTCTTGGCCTGTGCTCAGGGTATAAACCACTACATGGAACAGCATTCTCGCTTTCTGAAGACGAGCAGCAGACTATGACAGACGGATTTGAAGGATACATTGAGCTGCCGTAACTTTCCTCTGACTGACGCGTATAGTCAACAAATTGTTCTGAAGTTGAATTGTAAGGCACCAGAGAGAGATTACTGTTCTTAACCATATCCCTTTCAGAGTAAGTCTCACGAATCTGATTAGGAGTGCCCAGGCTGTGGTTGTCTATTTGGTAATAAAGCGACGACGTACTGGTGTAGTAGGCGGAGGCTTTCGCGTGGTTTTCATGCATGTTGGTACTATCAGAATAGCAAAGGACAGAAGGAAGGGTTTGGACCATGTCAGCATGAGTGCCCAATCCTTCCACAAACTCTTCCACTTTTTCATCTTCCTCATCTTCCTCGTCTTCATCGTCCTCATCCTCCTCATCTTCCTCATCTTCATCCGTTTCACTGGGTGCTAAACTCTGGGTGCTGGAATCTGTAACACCACTACAAAAGCTACTTGCATCTTCTTCCTCCTCCTCCTCTTCCTCCTCCCCCGGACAGCCCAAATTTTCAGCTGAAGGCAAGTGCATCATAGGTCCCCGAGGTTCTGCTTCCATTTCAAAGCCTCCTGGAACAGCGTATTCAAGGGAGTGGGTTGTGGGGCCCATCGTACTGCTGTGAGCACTTAGCTCACTATGGCAACCGTTCAGCGCAGAGACCTGCTGCTCTCTGCTTTTCTCCAATTCAAGCTTCATGATGGTGTGCAAAAAGTGAGTCCGAACACGAATGGGGTTGAATTCAATTCTACCTGCTGTATTGCTGCATCCTTCTTTAGTGCAACCACACGGGAAAGCCATACGATCCACCTTTAGAAAAGAGACCAGGGATTAACTATGAGCCTAACAGAGGCGGGGAGAATGTCAGCAAAAGTGCAAAACAGATAATAAAACAAGGACATTCATCTAGGACCATGATGGTGAACCTTGGCACTCCAGATGTTCTTGGATTTCAATTCCCAGAATCCCAAACACCCTGTGAATCCACACGAATGGATTTACTGCGATTCATCCGGCCCACACTGCCCTCGTTGCTTCCGGAAGCGGAAGTAAAATGCACCCATAAGTTTTACTTCCGCTTCCGGGAGCGACGAGAGGAGCACAAGCCGGATGAATCGCAGTAAATCCATTCGTGTAGATTCACAGGGTGCTTGAGCTTCTGGGAATTGAAGTCCAAGAACATTTGGAGTGCCAAGGTTCGCCATCACAGATCTAGGAACAGCATCCTGGAAATATGACTGAAGAATGCTATCCTTCATTCATTCATATAAATAAATATATTCATATAAATAAATAAATACGGGTAAATACAAAACACTGCATCTGGCTGAGATAAATCACAGAGCTCATTTGAAAGAATGAATTTCAAATGCAAAAAAACTATGTTAAAGGGCCAAATTATGCAAATCACCACATTAGCAATGAGAAGGTGATAAAAATGTTACACCTCCAGAGAAGCATTCCTGTTATGCGTGTGGGTGCACAAAACCAGCCTGCAAAAGAAACCCACTGTTCACCTCTCAGTGGCCAATCACCAAATAAAAGAAAGCTAATCTGCCACTTGTGCATTTGTAGAAACCTCATGCTAGGAATAAGCAAAGTCTTTTCCTTCCTAGGGAAATTTGTGAAGCTGGTATCTCATCTAATGCCGCCCAAAGATACTGAAGGGAGGATACATCTAAGACAGCTGACTTTCTTACCTTAGTAAATAATCAGGAGTGGATCATGGGTTTCTTATACTCTCTTTGGGAATATAAATTCCCATTCCCATCCCTACTGGGTCAAACTGCTATTCCATTATCTAAGACAGGGTGCTCAAATTATGGCCCATGGGCCATATCCAGGCCCCAACGCCAATTCATCTAGCCCCCGACACCATTGCTGCTCCCAGAAGTGGATGGGGGAGGCGCCCACCAATGCGCATGCGCACCCAGAACCACTTCTGGGAGTGGCACAGATGCACCTGTGGTTCCGGACACACATGCGCAAACATGCCCACTTCCGGGGGTGTGGTCAGGCCCCTGGCACAAAAAGTTGGGGCATCCGTGATCTAAGCGTTTCCCAAACCATGTTCCGCGAAACACTGGTGGATTTTAATTCCCAGAAGCCTAAGTCAGTTCCCCAAAGCACTGATCAGCCAATGTACCGACTTAAGCTTCTGGGAATTGAAGTCCACCAGTGTTCTGCAGAACATAGTTTGGAAAACACTGAAAAGCACTACTCTTATTCACACCATTGTTAACCAAGTGTTGTTAGCCTAACCTGAAAGGAGGAGCAATCCTAACCACCAGAGCTCCTGGCTAGAGGAGTTTAGGATTGGACACATTATTAGAGAAGCTTCACCATTAGTGACACTAGTTATGCCCATGGAAAGCTCTACAGAAGCATTCCAGATAAAGGAGCATTTTGGGATCCACTGGACCTAAAGGTCCTCTCCCCTCTCTCTCCCAATCTCTCGCTCTTTTAAGAGACTTCTCAACCACAACAACCTAGAACTGGCATGGCTAACTCATCTCCACCCCAACTCAATCAGTTTAAATGAGGGGAGGCCTTTGGAATAACAACAGTCTTCTGAATTAAAAACCCCACTAAAACTGACACCTATCTCCTATCCTTAATAGATTGGTAAAGCTTTGGATATGGGGACAATTGCCACTTCTATTCTTACCCACCCCTCAATTTCTTTGTCAATTACTATACTGATGTTAAGAGAAAAAGAGGTTAACCACCTTCAATAGGTGAGGCACAGAGAGAAGTAAACAGCTGGGAATTAAGCTATACCTGAGATCCAACTAGACAATACAGTTATCCTGAATTTATAAACAACTCTTCAGTGGCAAAAGACATCTCTTCATGCTATCTGGAGCTTTCCTCCATTATGACAAATGCTGCATGTTTTGTGTTTGTGATTGGTCATTAAAAGGTAAATATGGCCTTAATTTGCAAGTACAGTACTAAGGCACATATCTCTGAGGAAATCCAATTGTGGGAGGAAGACTGAATTAATTGCAGGAAATACATACCGGTATATACTGAACCATAGTTAAAACAGTAACACAGCCAGGAGTTAAGATAAAACCTTATATTATGGTTAAATAATTTGATTCAGGATTAACACACTCACTCACACACACACACACACACACACACACACACACACACACACACACACTCCTATGCATGTCTGGAGATTTCTCTCATTAAAAAAAAACAAGCATAATAAAGACGAGGTAGGGAAAAGGTGAGTCTGGAGTTATTGGTAGACCATCTCTGGGTGCGCTGCCCTAGACTCACAAAATATCTGATTCCAAGTTGCTCAATAATAATAACAAGCAAAGAGCCCCACCCCATCTACTAGTTTAGGCAGCTCAAAAGAAATGCTGGGGTGGGATAGGGGAGTAGATTTGTTTGTGAGAGGACATGTGAACTTCATTTTAGTCTTAAACACAAACTCCTGTGGTAAGCTTGTGCTTAACGCCTACCATACCTAATCTCTGCCTGAGCTGTTATTTTACATAAGGTCCTAATTGTTGGTTACAGGATTCTAGTTTTTTCCAAAAGGCAGCCTAAAATTTAATTTCAAAAGAACACCCCTAAAATTTTGGATCTCTTCGCTATGTGGTTTTTGTTGTTGTTGTTGTTGTTATGCGGTTCCCTATGGGAGATGCCCCGCATAACGGGGGGAAAATGTTCATTAACTGAGTTTCCATTAAGGGGGTATACCCTGGTTACCAAAAACTCTGCATAATGAAAAAAGTCATTATGCGGGGTATCGCCATTGCATAACGAACACTTCGTTGTGCGCATTTTCCGCTATACGATGCGTTCATTATGAGAGGTACCACTGTACATCTGTTCCAAAGAGTCACCTAAGTGTGGATTGGAGAAGGCTCTCAACAACACTGGAGAACTACCTATCTACTATCTACTTTCTTGTCTACCCATCTATGTCATTAAGTTCTCACCTGGCATTTTATGCCTGCAAGGCTACAGGTACAGGTTTCTGGGTCACAGAAAACTCGACAGTCGCATCCACAGTCTTCCCTCGAAAGGCGAATGGCCCGTAGTTCGTGTTTTTCTTCCACGTCAATCTTCTTGACTCCAGAGGCGCGTAAGAGGGCCCTTCGCTTTTTCGTTGGCAGAGGTTGTAGAAAGAAGTACTCATCTACCTCTGTATTGTCGAGGTCTATATCATCGTCAGAAATGTCTTCCAGTGTCAAAATGTTTGCTTCCTCGGATTCCACTGTGCCGTTTTTAGTCATCTACAATATATAGGTGGCAAAGAAGTGTCAGCTGCATTGAGAAGTTGGCTTGAAAAACAGTTTCTGAAGGAAACAAAGCCACATGCCTGGAGTGAAAAGTATTATTTCAAGCTGCTGTTGTTGTTATCATCATCATCATCATCATCATCATCATCATCATCATCATCATCATCATCATCATTATTATTATTATTATTATTATTATTATTATTATTATTATTATTATTATTATTATTATTATTATTGGATACAAATCTACCATTCGATTCACATTTGCGGACTGGTATGGAATTAACAGTTCAAGCCCTAACCAAGGATCTATGAACTGTTAAGGCAACGTTTGAGTATATATGCAGTTCCTAGTTGAGTTGTTTTTTTGGAGAGTTAGGGATGAGGAAGGCGGGATACAAATACTGTAATAAATAAATAATAAATTCCAAAATATCTATAGTATTAGGTATTTCCAATACCTAATATTATACAAATCTACCATTTGTTTCACAGTCAAAGACTGGTATGAAATTGTTGAACCATAATCAGGCATACCCTGGTAACGGCAACCTTGTGTTGCCAGCTAATCTTTCTCACACTAGGTCAGACGAAATGAACTGCTGAATGAACTCACCAATGCAAGCGCGGCGCCAAAATGGCCGCCGCGCTCTTTGCGCCCTCCCCACCGGACGAAGAGTATCCGGGTAGTTAGGGGGCGTGGCCAGCACCCTTATAAAAGGGGCGGCCACGAGGCAGCCGAGCTGCCATTTTGCGAAGCGACGGAGAGGAGAAGTTTTTCCTCCCATTACTCCGTCGCTCTTACCTTAGCCGGGAAGCTACTTCGGGCAGCGGTCCTTTTTGTTCCTTTTCTTCGGCTTCCAGGCACTTGCAAGAATGCTTTCCAAAAAGAAGGCGTTGGCGAATGCGGTTCGCACCTCGAGGAGGCGCCAGCCGGGTCGGAGGACCGCGACTGTGCCCTCCCAACAGTCCTCTTTGCCGGCGCCCACCGGTGGGATGGGGTCGGTTGCCCCGTGGCCCGGGAATGGGCACCCTCAGACCGGCCCGGCGGGGGCCGGGGCCTCCGGCTCTCAATCGGTGGCTCCCAGCTCTGGCACGGCTTGCGCCTCGGGGCCTTCGGCCTTTGCCCCGCAGCTACCTGCGGTGGGCTTTAACCACGGGGGGTGGTTGGGTTCCCTTCCCTGGCAGGGCATGCCTCCGCCCCCCCAAGGGCCAGTGATGGGTTCATGGCCATATTCGGGACCCGGGGTCCAGAGACCTGACCCGGCGCCTCTTATCACTGGGCCAGCCGGCTCTATGTCCCCCATCAATGTTGGGGGCTACGTTAATGTTGACACCCTTCTGGCCCGCGTAGCGGCCCTTGAGGCTTCTTTGGGGGTGGTTAACCGACCCGGGGCGCTTTTAGGACCACAGGTTGACCCATCGGCTGCCGGTCATCGGCAGGCGGCCGGACGGGTAGAGCTGCTTGAGGCCCGTGGGCCGGCGTCAGCCGCGGCCTCGCGGCTCCCCGTGCAACAGTTGCTGCCGTCCGGTACGGACCAGGCCTCGTCCACGAGCTCGGTTGCGGTCGCGAGCTCCGACGCCCGCAGTGGGCCGGAACCCCTGGTAGGGGCGGCCCATGGGAGTGCAGCGGGTGAGTATGTGATTCAAACTAGTGCACCCACACCACTACCTACATTGGCGGGGGCCGTCCAGTGGCCGTGGCCCCGTATGGCTGGCACGGTGGTTCAGCCGCCGCCGGGCCATACGGGTGCGGCACCATCAATCCAGGGCCCCACCGGGGGCGGCGCCCCCTGTCCCGTTGGGAACTTCCTCGGGGTGGCGGGCTTGGTTCAGGCTCCTTTCACCGTGCCCACTGCGGCCTCTGTGCCGTCGTCAGTGTTGCCTACGGCGGGGTATTCTCTGCCCCTCGGGGATCATCTTGCCCAGGCCACCAAAGAAAAAATTTGGCGGGGGGAGTATGTGGACATTTTCTCCCTTCTGAATAGAGAACCCACCAAGGAGGAGAGGGAGGGGCAGGATGAGAAAGATAAGGAACAAGCACGTCGTCGTAAGCCGCCACGCACGTGGGCCAACTGGCTGCCAGCGTACCTCATATACATGGCTGTGTACCTCAGGGCCCGGCCGGATCTGGCAATTCCGATGGTCCAGTACTTGGACAACATATACCGGGCGATGGTTGACTTCCCGGGCCCGTCGTGGTTGGCTTACGACGAAGAATTTCGTATGAGAGTGCCCCTACACCCGGAGATGAGGTGGGATGAGCCCTGCCAGAAGCTGTGGCTTCTGTATATGACCCCCACGCGCCCGGCACCTGGGGAGAGGTACCATTGTGGTCATGCGGTCCAGCGAGCTGCTCTGGGACAGACACCCCGCCAGGTGGCGGGGCAGGGGGTTCCAGCCCGCCTGCTGTGCTGGACCTTCTCGGCCAATGGTACCTGTAGCAGAAGAAATTGCCGATATAGGCATGAGTGTCCCTCTTGTGCTGGCCCCCACGCTGCCTCCGCCTGTCCCAGGCCGGGAGGAGCGCGGGGCAGGGGTAGAGGTGGACAGGGGGCGGGCAAGACTGCCGCAGAGGGAGCTGGTCAGGCAAAAGCCCCCTCACCAATTGATGTGGACATGTTGGAGCGTTGGCTCACGATGTACCCGAGGAGGGCAGACGCAGCTTACCTGCTTGAGGGTTTCCAGCAGGGGTTTCACATTCCTTTCACGGGGGTCAGGGCTCCTCAAGATGCACCCAACCTGTTGTCGCTTAGGGGAAGGGAGGAGGTGGCCGCCTTGAGCATTATTAAGGAGGTGGATGCTGGCAGGGTCGCCGGCCCTTTCCCTGCCCCCCCCCCCCGTTTCCTAATTTGAAAGTTTCCCCCTTGGGGCTAGTGCCCAAAAAGTCCCCGGGTGAATTCCGCTTAATACATCACTTGTCCTACCCAGCCGGCCGGTCGGTCAATGATGCTATCCCGGATGACCTTTGTTCGGTCCGGTACACATCTTTTGACCAGGCTCTGCGCATGGTGCGCTCATGTGGCCCGGGTGCACTGTTGGCTAAGTGCGACATCAAGTCGGCCTTCCGTCTCCTGCCGGTGCACCCGGGCGATTTTGAGTTGCTGGGTTTCAAGTTCAGGGGCGAATATTACTTCGATAAGGCCATGCCTTTTGGTTGTTCCATCTCCTGCTCGGCTTTCGAGCGTTTTAGCACCTTCCTGCAGTGGGCGTTCGTCCGCAGGTCGGGATCTCGGTCTGTAGCCCATTACCTGGATGATTTCTTATTCGGGGGTGAACGGGGCTGGGACACGTGTGCGCGTCTCCTCAATGCATTTCAGACGCTAATGATGGAACTTGGTGTCCCTTTAGCGCCCGAAAAGACCGAGGGCCCATCCACCAAGCTCACATTCCTGGGGGTGGAGATTGACACGGTAGTGCAAGCATCCAGGTTACCGGCTGATAATGTTTCACGGATCGTTGCACTCATAGTCGGCAAAACGCAAGGCGTCTCTTCGTGAGCTACAGGTGCTGCATGGTCACCTCAATTTTGCTTGCAGGGTGATCGCACCTGGCAGAGCCTTTGCTCGACGCTTGTGCGACGCCATGGTAGGATTAACCAAGCCCCACCATAGGGTCCGTCTCAGCAGGGGCCTTAAGGCGGATATGCTCATCTGGCTTCAGTTCCTGAGGGAGTTCAATGGGGTGTCCTTCTGGAGGTCCGACCTTCTGGCTTACCCTCTTTTCCAGGTCCAGTCCGATGCATCGGGGTCCCTGGGTTATGGGATGTACTTCAATGGGAGGTGGGCCTACGGCAGATGGCCGCCAGCCTGGTCTGGCACGGATCGTTTGCGCGACCTCACGTATCTGGAATTTTTCCCATTCTAGGAGCCTTGATGCTATGGGGTGAGGAGTGGGCCAATTCGGTAGTACACTTCTGGTGTGACAATGCGGCAGTTGTCCACATTGTCAACTCACAGACGTCTAAATCTCCCAGGGTCATGGAGCTGGTGCGACAGTTTGTGTTGCGTAGCCTGCGCCTCAATGTGCTATTCAGGGCTAGGCATGTGCCTGGTGTTAATAACGATATTGCTGACGCTTTGTCCCGCCTGCAGATCCCCCGGTTCCGCGCCTTGGCCCCGGACGCAGAGGAATTTCCCTCGCCGCTCCCGGACGAGATATGGACACTTGGCAAGGAGAGGTGAAGCGGGCGATTGGCATGTCGCTGGCGCCCTGCACGCGTAAGGCGTATCATCACGCGTTCATCACTTTCCAGGCCTTTTGTGCCCAGTTTCGACTACCTGAGGCTTGGCCTATCCCAGTTGCTCATATTCTACAATTCATGGTTCACCTACATGCCCAGGGCCTAGCTCCCCGCACCATAGCATCCAGGCTGTCTGCGTTGGCATTCATGGCCAAAGTTGGGGGTTATGCGGACAGTACCACCGATTTCCGCATACGGCATGTTGACCGGAGGGGTGGGTGCGGGAGCGTGGGCGTAGCCCGGATGACCGCCACCCAATTTCCCCAGGGGTACTTACCCACCTAGCACGGGGCTGGCAGGACCTCTGTTTTGACAGGTATGAGGCGGCCCTGTTTCATGCGGCTACTACGGTGGCCTTTTTTGGAGCGCTCCGCATCAGCGAGCTGGTGATGCTGTCTAAGGCGGATGCAAGTCGCAGGGCACTGGAACTCGACGATGTCTATGTTTGTAATGATTGGGCTCAGTTGAGGATACGCTCCTCTAAAATTGATCAGCACGGCGTAGGCAGTGGTGTGCGACTGCTACGATGTTCATTGGCAGACATCTGTCCGGTTGGTGCCCTGCAGGAGTTTCTTGCACTGCGTGGCATGCACCACGGCCGTTTTTCTGCCACCAAGATGGGTCTCCCCTTACTAAATTTCAATTTTGGAAGGTGACCGGCAAGGCGCTGGCCAGTGTTGGCCTCCCTGGGGCTCGTTACGGCACCCATTCATTTCGGATAGGGGCGGCTTCCACCGCAGCGGCTTTTGGGTACTCCGGGGCAGAAATACGCCGCATGGGGAGGTGGGGATCACGTTGTTTTCAGTTTTATGTTCGCCCTCTGCAACCGTGAGTACCAGTTTAGTCATTGTATTGTTCTCCCCCCCTCTTTTTCCTTGACAGACCCAGGGTGTCGTATTACACCGGTGGCAGTATGGCTGGTGGGCCACAGCTACGTGCATAGGGCAGCGTCGTACGCTGCGGCGACAGAGTGGGGACCCCGACTGGGACTGGGTGCGTCCGCAAGTCTCAGATGGTATGGTAAGCGCGGCATGTTATGGCGGGAACTGTTGCCATTCCTGTTATCCAGCAGGAATGCTGACCCGCCAGATATTCTGATCATACACCTTGGGGGCAATGATTTGGGGCAGGTCACTGGACTATCGCTGAAGCATGCGATTTGCGGTGACCTGGCTTACTTACATTATGTGGCCTGCCACAACCCTCATTTGGTCAGACATGGTACCGCGGCATGCTTACAGGGGAGGGTTCGACCTCCAGGCCCTTGATCGAGCTCGTCGCTCGTTGAACAGGGCTATTGCCCGATTCCTTATCGACAAGGGTTGGGGGCGCGTCATTAGGCACCCTGCAATCAGCCTACAAAATTATGAGCTTTATTCAGGGGATGGGGTCCATCTGTCGCAGGGAGGTATGGACCTCCTGTTAGGAGATTGGCGAGCAGGCCTGTTGACCGAGCTGACGGTCTGGGAGGGGGCGTCGAGCCTTTACTGAGCCTCTCCGTATGGCGGGTAGCACTGGTAAGGTAAACAGTTATGACCCACAGGTATCCGGCAGGTTCGCAATTGACTGGACAACACTAGACAGGCACAAGTTGATTACACGTTGTCCGGTCAACGATGAACCAGGTGATGGGGTGATGGCAAGAGCTATGCAGCATGCATCACCCCGTTATTTTACGGATACGCGTCAGAGGGTGGGGTCAATAGTTAGGTATTGACTACGGTCAACAATTTGTTTGTAGTCAACAAACAAATTGATACAAATGGATACATTGTAACCAATTGCCGTTTGCAATTTTGGGTGGTACCTTACCAGTGTTACTTCGGCCTGCTTGCCTTAAGAATTATAATTGGTTGAATACCAATAGAAATTTATAATTCGGACTAGGGCATGAATCAATAAATGTGGCCCAATGCCGTTATCCACTTTCATCAGTGTCTGAGTCCGTTATTGGGGGGTGTGCCTGCAATGCAAGCGCGGCGCCAAAATGGCCGCCGCGCTCTTTGCGCCCCCCACCGGACGAAGAGTATCCGGGTAGTTAGGGGGCGTGGCCAGCACCCTTATAAAAGGGGCGGCCACGAGGCAGCCGAGCTGCCATTTTGCGAAGCGACGGAGAGGAGAAGTTTTTCCCCTCCACCCCCTCCCTAGTTAACAGTGTGATATTTTGGTCGCTTCGGGGCCGGGTGGGAATTTTTGGCTGGGACCTACAATTGGCTCTTGGGTCCTGGCTTTTTTGCCCATCCCACACTGTTGCTATGGTTTGATATAGGGGTTTTTCTTTCTGCCGCTGTTGACTTTGGTCACATGGGCGGGTAGCACTGGTAAGGTAAACAGTTATGACCCACAGGTATCCGGCAGGTTCGCAATTGACTGGACAACACTAGACAGGCACAAGTTGATTACACGTTGTCCGGTCAACGATGAACCAGGCGATGGGGTGATGGCAAGAGCTATGCAGCATGCATCACCCCGTTATTTTACAGATACGCGTCAGAGGGTGGGGTCAATAGTTAGGTATTGACTATGGTCAACAATTTGTTTGTAGTCAACAAACAAATTGATACAAATGGATACATTGTAACCAATTGCCGTTTGCAATTTTGGGTGGTACCTTACCAGTGTTACTTCGGCCTGCTTGCCTTAAGAATTATAATTGGTTGAATACCAATAGAAATTTATAATTCGGACTAGGGCATGAATCAATAAATGTGGCCCAATGCCGTTATCCACTTTCATCAGTGTCTGAGTCCGTTATTGGGGGGTGCGCCTGCAAAATATGGTTTCATTTTGGCAGTTTCATGTGTGGACTAGACACAGAAGAAGAACAGTTCAAACCTAACCAAGGACCCAAGAGCTGGTATGTATGTACTGTATGTACTGTATGTACTGTATGTACTGTATGTATGTATGTAATAATATATACATTGGTATTCTGGTCCTTATTTACACAAATCCCAAACAAGTTTTATAGCAACAATATATTAACACCATTGTAGACTTTGTAACAGTTAATGGCTGGGGACCTTTAATATGTGTATTAAATGCACTGGACTGGCACCTGCCATACAACAGAGGGAAGTCATTCCACAGGGTCAGGGCTTCCCCATAGAGCAGGGGTTCCCAAACTATGGCCTGTGGGCGGGATCTGACCCAAGTCACCTAATAATCCACCCCAGCCGGCCACACCTCTCCCAGAGGTGGAAGTTAAATGCACATGCACAAAACGTTGCCGTAAATGCACCCACAGCTGTTGTAAACATGTTTACAACAGCTACGTGTGCATGTTTAACTTCCACTTCTGGTGGGAGAAACCATGAGAACGGCCCGCAAAGTTTGGCCATCCCTGCCACAGAGGAAGCCTGTCACTTTGCAGGGCTTTCCTGGAAGATTATGGTGGAGCAGCAAAGGTTGATGATGATGATAATAATAATAATAATAATAATAATAATAATAATAATAATAATAATAATAATAATAATAATAATAATAATAATAATAATAATAATAATAATCTGGTATCGTGGTCTTGTGTTAATTTAAGCTCTACATACAACCAATTACTTTAAACCTGGCTCATTAGCCACAGGCAATCAGGACAGATCTTTTAACACTCCTACAATATATGCAGCTGCTTAGATAGCTCAGTGCTTTAGGTATCTGGCTGCAGAGCCAGAGGTTGGGACCTTGATTCTACAATGTGCCTCCCAGGAGAAGAGCCAGCCTGTGCAGTAGTGGCCAAGCTGCACAATCTCAGGGTATCCCCAGAAGAAGAGAATGGAAAACTACTTCTGAGTACTGTACTCTCTATCTAGGAAACCCTGGAAAAGGTCACCATAACGTCAGAACTGACATGATCAGCATATAATTATTAACATATACACTATGAGACACTCTGGTTGATAAGCTGGCCACAGCATTTTGAACCAATGTGCAGTTCACATCAGCTAGACTACTCCCAGTCAAGAATTACAAACCTCTGAAGCTGGTGACAGGTACTTTGAGCTGCAGAGGTTACCCCGGGCCTCCAATGACAGCAATGCATCTAGAAGCATCCACCCCGAAACTAATAAACATGCTTTTTCTATAAGGGGATGCAAAAACCTAGTGAGATGAGAAAGGGATGAGTCCTCCAGCGGTTCTGGACAGAGAAGCTTCTATCTTAGTGAGGTTTCCACTATGTAGAACTGAATGTTACAGTAATACTGTATATCCAGAACTGGTTCTTTTCACGTCTCCTATGGTTCCTGAATTTTTGAACATATGATTTCACTTTATACTCTATGAATTCACTAGTCTGTGTATCTTTTTTGACGGGCAACAGCTTCTTAGATTTACCAATCATAAACATGCCACTCTTAAGAGATAGATTCTGTCTCTTATCATCAGTGACCTTGTATGAAATAAAACTGCAGATATGGCTGTCATATCATCAACTGTTCACTAACTGGTTATTGCAGCAATACTGCTGTTTCCCCAATATAATTGGAAAACTTGCTGCCGAGCCTTCTGCCTCTGCCAATTTAGGTGCACCTGAGTAATGAAAGGGCATGATAAATTGGCAGGCCGATGTGATGTTTCCAGAATCAAACAGAATCCTGAATTAAAATAGTTCACATAACTTCTTAACATAAACCAAGTTACTGCAGAAATATGGAATTCTTACTATAGAAACAAACATGTCTCTTCATTTTAAGCAACACCTGAACTTAGAGCCAAGCGTCAGGGGGAACACAGGCAACACAACAGACTTGTACAGTAATACCTCGCTGCGACTTTGTATGAGGCATTGGGGCTTTTCCCCAGGTTGGTTTGTCCCCTAAAATCAGGATTGTTTGACATGTTTTTGTAATGTATTTAGCCTTTAGACAATGATTTCTTAAAGTTCTGTCAGTTTCCTGTTTGTTTCCTTGACTTTGTCCTGAAATCTGTGCTGTTACAGTACAATGTATCTCTATGGAAACGATGTTGTACGAGGCATCGCGGCAAGGATTTGGACATTGTATGAGGCATCGCGGCTAGGATTTTGCATGCCTCATACAAAGTCCAAATCTGTATAAAGTCCAAACTTGTCGAACCAAGTTTGGACGTTGTATGAAGTATCACTGTACTTCCTATTTCACTGCTTTGCTAAGTTATTCTAAGGTTCACCTACCCCAGAAGTTCGCAACATTTTTCCATCAGGGGCCAGACCCGCCCTAACCCACAGTTGCAGATGCCGGAGGCGTGGCTGAGCCAGGTACTTATGTTTTCATTCTCATTGGTGGTGGTGGTTTTGTGGCTTCTTCCACAGTCTCCGCCACTTCTCCCAGCAGCGGGAGGCTTTGGGAGCGCATAATCGCTCCATTTTGGTGTTTGTCCAATGCTCCTCTGTGGCACTTCGGCAGGGAAAGCGCACCGTTCTTGGACTTACTGGTTCCGCGCTGGGAACGCAGGCGCTGATGTAAGCTTCGTCCGGCACTGGAAGTCCCAGAACGACACTCTTTCCCTGCAGAAGCGCCACGGAGGAGTGTCGGAAAACCCCCAAAATGGAGTGATTATGTTCCCCAAAGCCTCCCGCTGTCAGGAGAAGTGGCAGAGACTGCAAAAGAAAAAAAAAGTTCCTATTCCTGCCACCGCGAGGAGTGACATATTTCTACTTCCAGTAGTGGGGGCATTCCTAGGGGTGTCTGGGTGACCACCACTTAATTAGGTCCACGAACAACTGACCTACCCCAACATTGGCTTTGAACGACAGCTAGTAGCTAAATATTCCCAGCAAGTATATCAGGGACATCCATACAGATATTGTTTGTTTCTAGCATCTTATACTTAGAGGTACAGTATGTTGTCTCCAAAATTGGGGGTTTCATTCTGCTATTATTGCAAACAGTTCCCTCCTACATCAAAACCTTTCAATGCAATCTTAAGGTATTAGTGATTGCCATATGTTGTAGCAGCATAATCAGTAATATGGTTGGATATTGAAAGAAGTACTTTTGCTTTTTAGCCTAAATCCATGATAAATCAATTGGGAGAATAGAAGTTTGAGGCCTAGTAGTATGAGATTTTATTTTGCCTTCCTCCATACCATACCATTGGTAATTTCATAAACCTCTGTGGCATGTGGGTTTCATCAATTCACAAACACAGGCACTTTTCAATCTGAAACTGGAAAGTCCTCATTTATTTAGTCTGGGCTGGTGAACCTGCAGCCCATCAGATGTTCTTGGACCAGAGCTCTCAACAACCCTGCACACTGACTGTTGGGAAACACTGCTATAGAGGGTTGCTGGTTCCCATCCTTCTGCCTTTGCTTTTTCTCAGAAGGAAAGGAGCTCTTACTGGCTGTGGCAATGTGGGGAAAGAAGCTGAACTGTTCCCAAAGTGTTGAAGACTTCTCTAGAAGAAATGTGGAAAGTTGTCATTTTGGAGTCTATAAAGAAACATATAACCAGAAAGTTTGTTCCTTTCTGATCAGAATCAAACATGATATCGTCCTTTCTTCTTCTTCTTCTTCAAGTGCCTTATCCAATTCAGAATATATCTATATATATATATAAAACAGAAGAGTTTGTTTGTAAGTGCTCCAAAGGCTCCCACACCCCTGGACTGATCCTGCTGAAACGTGACACATACATACCTTGGGCTTGGGAGATCAGCACTGCGGGGGTCATAAGCCCCACAGGGGGCATACACCCCCCAAATTGGGACGCAGGTGATCTATACAATGTGTTTATTTCCCAGTGATGTAACTGAGCTGGTGTCATAGTCCCACTGTGACATCATCTGACTAGCTCAGCTGTAGCCCTCTGAGCTCAGCTGTAGTTTTCACAGTAGGTGGAAGGCAAATGAGGGGCCTGGTCAGGCCGGCACAGCGGTGGTGATGGAGGCCCTTGAGGACCGGGAGGGCACAGGACAATGCGATGAAAAAGCGTTAGTGGCGTGCGCTCCAGGTAAGAGGTAAGCCAAAAAAAGAAAAACCGAGCAAAGCCGGGTACTCAGCTAGTTGGCTATAATCAAGGCGATCAGCCATAAAAATTGTCCTGAGAATATAATGTAGTGGTCTTCCATTTGCCTTCCGCATCACAGCATGACACCTGTACCGCTGATCCAGTTCCACGAATGACTTTCTGGTCACAAGCCCCTTTGGAATTCAAAGTCCTCCTCAGCCCCAGGCTAGTATTGATAAAGCTGCTGCCCTCCATTAAGATGGATTCAAGTGGGATTTAATCTACTTGGGGACCATCACCCTTCCCTGTAGCAGCTCCCCTGGTGGCTTAGTGGTTAAGACGCTGAGCTTGGAGACTGGTAGGTCCAGTTTTGATACCCGAGGGCTGCACATGGGACATGAAAAGAACCTCATTCGGGTGTCTCCTGAGTGTGTCTCCTGAGTGGAGTTTCTCCACCAAAAATCCTTTCAACCCAAAGTAATATCTGACACAAAATTATTATCTTATCCTTCCCTGTGGACTTCGCCACCCAAGGCCGTTAGTACCTCAGGGTGGTTAGGTTTGATAACTGTTGCTTGACGATTGGGGTTGAGTTGCTGGCAATATGGTCTACTCCCGTAGTTCCCAATGTGGGGCACTTGCCTCGCAGGGGGCAATTTGATTTTAAGGGGAGCAATTCAAGAACGGGTTATGAAGTGAATGGCCTTTTAGGCTTCCTCCACGTGAATAGTTCACTTTTTGAATAGGGGGTGGGGGTGTGAATCAGGATTTTAGAGATGCTTAGGTGGGGCATGGGAACCCTACTCTATTACCACAGCAGAATAACCAGCCAGACTGTTAAAGGACTGTGATTGTATTTTATTACACATTTATCGACACTGTACTGCCCCATCTATGTTGACCTTTTCAGTCCTGGCCTTTTCATTTACAGGGAACAATTGTCTGCTCTCCGAGCAAATTATACCACAGTGAATGAAATTACAGGATGCCCCCATCTGTCAAGAGCAGTTAGTGAATAAGAAGGATCCCTGGGGCCTCTGGCACATCAGCTGATCCAGCCAGATCGTTCCCAAATGGCTGGCCTGTCTGCTTCAGACAACAGCATTCGTTTGTGGGAGGAGAAACCTGGGATTGTGTGGATTGAGTCATGCCACTTCTTCAGACTGCATTGGATTTAAAGCAAGCCTACCATTGATACCCATAACACCCTTCCTAACCAAGCCCATTGCCCATTTCTGGTGAGCTGTTTCCAGGCACTTCTTCCTGCTCAGCTGGGACTGTGAAATCCAGAAGGCATATCAGGTCCTTGAAGGGCATAAATTAAGTAGTTGCACAGAGATCTCTAAACAACAAAAATATTCTTTTTCATTAGCCGGTGGGTCCAGTAAAGGTAGTCTCTTCCTTAAGGGTAGGAAATAATCCTTTTATAAATGGAGCCATGACCCAGAACGTTTAACATCCAGGTACCATCTAGAAAAAGGAAAGCTGGCTCTTGCGATCTCTCCTCCAGCAACCCAATTCCTTATTACACTAGGAGCTGCGGTGGCTCAGTGGTTAAGAAGCTTGCCCTGTTATCTGGAAGGCCGGCAACTCGGTAGTTTGAGACCCAGATATTGCATTACAGAATGAGTGCACATCTCTGTCCCAGCTCTTGGGGACATAAAAGGAGTCTCATTTGGGTGTCCCCTGAGCGGAATTTCTCCTGCAAAAATCCTTTCAACCTAGAATAATTTCTGACATGAAATTGTTGTTGTTGTTATTATACTGGTTCAAAGAGACAGAACCCACCTCCTTAACCAATGGCCCAAACTGCTATCACAGAATACATCATGCCCAGCCCTCTTGCTTAGTCGTATCTATATTCTGATTAAATTAGAGGATTCAATGGAGTGGGCCAAGATGTCACATTGTCTGCATGGCAGGAAGGAAGCTGTCCCCTTAAAGAGCTCAGGAGGAACCCTATTTAACAAATTTTAACAAATCTGACATGTTAAGGTGAGAAAAGGGGAAGATATTGGCTTGTTTGGGGCACCTTAGCTGGAGCCATATTAGAAGCAGAGACAAAACCCTTGCCAACGACAGGGAGCACCAATCCCACTGTTCGTTGCCCCTGGCCCTACAGTGGGAATGACACACGACCCTGTTGTCTTGGGTTTTTTACCTTGAGTTTTAACGAGTTCAGCTTCTCCTCCCTGAGATGATCTCGTAACATCTCCCGGTGAAGCCTTTCCTGTTCCATCGCAAACTCCCCCAGGGTGTACTGGCGCACGGTGTTGTGGCGTGTCGACATGCCAAGGGTGCTCCCTCCTTGGCTGGGGACGCTCGTGAACCCTTGGCGTCTCGTAAAGTAGTAGACAGTGACACAGTTGAAATGGACATTTTTCGTCCTCTTCCGCTTCTCTCGTTTCAGAATGGAGGATGCTAGAAGGGAAACAAAGGGCATGCTTCAGCAAAGCCACTCTCATCACTGCATGCATTCGTACATGGCAATCAGTCCTCCAGGCTGGCTGCTTCAGCGCTCGTCTGCTGGAGAAATTATCGACGGGAAGAGGGAAAGGAAAAGAATAGGAAGCAGCTGGTACAACAAAGGCTGTTTTTATTTCAAAAAACAAATAAATTTGTTACTAAAAACTCCAACAACAACAAAAAAGGATTATGTGAATTATTATAAACATTCCTAATACTTCAAGGATTCCTAAATATTTTTTTTTAAAATCCTTGCATTTTATGTACATGTTGTCAAGCATCAGCAAAAAAAGCTCAGTCATGCATCTACCATCATTATGTGATATTTTATCAAGCAACAACTCCTTTGTGAATTTCCACCACACACTACCATGTTTGCAAGGAAATGTGCTGAATGGATAATACTTAATATGGAGTTTGACCTTTGCTGGCTGTTTCACTTGAACTCATTACAATCAAGAAAAAAACAGGTGGTTTTTTAGGCTTATACACGGATCAAGTTCATTTACACATGTTTGGCAAAATCAACCATGGACAAAGAGATCCTTGCTATCTTTCTTGTCATATCTAGCATCCTGTTGACTATCCACTTGTCAGATAAAAACAACAACCAGGCCGATGGGTTAATATACTGACTGAGGCAACAAATTATATTGTTTCTGATATGCAGTTTGAAGAAAAAATCCTGACCATATGGAATCAGCCCTAGGGATTAATTTAAGATAACTAAGAACCCTGAAAATTAATTTAAGATAATTAAGAGCCCTGGTGGTGCAGTGCTTAAACTGCTGTATTGCAGCCATAATTGTTGTGACTTCAGTCTGGAGTGGGTACAAAATTGACTCTGCCTTCCATCCTTCCAAGGTCAGTAAAGGAGTTTCCAGCATGTTGGGGGCAAAATGCTAATTAGTTATAACAATAGCAATTACACTTATATACTGCCCAGAGTGTGTACTAAGTATAATGGGGCAGTATATGTGTAATTGCTATTGTTATAACTAAATTTAATCTCTAGAAATTATTTTCAGCAGTCAAAGCAGCAAAGAAGGGGATGGGATGTAAGGAGATATATCTAAAGTACAGCAGTGTGCCTTTTTGTGTACTGCTAAAGAAACAGGATCGGTCCTTACACATCCGAGAACTGGGCAAAAAGGCTACAAGATCAGAAGGAGCGATTTTGGGCCAGCTCAGGAGCCAACAGCATCCGTGGAAGAGTCAAAGTGTCGATTTGCTGTCATTCCAACATAATATCACCGTACTCAGTGCACAAGCTGCAGAGTTTGTTCATGTGCAACTCTGGATCAATTACTTAAAAAGTAAAAGTAAAGTTCTCCCTTGCTCAAAAGCTATGGGGTGATCATCTCTGTTTAGAGCCAAAGAGCCAACTGTCTGCATCTGCAGACATTTCCTCGGTCTTGTGCAAATCATGACTAGACATCGGAGCACATGGAACACTGTTGCCTTTTCTAGTCAGGATTAGGAAATGTACATCTGGTTACCCCTTCAGTTGCCAGAATAACTCCATTCACCATAGATGCTACACATGCTGAGTTTAGGGAATGGGATATCATATGCTTCCCTGTTTTGGGCAGGAAAACGTCTTGGGCTGTCCCTGGGCAGAGTCAATTACCAGAAGCCCAAGCCAGCACTCCTGCTGATCAGGGCTTCTGGGAATTGAAGTTCAAGAGCATCTGGAGTGCCAAGGTTGGCCATCACTGGGCTAGTAGTGTGTAGGAAAGAATTGGTAGCAATCTAGAGACCCCCATAAAGATACCAAATGAACAGCCAGTGTCATGTTTTAGAGAATAAAGTGGACAAGGTAACGGTTGCCCTTGCTCAAAAGCCAGTCAAATCCAACTCTAGGGTTCAGTGCTCATTTCTGTTTACATCTGCAGACATTTCCTTGGTCATGTGGAATGCATGACTAGACACCAAAGCACATGGAACCATGTTACCTTTCCCACTGAAGCAGTACCTATTCCTCTACTTGCAATTTCTTGCTTTCGAACTGCTAGGCTGGCAGGAGCTGGGACAAAGACGGGAGCTCACTCAGTCGCACAGCACTCGGGTCTCAAACTGCTGACCTGCCAACCTTCCAGTCATCAAGCTCAGCGTCTTAGCCTCTAAAGCTACTGCAAGAAGGGGGAAATTCAGGACGAATCCCATTATCAGGCAAAGTGACTGTTTCCAAGAACAGCATGCTAGAAGCAGCAAGAAGCACTGTCCCTACATTGGGAGCCCCTGTTCCTGCTACCATCACTGGACTGCAACCAACAACAGCATGCAACCTCATGTGTGTGGCCCCTTGCTTCACAGTCTCCTCTTGCTAAAACTATACTTCCGTGATGGCAAAGCTTGGCACTCCAGATGTTCTTGGACTTTAATTCCCAGAAGCCCAAGCATCCTGTGAATCCACACAAATGGGTTTACTGCGATTCATCTGGCCCGCGCTGCCCTCGTCGATCCCAGAAGCGGAAATAAAACACGCCCGTACGGTTAAGACTCTTAACCTTCCTCCGTACGGGCGCATTTTACTTCAGCTTCCGGGAGCAATGAGGGCAGCTCGGGCCAGATGAATTGCAGTAAACCCATTCATGTGGATTCACAGGGTGCTTGGGCTTCTGGGAATTGAAGTCCAAGAACATCTGGAGTGCCAAGGTTCACCATCACGGCTATGCCTCCTTCGCTAGCATAGTGGTTTGAAATGGTCCAGCTGAATGTCAGTAAACCAGTCTAGTGTAAAACCTGTTTACATTATGAATCGGAGAAATCACTTCACCTGAAACCACAGTTTTTGGAGACACAGGTTGACAAAAAAAAAAGTTCAACATCTATCTCAGGCTTCCATTGCATACAGCTCTTGAGTCAACCTCCTTTTCGATAAACAAACAATGGCTGAAATGGTTCAGCATTCTATCAATATGGTAAAACACATTTTCAATCATCCTCAGAGCAGTCACTTTACTTAAAACCACTTTCCCTACATGTGATTTCCCCAAATTTTTGTTGTACATGTATTTTATGCTTGCGCTGCCAATTCAAAGTCCCACTCCCTGGGCCCTCAAAAAATTTAAACAGCCATGATATTGCTGAAATAGCTTATGAATATATCAATAGCGCACAAATATGCACATCTACTGTCTACTGATCTAGCATTAGAACTGCGATAGATTTGTGGGTTTTTCCCTAAAAAGGAAAATTCTTGTTATTTTAGTGGCAGCATAAATTAGCTGGAAGGAAGAGGCAAGAGTGTTCCCTTTGGCACCCCTCCTCATGGTAGACATCTTGCTCTACATTCTCAAGACCAGTTCAGCAATTTTTTTTAGAAGGACGGAGGAAAAATTGTCCAGAGGAAAAATAAAGGGAACTACAACAAAAATAAAAAGAGCAGAGAGAGCTGGGAAAAAAAGAAAAAGTACTGGATCTCATACCAAAAAAAAAAAAAAGAATAGATCTAGTCAGGATTAGGAAATGTCCATCTGGTTACCCCTTCAGTTGCCAAAATAATTCCACTGGCCGTAGATGCTACACATGCTGAGTTTAGGGAATGGGATATTATATGCTTTTCTGTTTCAGGCAGGAAAATGCCTTGGGCTGCCCCTGGGCAGAGTCAAATAACATAAGCTTAACTGCTTGCCCCAGTAGGCCCCTGGCCCTGTGACAATGTTTTCCCTGGCCAGATTATCACAAATTGTGTCCTACGGTGCAGCCTTGGTATCAGCACACTTTCATGATGCTGTAGAAAAATTGAAAGTGCGAGTGTGTAGGAAAGATTTGGTAGCAATCTAGAGACCACCATAAAGATACAAAAAAAAAACATGCCTGACATCCTTCTGGCCCCTTCATCCATTGCTCTATTAATGTAACGCATACTGCAACTGTTGTACCGTAGAACCTCGGATAATGTCCAAACTCCGTTCCACAAGTTTGGACTTTATCCGATTTTGGACTTTATCCGAATCAAATGAGCAATGCATCGGATAACGTCCCAAAAATGGACATTATCTGAGGTTCCTATACCAAATACCTCGGATAACGTCCATTTTTTAGCGGGTTTTGACTTCATGCGATGCATCACGTGTGCATGAAAACCGCGACTTTATCCGAATTGGACTTTATCCGAGGTACAGAAATCAACCAACCAATCAACCAGGGACATGGTGTCGCCATATCGACTTACACCACTGATATCATATGACCTATGTCAGTGGTGGTGAACTTTGGCCCTCCAGCTGTTCTTGAACTTCAATTCCCAGAAGCCCTGATCAGCAGGAATGCTGACTTGAGCTTCTGGGAATTGAAGTCCAAGAACGCCTGGAGTGCCAAGGTTCACTATCACTGACCTAAGTCAATTAATTGATCCTTTTGGTGATGCCCAACTAGTATCACCAATTGCACATCACCCAAAA
Organism: Bradypodion pumilum; assembly: GCA_035047305.1. Lineage (NCBI taxonomy): Eukaryota > Metazoa > Chordata > Lepidosauria > Squamata > Chamaeleonidae > Bradypodion > Bradypodion pumilum. The sequence goes on from JAWDJD010000001.1 coordinate 317,511,826, forward strand.
AAATAAACTGGACAAAACAAAACATAGATGTGCATACAATGTACACATATAGATGCAGATTTATAAATATTTTCTGGCAGTTTAAATGGAAATACAAACACACACACATACACACACCCAAAATTGGAAATGCTGTAACCAAGTGGTGGATGTGCGTGCTCAGTGTTGGTGGACAACTTTTGCTGTCCATTTTTAACTATAGTTCTTTGGTCTGTACCTGGACTAGATAGCTTTTCAAAGTGACTAGGATGTTTTAAAATAGAAGACTGTGAGAGGGTGAACACACACATGTCCACATGCATCTGGTCATCTGGCCCCAGCACACAGGCTGAGGGAAGCCAAGGGGAAAGGAGGACTCCCTCTATCACAAGCCAGCCAAGAGAGAGGAGGCACAGACATACCTGTCAAGTATCCCATTTTAGCCAGGATTTCCCGTAATTCACTGCTCCGTCACACTCCCTCCTGCCGTCATCCCGTATTTGAACGGCCAGGAAAGGGGTTACTGCGCATGCGCGCCACTGCCTCTGATGGGCACGCATGCACAGTAACCCCTTTCCTGGCTGAAGGGGTTTCTGCGCGTGCACACAGGGGTTACTGCGCATGTGCATAGGTGTTACAGCACATGCGCATCACTGCCTCTGACATCAGAGGCAGTGGTGCGCATGCGCCAATGCTGGTGCCCAGAAACCTTCCCATATTTGGACACCAGTAACTTGACAGGTATGGGCACAGATGAAAGTGGCTTGGCCCATATGGATGAGATAGGAGGAGGGAGAAGGCTAGAAGGGGATTGTCTTAATCATTTGCTGCAGAAGTTGGGGATGTGTGGGGAGATGCAGAGGAGGGCTGGGAAGCAAACAAGATAGGAATGCCAGGCTCCCTCTTCTCATCCAGCTTGCCTGTCCAGAGCATGTTGAATATTCTAGTGCAACCCCAACATGCGCTAACCAGAGAGATAGGAAAGACTAGCCTGACCTAAAAGAACTTGTTCTGTTTGCCTGTAATTACAATTAGAAAGGTTCTTTCCTGCCTCAGAGATTACCTGACCCCATTTGCATGTGTTAAGACCTTTGTTATGCTCTGGGCTTCTCTCTCTTGCTTTCTGCATTGGAAGGGGAAAGATGTCCTTTTGAGCTTCTCCATCTTCCAGGCCACATGGCTGGAAGAAAGACTTTTATTTCTTTCTAAACCAACTTCACCAAGATTCCTGAGCACATGTATCTTCCGACTTCATGTTATGAGTAAATGATATTTTTCTTTCTTTCAAGTATCTAGTCCAGTGACAGTGAACCTTTAAGAGACCGAGTGTCCAAACTGCAACCTCAAACTCACGTATTTATCTCAAAGTGCCAACACAGCATCAAGGGAAGGGGTGGGGCAAACTCTGTGCTGGAGAAGGGAGGAAGCGCTCCCACTGGCTGCTGGCTCTGTGCTGGGGCTACTGCACGGGTGCCCTCAAGAGAGGGCTCCAAGTGCCATCTCTGGCACGCATGCCATAGGTTCACCACCACTGATCTAGTCGGTGAACTGGGAGACTTGCATTTGAACATATAATTGCCTAAAAACCTGCCCCGCTTTGCTGTGCTGCTGCTACAAACAACTTAACAGAACAGACAACAGAAGCCAAGATCTCCAGCCTCATCTTTGGCCATGGCAGCACCCACCCCTATATGCAACTATGTAATGAGAGGTACGCCAAAGGAGAGGCAGCCAAGTGAGGAGGTGCTAAACCTGGCTCTACCCACCTGTCTATGCAATCCTCTCCCTGCCATGAAACTCTCATACCCACACCACCTGCTTCCCAGGACTCTGGGGAACTCCAGTGAGGTTAACCGGGACCCCGAATTATGGGCCGCGTATTTTAGTGTTTTCTTTAAATACAGTGCTATTTACTATACTGTATAGCCATCCAGAGATGGTTCATATTGAGCTCTGATGGGTTTTCATTTATTCCCCAAAGAAAGAAGCTACAGCTGGCCTGTAACGTCAAGGATGAGCCACACTCAGCGTAGCTGCTTGATTCCCGAAGACATGACAAGCAGTCTGTCTGAGTTACTGGGAAATGGCAGCCAGAGATGTGAAAACAGATGATGAGTTATGCCTGCACAATCTAGGTGTGACAGTTGCACAGGTATGAGGAAGGAAATATAACAGTCAGAGAGAAAGGAAGACTGACAGTCTCTGTAATGCGGAGCCGCATATTTTGACAGCAGGTTCACAACGGGAGGCATAGTGCTGGTTAAAAACTGTTTCAGGCAATTAGTCATTTGGCCTTCAGCCCCTTCTTCCTGCCCATACATCCACAGGGAGTGATATTCAGTGTGTACAGAAGTGTTTTAACCTGTTAGGTTCCAGAATGAAGGTTTTCTGATTACCTAAGGAAAGGATTTGCAGGGATCAATACATATCACAGAGCAACGATGGCCAGGCTATGACGCAATCCTCAAGCAGAGGATCAGCAGAGGTGGATAAAGAACCCGGAAGAGAAAGCTTGACCATCTCCATTCTGTGGCTAGTTTTAAAAGGTCAGCAGTAGCCTCACCAACCCTACTTCTTTCTGGGGAAGGAGAAAGGTGATGCTTTGTGTATTTGGGGGCCATTGCTGTGTACAGTCTGCTTTCCTTTTTTTTAAAAAAAAATCCAAACAAAAAAACCAATGTAACAACAACATCATTATCTTGATTATCATCGTGCAACAGCAGCAGCAACTGCAGTTCCCATAGATGTATCCTTGGAGTATGCATTCTCGGGCAACAAAACAGTGCCGAGGCCCAACCAGCTGTCTGACTAAACCAGGGGTTGCCCAATCTACAGGTGCGTTTTACTTCCACTTCCGGGAGCAACAAGGGTGGTGCAGACCGGATGAATTGGCATCGGGGGCTGGATCAGGTCCGCAGGCCATAGTTTGGACAATCCCTGGTTTAAGCAGAGAAAATGGCAGCTTAAAATCTATCTCATCCTGTTGCAAAACAGACTGCAAGGCGTGTTTTTGTTTTTTTTTACTTCCATCCAGTGGAAGGAACCACGTGACCGGCCCATTGCCTGAAAAGTTTGGGCATTCCTGGACTAAACCAAGTGCCCAGTCTCAGACATCTTCCAGAATTCTCTGCAAGACATAAAACGCTTCATGGTAGAAACTCACGAACTCCTTGTCAAAAAGACAAAAAAAAAAAACAGAAAGGAGGACTTCCCTTAAGGAAGAAGGTGCGAAGACTACACAGAGCACCGACGCAATGCAAAAGATCAAATTTCGACATACATTCCCATTCCTCTTCATCAGCATCAGTTCAGCACCTTAGTTTCATGTTATGGGTCTACAAAAATTACAGCAAGGATAGGGAACCTGTAGCCCTGACAAATTACCTCCCCTTCCCCCCCATCATCTGTCACCACTGACCAGGCTCATCAAGGCTTAGGAGTACAGTACTCGAGAGTCTGACAACATCCAGAATGTAACAAACCTGAACTACAGGGCCCACTACTTGGCGGGGGGGGGGGGCATGTCTACCTGCCTGCCTACCCGCCCACCTGCCTTCTGTAAAACCATCATTTAATGAAAGATGCCTGAGCAACTGAACTTAGTTTTCAAACTTTAAAACAATATCATAAAAATAAATTAAAAATAAGACCCAAAAAATCATTTTTCAAAGGAAGAACAAAGCTGGTTATGTTTAAAATAAAACTTAAAAAAACAGAACAGAGCAAAGCAAAACAAAAATTAATATCCCACTGGAAATTAGACAAAGATGATGCTAGTATAGCTTTCTGAATGAGAAAGTCCCCATCAACCTAGACCCGTGATGGTGAACCTTGGCACTCTAGTTATTCTTGGACTTCAATTCCCAACAGCCCAAGTCAGCACTCCTGCTGTTCAGGGCTTCTGGGAATTGAAGTTCAAGAACACCTGGAGTGCCAATGTTCACCATCACCGACCTAGACCCTCAACCCTCTTGGTAGAGATGGACACAGCAGGGCTCCAGAAAAGCCTTAGTTTTGGCAGCTTTATACAAAAGTTGTTCTTCCAAATTCATAGGGCTTTTATAAGTAAGAACCATCATCCTGAGTTGTATTGAAAGCATCTTAAAACCCAGTACAACGAGTGAACGTCTGAGGTACTAAGGTCAACAAAATGCATGCTAGAAAAGCTATTAGGTGATTACATTTCACATAGGAAGTGAAATTCCTAAAGACTCTTCAAACATCATGTGTGTTACAATGATTTAAACAAGCAATGATTAAAGCACGGATCACTGTGATGAGCTCAATCTTCTCCAGGAAAGGGAGCAATTGGTAGGGCTGCCAGGTTGGCTCTGAAACCTCAGGGGATGGGAGAATACTGGTGACTTGGCAGCCCAGATTTTTGGGTTCATTCTCATGACTTTCAAAAACCATTCAAATGCCATTCAAAAACAACCTTGTCTTCCCCTCCCCTCATTATTTTGCAAGAATTAGAGCAGAATCTAACATTAATCTTAGAGATTGTCTGTCTGACATGTTCCATTTTGTACCTGACTCAGAAGGGCCTGCGGCCCTACAAACGTCTGTACACTGCAGCATCACAAGAGCCTGCCTTTAGGCTTGTGGCTATGGCCCTAAATGGAGAAAACTACCATCACCAGCATGTGAGTGTGAGGCACCATGACAGACTGTGCAACATATTATAGAACAACTAGCAGAGGTTGCCCGGCGTTGCCGGGCTGTTTTAAAAGGTGTTGGAAAGTTTTTGTTGTTGTTGTTAATGTTTGTAAAGAAGAGGTTAGTCTATAATTTAAATTTTTATTTATGCACATTTTTTTGGCGACCTGTTATAAACTGTGATTAATTTTGTTTGGTGTTTTGGTTTTGTGGATGAAAAAAAGAACAAAGGATGATATACTTTTTCCATAAAATTTATTTAACCCAATAAATTTTTAGTATGTATTTTTTTAAATAGTTGTACCGTAGGTAATAGTTTAAAAAATGTGAAAGTACATGTTTTTCACAATAAATGTTTTTAAACTGTGTATTGATGTTTTTGTTTTTTGTTTGAGTAAAAATTCAGCACAGGATTTTTGAATAGTTTTTATTTTATTTTATTGACATATGTTTTTGATTTGTGTAAAATTGTGATTTTGTGTTATTTGTTTTTACTTGTTTTTACTCTTGGGGCCTTTTGTGTGGGGCTGTTGTGTCTTTTTGAAATTTTTTTTACTATTGTGGGCAGCAAGTGCTGCTGGTAGGGGTTATATTGTATTTTGACTGTTTTTTCTCTCGTGGCCTCTGGGTGGAGCTTCTTCCAGTAAGTAGTCTCTTTCTTTATTCATTTCTCTTCCTATCGTTGTGGACTGAGGTCATGTGGTGGTGAGTTGGCTGTTTTTCTTTATTTGGGGGTGGTGGTGGTGGTTGGATTTTGTGGTGTTTTGCTGGGTGCTGGGTGTTTTTGGAAATTTTTGTTTTTGTTTACTTTGTCTTGTTTGTTGGTGTTATTTTTGTTTGTTTTTGTGTATTTTTGGATGTTTTTGATTGTTTGTTTTTGTGTTTTTTGGTGTCCTACGGGGGGATCCCCTCTCTGCTGTCTCCCCTGGCTCTGGAAGGCTTGGGGGAGCAGACCCCTTTTGTCCCTCCAAACCTTCCAGACTCATGGGACCCAGGAGAGGGGATCGAATCCAGGCCACCCTATGATATTAAAAGGGAAATCTCAATTGTGGAGAGCCATCGGAGAGGGGGATCCCCCCCCCAAAAAACCCTCCATTTTTAAAGAGAAGTAACCGCTTGGTTTCTTCTCTTTAATATGGGGCATGTGTGTTTGTGGAGGGGAATCCCCTCTCTGCCAGGTCCCCTGGGGTCAGGAGGGTTGGGGAGACAGACTCCTTTTGTCCCCCCAACCCTCCCAACCCCAGGGGAGCCAGTAGAGAGGGGGAGCACCCCCCCACCCAGTGATATTAAAGGGGAAACTCCGATCGGGAGCTTTAGGCGCCTTTGGGAAGGGGTGCTTTGGTTCCCGTGGCTTGGCGGACTTGCTCTCCCGGTATTTTTGTTTTTGTTTTATTTTTTGCGCGCCGGTTCCTCAGCGTTCTGCACACTCATGGTGCGCAGGACGCTGGGGCTTGTAGTTATGGGTTTGTGCTTTGTGTTTTTAGTGTCTTTTCCGGGAGACATAGAAGGAGTCGCAATAAGGACTAACACAGGTTTATTGGTTGATGATCAGAACGAACATGTGGTAATGGCGGAGATACCTCACTTATATACAGTGGTACAATACATTTGAATCTTGCTGCACGGTAGCTCATTGGTTGCTACCGGTGTGACGTCGTCCGGGTCACGCCCATCTTCGGTGGTGGATCGGTAGTAGTTTGTTGTTGCGGGGAGTTCCCGTGGCTGCAGGTGATTTGAGGAATGAGAACCATGTGAGTTGAACACTCGCAGCTGCCCTCTATGGGCAACTTGCTCGCGTTCCTTTAACAGCTGGGTTGCATTGTGATTGTGGCCAGGTTACAGTCATACATTTCTTAAAGCAACATTGTACATACATATAAAGCAACATTGTACATACACAACATCCCTCTCCCCTAGGATGGGACGAAGTCCCTCAACCATTGTGGCTTGCCGCACGTGCGCCTGGGGCGAGCGGCCGCTTGACTTAACACAGGGGAGCCTGGCTCTGCGGAGTCCTGTCCTGCAACGGAAAGGGGGGACTCGTTAGTGGCTCGGTGTGGGCTCTGCGACTCCCTTGCATTGGGGGACGGGAATGGAATGAAGAGTTGGGAAGTGAACTCCTGCCTGCCGTTTGAGGAACTAGAATCTCGGGATCGACGAAGAGACCCTCGTGCCCTTGCCCCCCCCCCCCCCGCTGCCAGCCTGGGAGTTCTAGGGACTGTGGCGGGCGGACTCTCCCCCGCTGCCTGCCTTGGGGGTGTGGGTCTCCGGGGAGCTGGAGCTATGGGATATTCTAACACAAAAGGACTGGGAGGACTGGAGGTACCAGGGGCTGAACTGAAACCCCTCTTCTCGCTAGGACGGGTGGGGGACCACTCCGCTACACCCCCCTGGTACGGCAACTCATAATCATAATCATAATCATAATCAAGCTGATCCCTCTCTTTCAAAGTATCCTCCTCTGTGGTTGGGAACCCAGGATACGTATTTGTATCTGCGGGTTCCGCCGTGTCTCCCCCTTCGGTAATGCGGGTGGGGGAGGACCCTAACGCTGAATTCCCCTCACTGGTGACTCGCCTTCTGAGTTGGTCGGCGTGCCTTCTCCAGAGTAGACCCGAGCTAGTCTCGACCCTGTAGGATACAGGCCCCGTTTGTTCAATGATTGTCCCTGGAACCCACGCTGGCCCTGAAGTCGCGTAGTTCCTGCAGTGGACCGGGTCCCCTACCGAGAAACTTTTGGAGCTTTCTCCCCCTATGTTTATATTTCTCCCTTCATCCTCCACCCTGGACGGATCCATCCGGTCAAAGAGCGTTACCTCCTCATGAGGAGTTCGGCTGGGGAAAATCCTGAAGCTAGGGGAGTTGTCCTTTAGCAGATGAGGAACTGACACAGGTGGAAGTTTAACTCACCGGGACCCATGCGCCGCAGTGCGTCTTTCGTAGTGCGCACTTGGCGCTCTACCTGACCGTTTGTGGCGGGGTGAAAAGGGGCAGCGGTAATGTGCCTGATGGCGTTTCGCTCAATGAACGTCTTGAACTCTGCAGACGTGAAGGTACTAGCATTGTCGCTAACAAGGACGTCTGGTAGCCGAAACAGGCAAAAAGCTTGCGCAACTGTTTGATGGTTGCCGCAGAGGAGGTGCTGTTCATGGGGATTACCTCCAACCACTTGGAGTAGGAATCGACTACCAGCAGAAACATGGACCCGCGGAAGGGGCCAGCGAAGTCAACATGAATTCGGGACCATGGCCCGCGGGCCGTATCCCATTCCCTATGGGGCAACCGGGACTCCTTGGGCCGAGAGCTCTGGCAGCTCTCGCACGTGCCTACTAGACGCTCTATGTCCCCGTCTATCTGGGGCCACCAAAATAAACTCCTGGCCAGAGCCTTGGAGCGCACGATCCCAGGGTGACTGGTGTGCAGTAGTTTCAACACTTTGGCCCTTAGCTTCTCTGGGATAACTACCCGCTGGCCCCAGAGTAGGCAGCCCCTTTCCAGCGAAAGCTCTACTCTGCGCCTACAAAACGGCCTGAACTTTTCATCGGGGGGAGTAGTGGGCCAGCCTTTCCTAACCCAGGAACTAACTTGGGCCAGCGTCTTGTCGGCCGCCATGGCCTTGGCGAGGTCGGCCGGGACAATGGGGGGTGAGTCGAGGGACTCGATCAGCAGGACTTGGTGGTCCTGCTCTACTTCGCAAGCGGGGTCCCCTAGACTAGGGAGGGGAGACCGGGACAGTGCATCCGCATGGGAGATCTCCTTCCCTGGGCGGTAGACCAGCTCATACTGGTAGGCGTTTAGGAAGATGGCCCATCGCAACATTCTGGGGGATAGGATCTGTGGGGTGGGTTTACCGGTAGTGAAGATCCCCAGAAGTGGCTTGTGATCAGTCACCACCGTAAACTTGCGGCCGTATAGGAAATCGTGGAACTTCTTCGTTCCCGCGATTATGGCCAGGGCCTCCCTATCTGTTTGCGCGTAATTGCGCTCGGCTTTCGAGAGGGACCTTGAGTAGTACGCCACCGGGGCTTCCCTCCCGCTCTCCAACACGTGGCACAGGACCGCCCCCACCCCCACTGGGGACGCATCACAAACTAAGACCACTGGCTTTTTGGGGTCGAAATGGGTCAGGACAGCGTCCGAGGACAGGAGTGACTTGAGCTCCTTGAACGCTCTTCTCCTGCCTGTCCCCCCACCGCCAAACCGCGTCCTTTTTAAGCAGTGCGTGGAGTGGCTCCGCGACCGATGCCTTCCGAGGCAGGAAGGTATGATAGAAATTTAGGAGCCCTAGGAATGACTGTAGCTCCGGTTTCGCGGTGGGGCGAGGGGCGTTTTTTACGGCCGCAACCTTCGACTCAGAGGGTTTGATCCCATCCGGGGTTACCTTAAAACCTAGAAACTCGACCTCCCTCGCAAAGAATACACATTTGTCCCTCCTCAGTCGAAGACCTGCCCTCTCGAACACTGAAAGGACCCCATCTAGCCTCTTTGCTAATTCTAACTCGCTCCCCGCCGTTATCAACACGTCGTCGAAGTATGGGAGGACGCCAGGAAGCCCCTTTAAAAGGCGTTCCACGAGGGACTGGAAAATTCCAGGGGCCGAATTCATGCCAAACTGCAGGCGCGTTACCTTAAACGCCCCCTTGTGCGTCACTATTGTTTGCGCAGCGGCAGCAGCCGGGGTTACAGAGAGCTGCTGGTATGCCTGGGCCAGGTCTAACTTTGCAAAACACTTCCCCCCATGTAACGTGGCCAGCAAGTGGCTGACCACGGGCACCGGATATGCATTTGGCCGAATGGCCTTGTTGATGGCACATTTATAGTCCGCACAAATCCTGACCTCCCCGTTTGCCTTGAGGGCTGTAACAATCGGCGTTTCCCACTCCGCCGAGTCAACTGGAACCAAAATCCCCTGCCCCACCAATTTGTCCAGTTCCGCCTCGATCTTGTCCTTGAGTGTGAAGGGCACTCTCCTCGGCTTGAGGCGGATGGGCCGGATTTCTGGGTCCAGCTCGAAGGAAACCGGGGGCCCCTTGTATTTCCCGAGCCCCTTCTTGAAAACGTCTGGGTGCGCGTTGCACACATCCCGCATTGGGTCAGTCTCGATGGTGTTAATGCCGGACAGTTCAATTCCCAGGGGAGCAAACCACTGCGTTCCCAAAAGGCAGCACCTCCCTCCCTTGAGGACCACTAAGGGCAGTTTCTCGGAGTAGTTCTTGAATTTCACCTTGAAGTTCCCCACCCCCAACACCGGGATCCCTTTCCCCTGCACGTCCCGTAGGTGTGACCTCATGGCCCGGAGCTTGGGCCGCTTATCAGGGGGAATACGCATACATTCCTTTTGGGACAGGATGGAATAAGATGACCCCGAGTCTATCTCCATCCTCACTGGGACCCCCTGCAACAGTACCTCTACGAAAAACCGCCGGTGCTCCAGGCCCACGCGGTTCACGCCTTCCTCACTGTAGCTGGCTGCGACCTTCCTGGTGCCGGCCACCTTCCATTGGTGCGTCTGGGGATGGCTGGAACTCCCCTTGTCCTCGACTCGCCCGCGTCTGCATACTCGGGCGATGTGCCCCTTTCGGCCGCAGTTGTGACACTCGGCCTTTCGAAACGGGCACCTCGTGCGGTCGTGGGACGCCCCACAACCGTCGCAACGGCAGTCCTGCCGTTCTCGGGTCTGCCGCTTCTCACCACGCTTCTTGATCCTCTGGACGTCGTCGTCCTCGCTGGAGTAGGGGTCCGCTGTCGTGGACGACTCCTCGGACGACGTTGGTGTGCCGGCGGGCGGCTTGGGAGCCCGCCAGGCCGCCTTCGCTGGTGTCCGCCAGGCCGCCTGTACTGGTGACTTGGCCCTCTCGGACGCGGCCCCTCGGGACTTGAACAGTCTAACCCCGCTCCTGGCCTCCTCGGCTGCTTGGGCCTCCCGCAGTACCTCATTGAACGTGAGGCGTTGGTCACGGGTCATCAGCCTCCTCTGCAGCTCCTCGTCCCTCAAACCACACAACATGCGGTCACGGAGGGCCTGGTCCAGGTCATCCCACTGGCAGTGGACCGCTGCAAGCCTGAGGGCCGCCGCGTAGGCGGACACGGACTCGCCCGGTCGCTGGTCTCGCCTGTGGAACGCAACCCGGGCTGGGAAGATCGAGACGGGCGGCTGGAAATGCTCGCCCAACCTCTCCAGGATACGGTCGATGGGCACCTCGTCTACCTTCCGGGGGGCCAGCAGGGTCATCAGGATTCGCAGCGTGGCTGGCCCCACTTGGGCCAGGAAGTGGGAGCGCATTTTCGCGGCCGCGGCGACACCTGCGGCTTCCATCGCGTGCCGAAACTGACACTCGTAGAGCTCCCATTGTTCGGGCTCGCTCACATCGAACTGGTACGCCTTGACCTTGGGATTCGCCATCGATCCCACCTTCGTCGCCAATTTAGTGTCTTTTCCGGGAGACATAGAAGGAGTCGCAATAAGGACTAACACAGGTTTATTGGTTGATGATCAGAACGAACATGTGGTAATGGCGGAGATACCTCACATTATATACAGTGGTACAATACATTTGAATCTTGCTGCACGGTAGCTCATTGGTTGCTATCGGCGTGACGTCGTCCGGGTCACGCCCATCTTCGGTGGTGGATCGGTAGTAGTTTGTTGTTGCGGGGAGTTCCCGCGGCTGCAGGTGATTTGAGGAATGAGAACCATGTGAGTTGAACACTCGCAGCTGCCCTCTATGGGCAGCTTGCTCGCGTTCCTTTAACAGCTGGGTTGCATTGTGATTGTGGCCAGGTTACATTCATACATTTCTTAAAGCAACATTGTACATACATATAAAGCAACATTGTACATACACAACAGTGTTTGTGCTGTGTTTTTTTTTAAATGGTTTACTTTTGATTGGCCGCGGCACGTTTCTGAATGTTCCTTGCGCCACGCCGTGCGAGAGCCTCTCAGCCTGATTGGCTCTGGCACGGCGTGGTACAAGGAATGTTGGGAAGTGAAGTTGTTTCCCTTTTTTCGCGTTTGTGGGGCTGTTGCCAGATTAGCCATGTGCACGAAGGGTGAGTACAGGCAAGTAGGACGAGGCATAGCAACCTATAGCCAGTTCCAATGGTTAACCCTTGGTTTTATAGGTTAAGATGTAAGCTTAGAGCAGAGATTCTCAACTTGCGGCCCACAGTGCCATTTCATGTGCCCCTCCCACCACTTCCACCACACTAGGAAGTGCCATGTGGTGTCAGAAGGGCAAAATGGCCATCCGGCCCCTAAAGCTGTCTGAGGGAGTGTGACCCGGCCCCTGGCTTAAAAAGGTTGAGATCTTCTCAGTGGTGGGATTCAAAAAATTTTTACTACCTACTCTGCGGGCGTGGCCTTTGGACCAGCCTTGTCCCTTGCTCTGTGGGCGCCGCTGGCGCCGCTAAAAAAGCCCCAGCCCGAGCCACCTGTCATGAGACTGCGATGCCATGGCGAGGAAGGATAATCCCTCCTCCCCCCCTTTTATGTGCTGGGAAGGGGACAGGAGGGAGACGAAGCCTCAGACCTGGGTGTGCAGGAGCTGGTCTGCTTTCTGTCAAGGGGAAGGGCGAGCGGCATCATCATTCACTCTTCGCTCCCTCTTTGGCTCTCACTCTACCCTCTCATGTTGGGGGTGGGGGAAAGGCTGCTGCTGCCGGAGTCCTTTATGTGGACATGAGAGCGGGGATGATGGTGACGCTCATGTTTTTCCCATGCCTGTGGGTCCCAAGCCAGCCAAACCTGCTCTCCTTCCTCAGCCACCTGCCGACTGGGGCTCTCACTACATGTCGCTTTGCGCCTCCCTTACCATGGCATCACGCTCTCCGGACAGGCGGCTCGGGCTTTTTTGGCAGTGGCGGTGGCGCATGCAGATTTTCTACTACTGGTACATGCGTACCGGGGCGTATTGCCTGAATCCCACCACTGGAACTCCTGCCTTAGAGCATATGAGGGTAACAGTGAAGATTTTCTAAGGGTGACTCCTGGTACAATTGAATACAGTACTTCCAAACTTCTCAAGGCAGCAAACATTCTGGTCTTCTGTGCAAAGAATTGAACTGAAATCCCTTCCTGCGCCATTGTACAACTACCATAAGGCTTTACTGCTACAGGAAGCAGATTTCTTTTTAATATATAGGTTTCATTTATATCTCCAGGTGGCCTGTTTCATTAGCTTCATAAATAACTGAGTACAATGCCACAGAGGGGCTGTATTACTTTATGGGCATTATTTCATTGCTTTTTATTTTTAATTGCAACCTGGAATGGTGTTATTATATCACTGCCTCAATTCGGCAAGGGATTGCCAAGTGAGGAAACAGGTTTCCTCGTGTACAGATGCATCCATGTTGCAGTTAAGAGTGAGCCATTCATCCTCAGAGTGGCTCTTAACATCCCCTTGTCAGACAGATTTCTTTATTATGAATGACTACACAATTTGCAAAGATGAGGTCATTTTGATTAATTACCCAGCATGTTGGAAGCGCACCCACACACACTAACACACATACACTGAGAACATGGCATGCTTGGAGCATGACAACTGTACAAAAAAGACCTGAAAGTGGCCCAACGCTAAAAGAGAACCAGTTTTTTTGCATTTCTACTAGAGCAGTGATGGTGAACCTTTTAGAGATGTAGTGCCCAAACTGCAACCCAAAACCCACTTATTTATTGCAAAGTGCCAACACAGCAATAGGGGAGGAAGGAAGTGCTCACATTGGGCTGCTGGGCAGAGGGGTGGGGCAAACACTGTGCTGGGGTGACTGCATGGGTGCCCACAGAGAGGGCTCCGAGTGCCACCTCTGGCAGGCGTGCCATAGGCTCGCCACCACTGTACTAGAGTCAAGATGGATCACCACAGGTTCAACACCATACACAGTCTGTTTGCATGTTTAATCTCTGTTCCTCCAACATGCACCATCATTAATTGGAAAAGATCCATTTCTAGATTTTGCAGGCGCTCATATGATGTCTTCAACAAAAGAATGCTAAGAGACAAACTATGAGCAAATTTCTCATTCTCATTCATCAGCAACATAGAGGCATATCATCCATGTACTCCAAAGCCTGTGTCCTTCCATGCCTGATGCATGATGGGCAGCAGAGAGGGGTGGATTTAATGCCTATAAAAGCTGTGCTTTCTCACATCTAGCCACACCCCATGTCTGGTGCTTCAGGTTCTGTCTCCAAATAAAATATCTTGAGGGTATGTACTTTTTAGTGTATGTTGTGTAAGTCCTGTAGTCTCTCATCCACACTCACAAGTGATCTTCAACAAGGCTAGAGTTAAAACCTATGTTTGTATTTTGCTGCATTTCTTCAGACCCCACCTGCATTTTTTTCACCCTTATTTCATATCAGGTTGGGTGAATTGGAAGTTTCTTATTGCCCTGACCTTTGTGTGCATTTTCATGCATTTTTCCTAAAGTGTTCCTCCATTTATGTATTTCACATCACTTACACAACTTTCCTAAAGCATGCATATATTTTCAAAAATATTTGCTCAAAAATTAAATGCATTTAACTATTGAGATTTTAAGAGGTTCTTTGTCTACTTTATTCTCTAAAACACCATGAACACTCCCAAACATAAATACTTATAGTGTTGTGTGCTTCTTCTTCTTTCGTGTCTAGGCCACATGTAAAACTGCCAAAATGAAGCCACCTTTTGGTGAGTTCATTCTACAGTTCCTTTCGCCTGACCTAGTGTGAGAAATATTAGTCAGCAACACAAGGATACCATTAACAGGGTAGGCTGATTGTTGTTCAAAAATGCCACAATCTTCGAGTAGGCTCTTGGAAGGCACAGTATAATAACGCCTCTTTCTTTGAGATTGCTAAATCCGATAAAATTCTTTTCCAACCTTGGTTAGAACACATTACATTTCCAGAGTATCTAGGTAAAGGTTGCCCTTGCTCGAAAGCCAGTCATATCCAACTCTAGGGTTCAGTGCTCATCTCTGTTTATAGCCAAAGAGCCAGCGCTGTCTACGTTTGCAGATGTTTTCTTGGACATGTGGCAGGCATGCCTCAACACCGGAGAGCATGGAACGCTGTTTACCTTCCCACCAAAGTGGTCCCTATTTATCTACTTGCAATTTCTTGCTTTCGAACTGCTAGGTTGGCAGGAGTTACTCAGTTATTAAACATAACACACAATTATTAAGCATAAATAAATTGAGCTTCTGCTGTCTGAGATCCAAAGTGTGTAAGCTCTTCCCTCACCAGCCCGACTCTATTTTGTTCATGCCAGAGGCACATTAAGTTAAATGTGAGCCATATGGTTCCTCAGCAGAGTACCTACAGGTTTACAACTGAGAGGGCAAAGCAATCATTTACCAGCATCACAGGAATGTTTTCAAAAGTAGGAAGGTCTCGAGGCTAGAGTACAACCTAGAGCGGACGGTTATTTCAAAAGATGGTCACTGTGACAGACAACCCTGCTATTCTTAAAGCTATAAACCTACTCCCTATTTATATAAAGTCACCACATTACACTGAAACATTAAAGTTAAAAATAAAGGATAAGTTATCTTCTTCACCAACTCTGTGGATTTTCCACATGGTATTCATTAAGTATAATGAGACAGAACTGTCAAAAATATAATACATCACGGTGATCCATGGCAAAGCATCATTTACAGCAAGGGTTCCCAACCTTTTCAAGCTGGGGGCCAGGTCACACTCAGTCAGCTTCGTGGGCCGGATGGTCATTTTCCCCTGCCTGCATGATGGGGGTAGCCATTTTCCCCAACAGCTTCAAAGGGTCGCCATTTTGTTTCTCAAATGTCCTTGGAGGGGTGGGGTGTCACATCAAATAGCACTGTGGGACAGCCTTAGGTTGGGAACCCCTGATTTACAGAAATGAAAGAAAGTCTAATAACCATCTGAAAAAGCAAAGCCATGGTAAAGATGAACATACAAAGAGTACAACCAGACAGTGGTATAGGATCACACAGAAAAGGATTGCTTTGCTGCGTGTGATCTCCCTTAAAGTGACCTTTCCATGCACATGTGAATCACTCCAGCCCAGCTGAAAAAAAGAATAGCTCTGCCAGTGGACTCAAACGGTATGGATTGAGGACAGAACAGGGTTGGACTGGCTTGTGATCTTCTGTACATCATCTGATCTCCAGAAAATAGCTTGCACTGGGTTGAGCCACATGTGATCCAAAACATGAGTTATATCTCCATCTGAGCACACTCTGAGGCACCTCAACACCATATATTCATTAAAAGTCACTGTTGTCGCCTGCTACTCATATCCAAGTATACATTTTTTCCCTGAAAATGATTTTCAGGAAAAATACCATTGACATGAATTTGTTTAAGGTGGATCCCAGCTTGCCATGAAGTGACCCACACACTGCAATCATGGAGCCATCTCCTGCGGCACATATGAAATGAGATATGCAAGATTTAATACTGGGACTGTAATATACTGCCACAGCCTTGATGATATTAACAAGGTTGCCTTCACAGCTAGTCCATCTGGCATGGCCTCTTCCACCTCCATGGCCATTGGGAATCAGAATAGTGAAGTGGTTCTTCCTCAGCTCATTTTGCCATTGAGCCCAATAATGATGGTTTCCAGTGGCATTTCATCCACTGAGGGGACCATCACCCCACCTAAAGGGGCTCATCTGCCTGTAGCTGTTGGCCCCTTTAGGGAGTCAGGTTATTTATCACTGTCCAACACTCGGTGTTGAGTTGCTGGCTGTATGGTCTACTCCATTACTATAGTGGGATGTTCAGCTAGACATTATCATTAAAAGTACATTATAAATGATATATGTGCTAAAAATGTTGGGGGGGGGGGGCTTTGCTCTTCCTTACATAATGGCAGATGCTTAGATCATAGTGTTCATCATTGTACACACGCACTCCAACGTTTTGGACTTCATCTGCCATGATTCCTCAGATAATGCCAAATTATCTGGGACTGATGGGAGTTTTTGTCTAAAACCTCTGGGTGGCACCAAGGTAGGGAATGCTGCTTCACACTTAGAAAACTAGTTCCACCAAGCCCTGTTCAATCTATTTCTGTTCTCTGGCAGCCACTTCTCCTGAAAAATATTGATTAGCTCAAAAATGCAAACAACTGAAAATTGGATCTGCTAAGGTCACGAGTACTACTGGGCTATGTGTAGCTTGAAGACAGCAATTCTTTTACTTGTAGTCTAACAGATACACAACTTATACTTATGTACACACTCCAAATTACAAAAGAAGCTTATTGAGAGCGGAGCTGTTTCTGTGTTACATGAGCACCAAATCCCTGACTGTAATTTGCTAACACATCCCTAAACAATTGGGACCTGATACCTGGGAGAGTAGATGCACCACAAACTTACAAGTGAGCAGGCACACCCAGAAGGATACTTATGAACCAGAGAGCAGGGATTTGCAAATGGGCTATGAGAAGTATAGAAGAAGAAAATAAAGAGAAGGAGCCCATTTTAATATATTTATTATATATAGGTGAATCTATAGGGAGGGAGGGAAGATATTAATATAATGCTATTAATATTATGCTTTGACTTTTAAAAGTACATATTGTTATTGGTAATTTTTTTAAATATCTAAATGTTTCAAGTTGCACTTGGGCTACATTAAAAGTGACAGTAAGTGGACTATCTAAATATAGTCAAGACCTAGTTCATATTGTTTCTCACAATGACTTCTGTTTTGCATTTTGTCTGTTAGCCAATGAGGCTTTCTCACAGGATAATTTAGAGTAGTGTTTTTCAATGTGGGACCCACACCTCACAAGGGGACTTCATTTCCCAGAAGCCTAAGTCAGTACATTGGCTGATCAGTGTTTTGGGGAACTGACTTAGGCTTCTGGGAATTGAAATCCAAAAACCAAAGGTCGGGAAACACTTTTCTGGAAGGAAACAACAATGTCTGGTATTACAGTCCTTCCGTCATCACTACTAGTCCCTAGGGCCAATCTTTCTACCCTACCCTTCAATTCTCCCCCACTCTTATTTTCACTCCCTCTCCTGCATCTCGTCTTGCAGTAATGTGGGGTTTCCCTTTTGCACAAATGTTGCCCTTATGCTAACTAGGGATCTTTTGAAGTCTATCCAGCACATGCTGGCTCAAGAAGGTCCTTGAACAAGTATGGTAAGAGCCAAGTTATTCACGTTACCGTTGGCTGCACCAGTGATAAGCCCAAAGAAGATCCCAGCTAGACTACATAAATCTACAGCTCTGATCAACAGGGGTAATGAGATAAGAACCACTTATATTGTTACTTTATCGTAGGAAATAGCACTCAGTATTAAAAAAAAAAAAGATTTAGTGCTGCAATACTGGAAGGAAAGAGGTCTTTTTCTGCCTTCCTCCTTAGAGATCCAAATTCCTGTGCTTTCGTCATGGAAACAATCAGTGTGACTGTTGTTAGCTTTAAACTCAGTAATTTGGCTAAACTAAGAGCCTCGCGTGATGGTGGTAGGGGGAATCTTGACCAAGTCTATGCCCAGGCTTCCCAAGAGTTAAAAATTATTACTTTAATAAAACAACATGTTATTTATGCACTGTTATTTTTCTCCAAATTACAAATGATGGAATGGATTATAATAACTAACTGCATTGTTTTCCAACAGAACAATTAACATTGCTAAAATATCCTAGAAAATGAACTCTTGTTCAGCAACAAGTAAACATTACCTATTATGATAAAAACCTCTTAACATTTTGCTTTGTACTATTTAAAATGTTCAAAAGCAACAATGTCCACCTTCATTATTCAAAACATAATGAAGATGTTGCAATCCTGTAATTAGTCACAATTTTATCAACTGAATTTACAGAGGTTGATTCAACAAATCCAAACTGATTCAGTGGGCCTACTCTAGTTGTGACTTATTACTAGATTTCAGCCACAGTGTTTTTTAAAATATGCTTCTACTGACTACAGTGGCTGTTAACATCTTTTCCCTTTGTGCTGTGTTTTTTTTTAAAATGCTAAATCTAAAAAGCATTATAGTTGTACTTTCATTAGGTTTACACACATACTGCGACTGGAAAACTTATTTCATGAGACATCAAATAAATCAATTAAAGAACGCTTAAATTTAATTGATATAGCAGACCTACTGAATCAACTGTCGAATCAACTGATATAAATCGTGGGATTTAGTAAGGGTTTTCTAGTTGAATCCACCAATTGCATTCACCTCTCATTAATTAGTGAACTAGTTTCATGAAGAGAGCCTGAGCTGTTTTTACCTCTGAACGCTTCCGGAGCAGCAAATGAATCTACCTTATGGACATCAAACACTTAAGGTCGCCCTTGCTTGAAAGCCAGTTGTATCCGACACTAGGGTTCAGTGCTCACCTCTCTTTATAGCCAATGCTAAAATTGAGGAAAAGCTTTTCCTGACTTCTCAAGCTCTAGAAGAGACTAAGCTAAACCTACGGAGTGCAAAAAACAACACAGCTTGCAGAATGAATGAATGGCAAAGATTATCTCCCACTAGAACAAGGTCCTGACTGGACCATCTGGAAGTCACTTGATAGACTTTGAAGCAAAGTAGGAAGGTCAAAGAATAATCAAGTAAGATGGGTCTATTTGGATGCAGGACCATTTTTCTGTGAATATGAAGAAATTCAACCAATGCAGCATTTATATAGATGCAATTTATGCCTCAGCACGTATAAAATAAATAAATGACCAAGATAATGCTACTGAAGTAGCTCACGTCTGGTCAAAAACAGTCTGGGTTTAACATTTTAATTTGTTTTCAACTTTACCTATATTCCATATTATTGCTGTTGTTGTTATGCTGTATCCGAATTTGAAAAGTGGCAATCTTCATGGCAATCAGCCATGAAGCCTGTCCTGAGAATACAATGCAGTGACCTTTCATTTGCCTTTCACATCACAGCATGACACCTGTACCACTGATCCACTTCCACGAGTCACTTTCTGGTCCTGAGCCCTTTTGGCACACAAAGTCCTCCTCAGCTCAGGCCAGTATTGATGAAGCTGCTGCCCTCCATCAAGATTGATTCAAATGGCATTTAATCCACTTGGGGACCATCACTGTTTCTTGTGGACTTTGGCACCCAAGGCCATTAGTCCTCAGGGTTGTCAGGTTAGTTAACTGCCACCTGACGATCAGCCTTGAGTTGCTGGCAGTATGGTCTACTCTATTACCATAGCAGGATAACCTGGCCAGACTGGGATATTTCATATATACCCATGATTTTATCTGTGCAACGTTCTGATTAAAAAAAGAAAAACATTTCTTCTGAATGTGAAAGACTTTATTCAGCATTATTAGGTGCATGGACGGAATCAGATGTCAAAAATATATTTTAGTGGAACTTATTATAGAAGGATCTATTTTTACTTTGATTTTTTTTAAAAAAATCAGATCACTATTCCTTAACATGAAGACTCCAGCCCTCAGCAAAATACTGGCGAATTGCCCTGGGACTTGGAAGGATCTACTACTAGGTCATGGAGACCAAGCGCCCAGTTCTCTTATGCAGCCTACATCTCACTCTTTTGAGTTGAGGATGTAGCCTGCTTTAAAATGCAAGCGGCACATGTGTTCCCATCGCTTCAGTGCCACAGGTTTGTAACTGCTTCCCAGGAGGGGAAAATCTCACTCCAATGTCTGGTTTAATAACCATATGAGGCTCCCATTCAAGTCCCGCTCTGAAGCTGTAACAGCTTTGCTTTAGTGCAAGGCAGGCTTCTGGCGCAGTGTCAAATCTCTTCCCTCCAACCTCATTGCCAAGGTTATTTCCTCACAGAGCCAAAGTAGGAGGAAATAAAGACAGATAATTTATTTATTTGCTATACAGTCAATCTGAAACCTGGAGCATGTTGTCTTATAAAAGTACTCATACCAGACTTTTAAGGCTACCCAGAAGAAAAAAAACCCTCTCTGTATTGTTATAGATCTTAACCTAAAAGGAAGGAATGTGGCCGTCAGTGTGCGGAATGCGTTTCCACACCCCTGGAGCACATCCCATAATGTGTGGCACATACCTTCCTTACACAACTCGCAACAATGCTGCGGGGGTCCCGGGGCCGGGGTGGGGCCTCCGCCCCACAAAATGAACAAAACAAAAAAACTGCATCTCCCAGTGTCCTCTGGGGCAAGCCACGCCCAATTAGGGAGGCCGGGTGGCACACGGAATAGGAGCCACAGCGGTCACATGGCAGAAACACCAACGACCAACGCGTGCCCAGGGAACGGCCGTTCTCTGAGGCAGCCAGTGCACCAGCTGAAAGCCCGGGCCGCTACCCAGGCACCATTCCGCGATGCAGGCCAGCCAGACATTTCCCATCTCCTCTGCCGCCTGCCACCGAAAGCCTTAGTGGTGCCCTGGGGCCGTGAGAAAACCGATGGCAAGAAGCACGACACGACCACAGCCAACAACCAAATAGGCAGCCTGAAGAGCGCAACCCTCCTCCCCCGAATCGCCCTGGCGGGAAACGCACCCAGCCAAGAGAGGGACAGCAGAACATGGCAAAAGACCCACCTGCCCTTCTCTGGAGCAATGGCACCGCCTCCTTGTTCCCCTCGGCCGCGAGGTTGGAGGAGCGGCCTTCGTGGGGTCCTCTCCAGAAGACACCGGCGGGCGAGACGGAAAGGGCGGAGGAGCAGCCTTCGCGGCACCCATTCCGGAAGCCACCGACTGCAACCTGTCAGTTACGGACACAACTCCTCTCCACCCGCACCCCCTCTGCCACCTTCTCTACACCTCGCCCGCCA
Source organism: Bradypodion pumilum (assembly GCA_035047305.1). NCBI lineage: Eukaryota > Metazoa > Chordata > Lepidosauria > Squamata > Chamaeleonidae > Bradypodion > Bradypodion pumilum. The sequence continues at coordinate 317,533,210 of JAWDJD010000001.1, forward strand.
GAACAACAACCGCCACAGTTGCCGCCTCAAGCAGGCAAAGGGAACACAGCTGCGGACCCAGGGCACCAGAGAAGGCCGCACAGACCTTTCACCAAAAAATCACAGGAAAAAAATCGAGGCGGCAACGGCAGCAGGTGAACCTGTGGTGGACACGCAATGAGCCCCCTCCCCCCAAAAAAAACCACCATCAAAGAGGGGCACCTATGCTAGCATAAAATAAATTTTTGTCAGTGTTGTCAGATGTACTTGTAACATTTTAGGAATTTTAGCATTTGTATATTGACCCAATCTCTATTGGACTCTAGTTTCCTTATTACTGAGTGACTGAACAATTTCTGGAATTAATAGCCACAGGGTGTAAGGCACATCCTTTATTTCAAATGTCCGTTCTCTGCAACATTGTAGTATAGGACACAGTATATTAGAGACGGTGGAACGGCAGTGAACTGCACTAGCTCCTCTCTGCAAATGATGCAAATCCTTGCTGCCAGATGTCTTCTAGTTGTGGTTAATTAACACTAGAATTTGATCACACTTAGAAATAATCTTTCAGCTATGCATTGTTTCTTATTAAGAGGGGAAGGAGCACTATATAATGTGTAGTTGTATGGGTGGGTGAGAGACAGAGAGGCAGAGAGAGAGAACAGCATACATTTGTATGGTGGAGAGAGAGGAGGAGAGAGATAACAGAATACAAATGTGAGTGGGGAAAATGAGTCGATTCAAGGAACAATGAAGCATTTTGCTTTTTAAAAATTACAGATTGAGTGATTTTAAGCAGTGGATATGAAAACGAACCTGCTACTGATTGTATAGTGCAATTTGCTGTACAATCATTGAACAAGACTGTTCAATGCTACAATCTAGTTTTTGATTGCAAACTGTATAATTGAAGCTCCGCTGCCACATTGAAGCTCAGTCTCCTCCCTTCATATATACAACACAAATACTGTATTATTATTTCAGCCAGTTTAACCAATTCAAAATTCTGCATCAATGCTACAGTCAGGCAAATTTTTATCTCTATAAAATATCCACATCATAATATGCAAATTCTTCTTCAGAGCATGCAAGCTTGACAGCTATTTCTGCACCCAGCAGCTGTCAAGAGCACCACAGACTAAACCGTTTCTAAATGCATTATGTTCGCCGTTTTCCTCTAGAAGGAACATGTAATCTGTTCTGCCTAGCTGATGTAATTTTTTTTTAAAGCAACAGGATAATATAATTTTTTCCAAGATACAACCTGCAAACATTGCTGGCATGCTAAGCAGTTTTATCTGAGGTAAAAACAGCACAGCCTTCAACAGTACTTTGCTCAATCTTGCTAGCGTGTATTGTATATGTCAGAAACTATTTGACTTTAAAATTTTCAGCCGATCTGCTGCTGTGTTAGTAAACAGTGCTTATTAATTATAAATGCGTATGAATGCCCAAGTGTCCAGGTGTGCCATCCTAACACAGCATTATTCCACGGCACTGCTATGTACGCAGCCAGAAATAATCACCTTGAGCGCAGTACAAAGCGGGTGGGCCATACAGAATTGATTTACTTCATCTAGCAATTCATCTCTAGTGTTTCTAATGAAATGCAATATAAAATACATAAAAGACTAGAAACATTCAATATTGAAATCCTAACATGCCCATGTAGTAAAATCTTCTGATATTATTGGTTGTAAATAGCCACACCGATCTTCTGTTATTACTGGTTGTATATAGCTATACCGATCTGCAAACTCATCTGTTATTCTACCCAACCCTTGTGTACCCCTGTTTTGTTGTTGTTCAGTCGCACAGTCAATTCCGGCCCTTTGCGACTCTATGGACCATTGACCTCCAGGCACCTCTGTCATCCACCTCCTCAACCCGCCCAATTTTGTGCCCATTGTTTCAACAATACCATCTAGCCATCTCATCTTTGGCCGCTCCCTTCTTCTTTTGCCCTCTACCTTTCCCAGCATCAAAGCTTTCTCAAGTGAATCTTCTCTTCTCATTTGATGTCCAAAGTACTTCAGCCTCATCCTTACTATTTGACCTTCCAAAGAGCAGTCAGGCTTGATTTCTTCTAAGATTAACCTATTTGTTCCCCTCGCTGTCCAGGGGACTCTCAAAACTCTCCTCCAACACCACATCTCAAAGGCATCTATTCTTCTGCATATAAATTCTGCATATAAATTCATGCCATGAGGTATCACTCTTATATCTGATGAAGTGGACTTGATCCTCAAAAGCTAACATTAAAACACAGAGGTTAGTCTTTAAATGCCCTTTTAAAAACATCTAGGTATTACTCATTATTTACTAGAAGTAAGTAATATTTTTAACCCAAAATTAATTACAATTGGTTGTTTCTAGGCTCTAGGACAGTGATGGCAAAACTTGGCACTCCAGCTGTTCTTGAACTTCAATTCCCAGAAGTCCTGATCAGCAGGAGTGCTGACTTGGGCTTCTGGTAATTGAAGTCTAAGAATACCTGGAGTGCCAAGGTTCCTCATCACAGCTCTAGGGTGTGGCATGAAGAGGAAAAACCCAGGTGCCACCTGGCATGGCTAGGGGGATGTGGGATGTCATGCATAAAAAAAGAATGGTGAAGAACCAGCCGAAAACAAGTCTTTTGGAAGCCAAGGACAGCAGCAATCACCACAAGATGAAACAAGGAGCAAATGAGAGCTATCAGAAGACTATAGAATGGTAAGTTCTTAGATTTTCTCATTATATTCAGATCTTAATAGAATGATTCTTTCACATCTCAGCTTCAGCCCTGCTCTTCTCTGACAATCTTACAGCCAGAACAAAATACAGTAAAACCCCTACTTACGAAAAAGTCCGTTCCATAGGCTTTTGCTTAAATCGAATTTTTTTTTGTAACTCTAAACAAAACCCATAGGAAAAATTATTTTTTTACTTAACTCGAAGCAAACCCATAGGAAAAATGAAATTTTTATGTAAATCAAAGCAAACCCATAGGGAAATGAATTTTTACGTAACTCAAAGCAGACCCATAGGAAAAATAATATTTATGTAACTCAAAGCAAACCTAGAGGAAATTGTGTAAATCGGGACATGGTTTTAGCACAAAATCATTATGTAAGTCGAATTTTATGTAACTCGAGGCATTTGTAAGTCGGGGTTCTACTGTATTCCCCTTCCTCACCAAAGCCCAGGATCACATCAATTCCGTATGCATTTCAGAAACTCACTTCCCTTTCTCTCACTGGAGTCCCTTCAAACATATCTGTTGGGGTGGCTCCGCACCAGAAATCTTCCACTGCTCTTCTCATGTGGACACACACTCTTTCTTCAGCCCTACCTTGTTTAAGGAACATATAAGTTGCCTCAGATCAAATCAGACTACTGGTCCATCTACTCGAAGTACATCAGGACTATGGAAATGGTGACTGTTGTGTTCTGATGGTTTTTATTGTACACATGGATTACAATGTATCTGAGCCAATGTAACCTTGCCTATAGCAACAATGTAACCTTCAGCTGTATCATATAAACCCTGTAATAGGACGCGAGCTAATGACCACCAGCTGGCAGCAGCGAGCGTCCAAGCTCTCTTGGTCCAAACTCATCAAAGGCAACAGCGCGGGAAGTTCTCCCGCCACCACCTACACCTGGACAAGAAGGGCGTGACCTGCAATGACGTCACGCAGACAGTAGCCAATGGGCTACCATGGCACCACGTTCAAATGTGTTACTGCTGTATATAAAGAGCTATCGATCCGCCATTACCTCATGTTCCCTCTGTCCACGATGCAATAAACCTGAGTTAACCCAGCCCGAGGCTGTGTCCTGTGTCTTGGTTCGCATACACCAAATTGGCGACGAAGGTGGGATAATGGATCCCCACGGAGCAGCCAGGGCACAGAGCGGTTTCAACATCACCAAACCGCAAGACTGGGAGCTGCTTGAGATGGATTTCCAGGCAGCCCTGGTGGAACTCAGAGTCAAAGGAGAAGACGAGGAGAGAAAGAGGGCCATCCTCACCAGAATGCTCGGGATGGAAACCAAGCGGACGCTGGTGGGCATAATCGCTCCGAAGAAGGTGAGCGACTTTAAGGCGAGCGACATCATGAAACTGCTGCGAGAGCGTTTCTGCCCCTCGAGGGCAATGTTTCCCGCTCGGAGCGCGTTTTGGAGGCGAGTCCAAGCGCCGGATGAGTCGGTTGAAGCATTCGTGGCCGCCATGAGGATAGCTGCCGCCCCCTGTAAATGGGGCGATATCCTGGAGTTGGTCCTCAGGGACGGCGTGTTGTGTGGCCTGAGAGACAAGGAGGTACAGCGCAGCTTGATGAATAAGGAGCCGCCACCCACGCTGGCAGAGGTCATAGAGGCCGCGGAAGCCGCAGAGTCCACGAATGCCGGAGTGGACGAGATGCACCAGTGGCGTGAGTGGCGTCCCAGAGCCGGCAAGGCGGAAAATTCGGTGCACGGGAAGACCGGACAGTCGGTGCACGCGACTCGACGGGCCTCAAAGTCGTCTACGGAAGGCAGCGACGGCGAGGAGGTCCAGAAGGTCCGGAAGGGCGGTCGACGCTGCGAGGGTTGCGGAGCGGCCCACGAGCGCGCGAGATGCCCGTTCAGGAAGGCCGAGTGTTACACCTGCGGCCGTCGGGGGCACATCGCCAAGGCGTGCAGAAAGAGGAAAGAGGGCCGGAGGCAGTCACAAGACCGCGCAGCCAGACCGGACCGTCCAGCGAGGCCCAAAGATGGCGCCCAGACCACGAGGAAGCAGGACGGCGTGGGCCGCGTCTCGGACGGCAGCGAGGACGACGCCTCAGTGTTCAGCGTGTCCGCGGGACAGTCCCATTACTTCGTTGAGGTATTAGTACAAGGGGCCCCTATTAGGATGGAAATTGACTCGGGGTCCTCCTATTCCATAATTCCCCAGAAAGAGTTCCTGAAAATTGACCCCCACGTGCGGCCCAAGCTTAAAGCGTTGAGGTCCACACTACGGGACGTACAGGGAAACCGCATTCCGGTGTTGGGGGTCGGGAAATTTCGGGTCAAGTTTAAGAGACATTCCGCGGAACTGCCCCTAGTTGTCCTCAAAGGGGGAAGCTGTAGCCTCCTAGGGACACAGTGGTTTCAGCCCTTAGGTTTGTTCATAGGGGGGGTGCATACCGTGGGGGGGGACCCAATACAAGCGGTTTGCGATGCGCATCCCGCCGTGTTTAAGAAAGGACTCGGAAGGTTCAAGGGACCCCCTGTAGCTTTCGACATAGACCCGGAGGTCCGCCCGATAAGACTCAAACCACGCAGGGTGCCGTTTGCACTCAAGGACAAGATAGAGGCGGAACTGGACAAACTGGTGGGCCAGGGGATTCTTATTCCTGTTGACTCCGCGGAGTGGGAAACTCCAATTGTAACGGCTCTAAAGGCTAACGGGGAGGTGCGCATTTGCGCTGATTATAAGTGTACAATTAACAAGGCGATCCGCCCTAATGCATACCCGGTGCCGGTGATCAGCCACCTTTTGGCCAGACTAAATGGGGGAAAGTGTTTCGCTAAACTCGATTTGGCACAAGCCTATCAGCAACTTCCAGTGACCCCCGCCACGGCCGCGGCACAAACGATAGTTACACATAAGGGAGCGTTCCAGGTGTCGCGTTTACAGTTCGGCGTGAACTCGGCACCCGGCCTTTTTCAATCGCTCGTGGAACGCCTCCTAAAGGGCCTGGAGGGGGTGTTGCCTTATTTTGATGACGTGTTGATAACAGGGGGGAGTGAGGCTGAACTGGCGAAAAGGTTGGACAAAGTACTGACCGTGTTCGAGAAAGCGGGGCTGAGATTGAGGAAGGACAAATGTGTTTTTTTCGAGACCGAGGTCGAGTTTTTAGGTTTCCGGATCACACCCGAGGGGATTAAGCCGTCTAAATCCAAGGTAGCAGCCATTAAAAAGGCCCCTCGCCCCACATCCAAAACCGAGCTGCAGTCTTTCCTGGGGCTCCTCAATTTTTACCATACATTCCTCCCGCGGAAGGCGTCCGTGGCCGAACCGCTCCATCGGTTACTTAAAAAGGAGGAGCCGTGGATGTGGGGTGATGAGCACGAGAGGGCGTTCAAGGAGCTAAAGCAACTCCTAACATCTGAGGCAATCCTGACGCACTTCGACCCCAAACGGCCAGTGGTCCTAGTCTGTGATGCATCCCCGGTGGGGGTGGGGGCGGTGCTTTGCCACGTGTTGGAGGACGGAAGGGAGGCCCCGGTAGCGTTTTACTCAAGGTCCCTGTCCCAAGCGGAGCGAAATTACGCACAAACCGACAGGGAAGCGTTAGCAATAGTAGCGGGGACCAAAAAATTTCACGATTTTTTGTATGGCCGCCCGTTCAAAATCGTGACCGATCACAAGCCGCTGTTAGGGATTTTCACGGCAAGCAAGCCCACGCCACAGATCCTGTCCCCGAGGATGCTGCGATGGGCTATTTTTCTCAACGCGTACCAACATGAGTTGGAGTACAGGCCCGGAAAGGAGATCAGCCATGCTGATGCGCTCTCGAGATCCCCTCTGCCCTTGTCGGCGGACCAAAAGGCGAGAGCAGAAAGAGACCGCCAGGTGCTGCTAATTGAGGTTTTAGACGCACCCCCAATAGTACCTGCCGACATTGCTAGGGCGACAGGCAAGGACAGGACGCTGGAAAAAGTTAGTTCATGGGTGCAGAAGGGGTGGCCGGTTTCGTCCCCGAGTACAGAGTTCGACCCATTTTTTAGGAAAAAGCTTGAGTTGTCCCTAGAGAGGGGGTGCCTTCTGTGGGGCCAACGGGTGGTGGTCCCTGCGCCCCTGCGGACGAGGGTGCTCGAACTGCTGCACGTCAGCCACCCGGGCATAGTTCGTTCAAAGGCGCTAGCCCGGAGTTACTTCTGGTGGCCACAGCTGGACGCGGACATTGAGCACATGGTCGGCACTTGCGAGGCTTGCCAGGAATCCCGACCTGAGGCGGCCCGTCTGCCGCATAGAGAGTGGGACACGGCAAGGGGGCCGTGGTCCAGGGTGCACGTGGATTTCGCTGGCCCGTTCCGAGGAACCATGTTTCTCCTAGTGGTAGATGCATTCTCCAAGTGGCTGGAGGTTATCCCAGTAAAGAGCACGTCCTCCGCCACGACAATTAGCCGGCTAAGGAGAGTCTTTTCCACGTTCGGTTTACCCGACACTTTAGTCAGCGATAACGCTAGTTGTTTCACCTCCACTGAGTTCGGAGCATTCATGGAGGCAAACGCCATTCGGCATGTCACATCCGCGCCGTTTCACCCGGCCACGAATGGCCAAGTGGAACGCCTGGTGCGTACAACAAAGGACGCGCTGCGGCGCATGGGCCCGGGGGACCTGAATCACCAGGTATGCCAGTTCCTTTTAGCGTATAGGGTGACCCCTTTAGCGTCAGGCTACTCGCCGGCGGAGCTCTTGATGCGGCGAAAATTGACCACGATCCTGTCCAGGCTGGACCCGACGAGGGTCGAGGATAAAGGGAAAAACATAGGGTTGGCAGTCTCGAAAGGTTTCGCCGCCGGGGACCCTGTTCACTGCAGGAACTATTCCAGCGCGGGGCCGGCCTGGGTACCAGGGAAGGTTGTAGAACAGACGGGGCCGGTATCGTACCGGGTCGAGACTAACACCGGCCTCCTCTGGAGGAGGCACGCAGACCAACTGAGGCACCGAGTGAGTGGGCCAGTCAGTGGAGCTCAGCAACAGGATTCAGCGTTAGGGTTCTCCCCCACCCGCTTAACCCAAGGGGGAGACAGCAATGGACCACAGTCCCAAACAAGGGGGGAAGGAAGCAGTAGCAGCGACCCCGACTCATATCCTTTTGATACGCCAGTTTTATCAGGGGCCGGGGAAGGGGGAGAGGAGTTCGCGACCGCTGCCCCCGATAGTAATTTTGAGTTTGATTTTGCGAGCCGGGGGGGTTTTCAGGAGTGTTCCCCCACCCTTCCAAGCGAGAAGAGGGGTTTTTCGTTAGCCCCCAGTGCCCCCGGTTCCTCCCTAAGAAAGAGCACACCTCCCAACAACGCCGCGGAGCCGCGGAAAGTCACTAACGAGTCTCCCTCTCATATTACAGGACAGGAAACCAGGGGACAAAGAGAAGGTAGCAAACCCGGGGAGTGGCAGCCCGCATCGAGACCCCAGCGTGTTCGAAATAAGCCATCTTGGCTGAGAGACTTTGTCTCCTAAGGGGGGGGAGTGTGTTTAAGTGTGGGCTCGAGACTTTGTCTCGTCCTAGGGGGGAGGGGTGTTGTGTTCTGATGGTTTTTATTGTACACATGGATTACAATGTATCTGAGCCAATGTAACCTTGCCTATAGCAACAATGTAACCTTCAGCTGTATCATATAAACCCTGTAATAGGACGCGAGCTAATGACCACCAGCTGGCAGCAGCGAGCGTCCAAGCTCTCTTGGTCCAAACTCATCAAAGGCAACAGCGCGGGAAGTTCTCCCGCCACCACCTACACCTGGACAAGAAGGGCGTGACCTGCAATGACGTCACGCAGACAGTAGCCAATGGGCTACCATGGCACCACGTTCAAATGTGTTACTGCTGTATATAAAGAGCTATCGATCCGCCATTACCTCATGTTCCCTCTGTCCACGATGCAATAAACCTGAGTTAACCCAGCCCGAGGCTGTGTCCTGTGTCTTGGTTCGCATACACCAAAGTGACCTTCCAGATTTTCCTGGACTCAAATGCCCATCATCCAAGCTGCCAGAAAAAATACTCAGGAGATGACAAGAGTAGAGACTAAAAGCACCTGGAAGGTGCCCCAGTCTACATTTGACTGGCAGTGTCTTTCCAGGGCTTCAAACTAGGTTCTTCCCCAGTTCTGGCTAGAGGTATCAAGAACTGAAACTTGGATCTTCCTTTACAAGGCATATCATCTGCCACTGCTAATGCTCACTTCCCTGTCTTTCTTTCCCATTCATTTTACCACACTGACACATTTTTGCCCATTCTTTTGACATTAATCAGAGAAACACCACAATCAAGAATGCATCTTTCACAACAACGCCATATGTCTGTCAACAAATTCCCACTCTTCCAATCTCAGTGTTCAAAGGTATCACAGAAAGAGACTGGGAATGAATGACCTATGTTGACATTTTTAGATTTTTCACAGCCAAATACACCAAAGCAAACTTTGTGGTTCATATCCAATGCTTATAAGCTTATAATGAATTGGCAACAAAGTGCTGGCTTACAGCCAGGGTCTGGTTTCCATGAACAGAAGAGCTGTGCTCGTAGGAAATGCCTCCCCCTAATTTGTACAGCTGGTAAAGCTTCCCTCTTCTCCACACACTATAACCAGGCAGAACCTCAAATCATTCTCTATATCATTTTATGGGGATTGAAAAGAGAATAAAGTGCTTCCGATAGCATAGCTTTATGCAACAAAATCTGATTTGTTCCATCTTCTATGGTTTTGGCACATCGTGTTGTTATTACAGCTATACTTGCAAAAGCGACTTTGCAGATATGCAGCAATGCAATTATTTTTTTAAATGGAGATTGTCATGACAATATAAAAATACATAAATTAGTAATGCTATTATATGCAATTCGCTTGTCTAAAAAGCAACATAACTGTCAGCTAATGTGACTTGTACCTCTTTGTCACACTACCACACATTTTCTATTTATTTTATGTCAAAGAATTTAACTGCTTTTCTGTACAGAATACTGAAAACAATCTATAAACTGAAAAATAACAAACATAACAAAACTATTTATTTTAAATCATCATACTAAACGATTTGAAAAAGTATTCAGGGGAGAAAATCATCTGCTCCCTGCCCCCCAAAATGCCCTGGAGAGCAGACTTAATACCTGTCAGGATAGGCTGTAAATCACACAACTACAGAAAAGACCTGTTCCTGATATCATCAGCCACATATTTCACAGTTATGGGACACAGAACAGGGCTCTCTCTCTCTCTATTGCTTTTCTTAATGATCTGGCAGTTTCAAAAGAGCAGAGGTAATTATTAAAATTCCCAATCTTAGGCAACACATAGTTTTAATAATCAAAAGCAACACAGTCCTCTACAACTAACAAAACTATTTTGTCCTGCAACTAAGTCTTCTGCATGACAGGAAACAAGAAAAACCGCAAAACAATGTAACATGTGTGATGCTCAACATGGCCTTGCTTCTCAAGGTAGTTGTTGTATTCATAGCAGATAATGTTACTTTGGGAATGTGCCCATATATTTCCACTGAAAAATGCACTTCAACCCCAAATATGAGTGAATCAGGCAAAGAAAGAGCACAGTGCATGCCTCTTTAAATCTCATGACTGTGACTGCTATTTGGCCACGATACTTACGGGTAAAATGATTTGAAGTGGACGGGTTGACACTATCACCACTGTCAGCACTTTCACTGCTAGAAACATCATCATCTGATTCTCGCACCGAAGAGCAGGGAGAGGAGCCATCGACTTCTTCAAACTTCCTCTTTAAAATTCCACTCATAGCTGCGGCGCTGTCACATGTACCTGCAAGAGAGACAGGTGCAATGAAGCAAGGAAACATTAGATTGCAGACTGGCAATCAAGGTCTTTGGAGTCACTTCTACCTCTGGTTTTCATGCCACAGAAACCTCAGTTTCTCCAGATTAACAGCCACAGGAAACAGACAAGCAACTTTAATACCTGGATTAAAAGAATTTGCAGGGTACCTCCCAGCCTTCACATTTATTTAAAACCTTCAGGAATATGAAGAAAAATGCAAGTGTTGAATTGCTTGTAGGGGGGAAAACATCTTTTTAATAGAAGGATAATTTGTGTGCTCATCAAGCCAATTCTGACTTCTGGTGATTCTTTCCAGGATTTTCTTGATAGAGAATACTCGAAAGTGGGTTACCATTCATTGCTTCTGGGGGAGCCCTGGGACTGTGCAGTTTGCCTATGGCTAGGCTGGCTCTTCTCCCAAAAACACAGTGGGGGATTGAACTTGCAACCTCTGGCTTTGTGGCCAGATATCTAAACCACTGAGCTACTTAGCCAGATTAATAGAATGATAAAAATCTAAAATTAAAGTTCTGATAATACAATCAAAGCAAAAGCAGTTCTTGAATGTCCCCAAAAAATAAGCCACAAACAAAAATGGACCCATAAGATTTAATTTAATTTTCGCACTTGTATGCCGCCCATTCAGGGAACCCGACTCAGGTTATACAGCATTCCCTGTTGATTCCATGTATTAAGATTTCAATAAACCTTACACGCTAAAGAATGCTGAAGCAGGGACCAACTACAAGCATCAATTTGAGGGACACACTTTATCAAGGACGACTTGTCTAGGAGAATCTAGACCAGGCATAACCCCATTATAATAAGGACAACATTCAGGCTGAATAGTCAATGATGTGTCAGGGCATTTTCAGAAGCCTGTTTCCCTATCTGTCTTTACCTAGTGTTCGAACCATATGAGATGTGCTTGAGAGATTAACAAACCACAGTGAGCATTCTGCTCAGTGAGGAGGGGACCCTGGGCTTTCTCCAAAACAGAGAGGAAATGCTGGAGTAATTTGTCTTTATAGCGCAAGAGATTTGTGCTTCCCAATATGACAAGCTTTCTGCAGTACCACAGTTCCATAGTTGCTTGCACACAGGCAAGAAGGTGAGACATTCAGTCGGATGGACCAAGGACCATAGAGATGAAATACAAATTCCAATGACAATGAGGCAAGCTCAGGTGATTGAAGGTGCGATACATGTGAGCCAATATCTAGTTTGTACATACAAAGACAAGCCATAGTCATTTTTAGCTAGAAATAAAAACCAGCCATTAAAAACCTACACATATTAAAGCAAAGAAATAAAATAAGTAAAGAACACAAATAAGTCCTTTCCTCTCCAAAACAAACCCTCCCTTCAGCTTAGCTGAGATAATGCACTAGTTAAAAAAAAACATTGAAAAACTCTGAGCAAACTTTGTAGGATTCTTCTTCATACTGGAGGTTATGTTTAAAAAACACACCAAGGGAACCATGGTAGAAAAGATATCATTGGTGTCACTGGTAGTTTCAGAAACACTGAAAGATAGTTTCAAAGCTAAAATAGAAACATTCCCTTTATGACTTATGAGATTGCATGCATCCATATATAAAGGATGGGCCTATGATATGCAAGGGGTATTCTATAGTACTTGTAGTAGACCATTCCACAATGATGCTTGTCCCATAGCAAAATGCACATCCAATGGGCAGTTGCCCATTTTTTCCAGCTGGGCTCCACAACTCACAAGAACGCTGTGGGAATCAGCAAATATTTCTGTTACGCCAACCAGAAACATCCAGCTCTTTTTAATTACATTTCCCATTATTCCTCACATATGGCCATGTTAGCTGAGGCTGATGGAAGTTGTAGTCCAAAACTTATAGACGGCATCAAGCTATGAAAAGCTGCTCTATACATTGCGTAGCTGTAATTGTTGTGAGTTGCCTTGAATCCCTTATGGGGAGATTCAAATACATATTGTGCATCTACCTACCTACCTATTTGAGGGCTGCTTTTCTCAACCTTATATATATCTTAGATCAGTGGTTCCCAATGCCCCCACACACACACACCTCACAGGGGGACTTCAATTCCCAGAAGCCTAAGTCAGTACATTGGCTGATCAGTGCTTTGGGGAATTGACTTAGGCTTCTGGGAATTGAAGTCCAAAAACCAAAGGTTGGGAAACACTGTCCTAGACGTAATGGATTAAAATGTCCACAATACTAGTTAGGGGGTTATAGGAACTGGGAGTCCAATATATTTATATGGCATTAGATTGTAGAAGACTGTCTTAGAATAATCATATACTGTTCTGTAGTCTGGAAGGGTTTTTCTACCTTACCGTGGCTCACTGAATATAAACAGAGCTGGCACATTTTTTAGAAATGTAATGGCATCCTGACACTATATCATCTTCGAAAAGGTCGTTCTCCACTGTCAACACACTGTGGAAAGAGCAAGCCAGTAAGAACGAGGAAGCAGGTTCTTTAAAGTCTGATAAGGTTCAGTTGTTCAAGATCGCCAACTCCATGGCCAACCCCAGGTTCCCAACCTTAGTCGATAGGCTCCTTCTACTTCAACAATAGGCTACCATTTCCCTCAAGAGAAGTGAGGTGTTTTGAACCATAACTATTTTAAGAAATCTTTCCAGTATTCAATTAGTTTTTTTTAAATCCTGATATCTCTCTACAATACTTGCCCATTGTGCTACACTCTTCCAGAATATCCTTCAAAATTTCCAAGCATATGTTTTGAGATGCAAAAGGGACCGAGAGTCATTAGCCATGGATCCATATGTGTATAAACTGCCTAGAGATATCATCTGAAAACAATTACTGTAATTACTATTTAAGGCAATTTCAGTGTGATTGACAGTGTATCCATTGGTTACATTCTTAAACAGTCTTATAGAACAATCCATTTTTAGATACAGAAATCTTTTCACAAAATAGCAATCTTTGGAAAAGAGCTTATACTGATGTATAGTACTGTATTAGAAATTAATGGTACTGTATTTTGGGAAATAAAACAAAGCCAAATCCTAAGAAGTAAATTAATAACATTGGCAAGACAACATGTTTTATTTAGTAATAGAAGATTCTGATATCTTCTTATTTTAGAAGTTGTCATATAAATAAAATTCAGTTATTTTTCATCCACATATGCAATGGCATAATATCTACTACACTCCAGTAAATGTCCTTGGAATCTCTGACTTTGGTTCTTTACCTTACTCATCCATCTGTAGCCCTGTTGATGCTGTTTTGTGCTCTTAAGAGGGCAAAACATGTAGACATGAGATATGGCAGGAAGAAGTTCTGAAGGAAAGGTTAGCCCCACCCACATTGGGCAACATTATGACCTCACAGCATGGTGAGATCAGGTTATAACCAAGTAACTACACTTCATTCCCCAGTCAAACCTTTTTTCTCTTAAATAGCCAATTTCTTTGTTGTTATGAGCTATCAAGTCATAGTGAGCATTATAGGAGAAGAGGACAGCAGAGGATGAGATGGTTAGATGGCATTGTTGACGCAATCGGCATAGAGCTGAGTGTGCTGCAGAGGATGGTGGTGGATAGGGGTGCCTGACGCGCAGTGGTCCATGGGGGGTCACAAAGGGCTGGACTCGACTATGCGACTGAACAATAAATAGGGCTTTCAAGATAAATCAGACATTTAAGGAGTGGTTTTACCAATTTCACACTCCATGAGTTGCCATGGCATTATGGAGTTGAATCCAAGTTTGTCATTTTATCTACTACACCTCACTCGGAATCCCAGCCAGTACCCACCATACTTAGTAAGTATTCTGGGGTATTTTCAAAAACCATGCTATCTGTCCCCTGTACTTTACCCAGCATGAGTTGGGTTGAATCAAAGAATTCTGGGGACAGGAAAGCCACACAGCCTTAATCTATACCTATAAATCTGTGTGTTAACTGTTGTGATTTGACAAAGGATGTTTAGCCAGGCCCCACTAGCCCCGACCGAGCATTCGTGCACTTGCCCGAACTGGGTACGGAGGTTACTGGGGGGGGGGTTGAGAAATGCGCCAGTGGGGCAGGAGCCCCCCGGATGCAAACAAAAAAAGGGAACTTCAATTCCCAACGTTCGTTGCGCCGCACTGCACCAGAGCCAATCAGGCTGAGCGGCGCAAGCAAAAGGAACGTTTGGAAACGTGCCGCGGCCAATCAAAATCAAACACGCAGAAAAAAATGACACACAAGCAAAAACGCAAACACCAAACTACAAGCCCCAGCGTCCTGCGCGCCATGAGCGCGCAGAACGCTGAGGAAGCCGGCGTGCGAAAAATAAAAGTAAAAAACAGCGCAACACAGGCCGCGGTAAGGAAACCCCCGCCGCCGCTGCCCTTCCTTTCCACGGGCCAGGCATCAAACCCGGCCCGTGGAAAAGAAAGACCCCCCTGGCTGCTGTCTTTCCTTTCCACAGGCCAGGCATCGAGCCCGGCCCACGGAAAAGAAAGACCCCCCGGCCACTGCCTTCTCTTTCCACGGGCCAGGCATCGAGCCCGGCCCACGGAAAAGAAAGACCCCCCCGGCCGCTGCCTTCCCTTTCCAAGGGCCAGGCATCGATCCCGTCCACGGAAAAGAAAGACAACCCCCTGGCCGCTGCCTTCCCTTTCCACAGGCCAGGCATCGAGCCCGGCCCACGGAAAAGAAAGACCCCCCGGGCGCTGCCTTCCCTTTCCACGGGCCAGGCATCGAGCCCGGCCCGCGGAAAAGAAAGACCCCCCCCGGCTGCTGCCTTCCCTTTCCACGGGCCAGGCATCGAGCCCGGCCCATGGAAAAAAGCCCACCCCAACACCGCATGAAGCGGCGAGGCAATTTCCATGGTCCAGCCACCCAGGCCGGACCACGGAAATACCACCACCCCAACGCCACATCAAGTGGCGATGGTATTTCCGCGGTCCAGCCCCCGAGACCGGCCCACGGAAATACCCCCACCCAAACACAAAACAACACAATCCAAAACAAAACAAAACACAAAAACATCCAAAAACACAATCCAAAAACAGTCAAAAATAATCAAAACCAAAAATATAAAACACAAAAATTGAACACAAAACATCCAAAAACAAACAAGAAAAAACACACAGACCCCCCCAAACCCAAAACAACAAACCCCCCCCCAAAAAAATAAAACCAGATACCTTACCAGGAGACGTCCTCACTCCATGACGACCGGAACTAAACTGAGGAAAGAAAGAGACTACTTACCGGAAGAAGAAGCGACACCCAGAGGACAATAGAGAAAAATAGTAAAATACAAGAAAAGCTCACCAGCCCCACCCAGAGGCCACAAGAGAAAAAGCATTCAAAAATATTCAAAATAAGCACAAATGAGACCCAAATTACTGAAATATGTTATCAAAACATTCAAAAATATTCACACTAACAAATAATTAAAAAAAAAGTAAGTTTTCACTCAAGAAAAACAAAAAAATCTAAACACAGTACAGAAACATTGATTTTTAAAAAACATATTCTTACCCATTTTAAAAATTATTATCCAAGGTACAACTATTTTAAAAAAATCACATAGTTACACATTATTTGGTAAAATACAATAATTATAAAAAATTATATCATCCTTTCCTCTTTTTAAAAAACAAAAAACAAAAACAAAAAATAAAAATCACAGTTCATAACAGCCCATGTGTAAAAATAAAAATTTAAAAATCCACAATTAAAAACAAACCTCATTTGCATAAACATAAAACAAAAACCTTCCAAAACCATTTTAAAGAGCCCGGCACCGCCGGGCAAAATATGCTAGTACTTTCTAAAAAGAGTACCTTGAACATTTTTATTCTCAAATTTACATCTCAGATGTCTATTCACTGGCTAAACCTAATTCAGTTGCAAATTGACTTTATCTAAAAAAGCCTGGCTTTGGTCTCAAGTTTGAACAAATATGTTATCAGTTGCCAGATAGGAATAAATTAGCATACATAATAGATTTTATTTTAAAATTCTCTATATACCTTGGCCAGAAAAGGAACTATGCCCTGTGTCTTGGAAGCTTGCAAGTGATACTGGTCCAAAATAAATAAATACATAAAGGTGCTTTCTTAACTTACTCATATAGAAAACTGGCATTCAAACTGGCAATTTTCAACTAGAAGGTCCAGAAAACTGAAGATTTTGAAGTCACACTGTACCTGTGGCAAAACTACTGATAGTTAACCCTCAGAGTCCAGAACACACACAATGAGCAAACCTGTGCAACAACAGTCCCATTCAACACAACAACAATAATTAATCAATAATATCTGAAAGCATCTGAGGTAGACAATATCAAATATAAACATCTAACTCATAGGCAACCATAAAATAACTTTTAAACACCTCTTTGAAGAGTAAAGTTGTAAGCTGTTTCTTTAAAAGATCCATGAATGGGGCCTTTCGCAGCACAACTGGTAGTGCAGGGGTTTTCAACCTATGGCCAATGGGCTGGCCCTGGCCCCCGACGCCATCCCATGCAGCTCATTGCTGCCTCCGTCACATCCAGAAGTGGAAGCGGGCACATTTACATCACCCGTAAAATGCACCCGTGCATGCACAAACACACCAGCGACTGTCATAAACGCGGAAGGGTGCATTTACGTCAGCCATAAAAGTGCCCTCTTCAGCTTCTGGGAGGCATGGTCCAGCTCGCTCAGCTGTCCAGGGGATGTGGTCAGGCCCACGGCAAAAAAAAAAAAAAAAGGTTGGTGACCCATGCAGTAGTTCATTCCAGAATATAGGTGCCACCAGCCAGCGAGAAGGCTTTATTTTTTCTCATAGCCTTTCTAGCCATCCTTGGAGTCGACAACTGGAGATGCATAGATTATGATAACCAAGTGACACCTTGTATCTGACACAGTAGGGAACAGGAAGTCAGTAAAAGCCTGCCAAGGCTGGGGAGATATGCTCAAATTTATTTGTACCCATCCCCAGCCTCGCTACTGCATACTGGATCTGTTGCAGTCTCCATACTCAAATACAAGGTAGCCCCACATAGATAGAATTACAGTAATCAGTCTGTAAGACGACCAATGAATGGACTAGGGTTGTGAGAGAAAGTCTGTCCAAATAGGGACGGAACTGTGCAATTTGGCAGAGTTGGCAAAAGGCGGCGTTAGATACCGCCGCTATTTGATTATCAAAGGCTAACAACGAGTCCATGATGACACACACACACAACCAAAGTTGTGTACCTGATCCCTAGGGGTAAAAGCAATTTCCCCCAAAGTAGGGACCAGGCCACCTAGTTGGTCAGACCAAGAGCTCTGTCTTGTCGAGGTTTAGTTTCAGCCTATACGCTTTCATCCATTCCATTATCGAGTCAAAACAATCATCAAGACATCGGATCACATCCGCTGCAGACAATAAAAAGGAAATATAGAGTTGGGTGACATCCGCATTTTGGAGACACTGAACTCCGTATCTCCTAATGACTTCTCGCAGTGGCTTCATGTAGATATTAAACAATATACCAAGGAAACCCACCAAATTCAGTGTCAGGAAGAGGTAGGAAGAATTCCCCCCCTGATTTTATGGACTCAGGTTGAAATAGGTCAAGTTAAAAGAAGGTGACAGGGTGACAGTCACCCAGAGAACTTCATGGCTCAGTAGATACTTTAACCTGGATGATTCAGTCCAACATTCGAATCATGGGCTGCAGTGGCTCAGCGGTTAAGAAACTTGCTTTGTTAGCTGGAAGGCTAACCTGGGTACTGCATGATGGATTGAGCATCCGTCTTTGTCCCAGCTCTTGGGGACACGAAAGAAGGCTCATTTGGGCATTCCCTGAGCGGAGTTTCTTCTGCAAAAATCCTTTCAACCCAGAATAATTTCTAACAAAAAATCATCATCTCATCATCACACTAATCATCATTTCCCTTCCCATCCTATTCTTTCCCTTTCTCCACCTAGGCAAAACAATGTCTTGGCATGCAGCCACATAAATAACTCTATACACAATTGAGTTACAAATAGAAAGCCCAATATAAATCCAATGTTATTATTATTTTTTCTCATGGCAGTGATTCGACTGCATCCTCACACAAGCAGAAATGGTAGCCTCAAAAGCAGCAGAAAAGCATGAATGGGGAGAATTAAAATCAGTTTTTTTTTTCTTCTGGACTCCCAGGAATCTATTCTAAACCAGACAAAGCTGTACAAATAGGTCTCTGCCCTACCTCAACGTTACTGCATAATTCATTCTGTCAGAGGACAACTGACACAGCATAGTTAGAGCAGATGAGTTGCTTGTTCTGCTGGAGCATCAATCCCTCAGAACAACTCCCTGCATCACCCACTCATCACAATCTGCGTAGCTCTAGGTTCCAACCCCAAGGATGGCAAGAAAGTCTATGACTAGAAATAGAGCCTTCTCGGTGGTAGCACCAGTGCTTTGGAATGCACTAGTGATGGAGTCACACCAGACCCCATCCCTGGGTATCTTTTTAAAACAACTTAAAACCTTCCTATTCAAGGAAGCCTTTAAGAATATTACACCTCTGACAAAAAAAAATTACCTGTGCTTGCCCTCAGGTGCCAGACATTTCTATGTATTTATTTTTCCAGGTATTTATTCTGTTGTTAATTTTACTTTGTTGTTTGTTCTATTATGTTGTTTTATTTGTCTGTGCATCACCCAGAGTGGGGAAAATCCCAGATGGATGGTATAAAAATGTAATTAATTAATTAAGCATACAATCTGTATGGATAGTGTCCTCATACAGCTTTAACATTAGGTGGCACTAGACCTAGCTGTAAGTGGATAGTCTGAAATTTTCTATCCTGTCCTTATTTGAGAAAAGCAATCAGGTTCTTGGCAAGCTTGCTGAGCTGACCTGACAAGCATGTCCTTTAAGTTTTGCAATGATGCAACAATTTGCCTTTATGACTACCATGACAATACTATTGGCACCAGCATTCTGATAATATAGGATTGCCTTGCAATTAGTCCTATAGCAATAAATGATTGAAATTTCCATGTAATGCATTTGGACCATGAGAAGTAATTCCCACTCTGTTCAATCCGTTTGCATAATGTACTTTTATACGAAATTGGAATACATCAAATCTTTTAACCACCCAGCTACACACTGAATATTTGGCCTTCTGAATCAGTCCATGCAGTAAATTATAAATGGAGAGGGAAATCTTTGGTAACTGCATGTATTAGTTCAAGGGTCCCAAACCACCAGGCCACGGGCTGTCCCAAACAGGGGCATGGGGGTGGGTGGTGCTGGGAGCTCCGATGACAGCCTTCTACCCTCATCGTGTTCCGCTGGGTCTGTCCGGTGAACGGAACAAGAGCATGGGCTTCAGATAGGCAGGTGGCCGAGCCCCTCCTCCACAATGCTTAACTATGGCGAGGCTCTGCCCCCCACCTGTGTGCCAATCCCACCACCCCCACTTACCAGTCCGTGGTGCAAAAAAGGTTGGTGGCCCCTGTATTAGTTGCTCTATGTTTAGATTTCAGATTCCCCAACTCCACTTTAAATTTCTTTAATTTATGGTTGTAATTGGTTAATTAGTGGCTACTGCAATTTTATAGGAAACCTTGGAAAGCCAATATACCAACTTTTAATATTTTATAGAATAATTACAGTGCATCAGTTTTTAAAATCTATTTCACATTTTAGAAGATAACATCTCAAACATCAACTTGTCCCTGTATTTGTCTGAAACCTCTATGGAAAGATAAACTAACAAATTTAGTGGATTTGTTTTATTAGCATCAAATGCAGTATTTCCAATGATAGATCAGGGGTCCTCAGCCTTTTTAAGGCGGGGGCCAGATCACGCTCTCTCAGACAGTTGAGGGGCCACCCCAAGCCCATCACACACTCCACAAGCCCTCCTTCCTCCATTGCTCCCTTGCTTACCGGCCTGGAAGAGCAGTGTGGCATGAGTAAAAGAAACACACCTGCGGCCACCAGAAAACCCTCCCCCAGCCACTGGGAACATGCCTGCGGCTGCCGGGAGCCCCCCACAACCGCTGGGAACCTTTCCCCAGCTGCTAGAACCCCACACACACAGCTGCCGGAAACCTCACAAACATGCCCACAGCCACTAGAAACTCCCCACAGCCACCACGAACACATCTGCGGCCACCGAGAATGCAGTCACGGCCACCGGAAACCCCCTGCAGCTGCTAGGAATGCACCTGTGGCCACCGCATTCAGCAGTGGCTGGAACGAGGACATGAGCCGGATTATATGATGCCATGGGCCAGATCCAGTACACCAGCTGTAATTTGAGAATCCCTGGTTTAGATGATGTATGTTAAATATCATCAGAAACTAAGATTAATTTTGTAACTTGTCTAATATGGAAACAATTAAGTATCACACCCAGACAATTTACAATTGGAAGTATAATTGGAAAGATTCAATTGATGTTTTGTATAGTAATCGATTAAACCAAACATAATGTAAAATTAGGGACTGCAGTGGCTCAGTGGTTAAGAAGCTCGCTTTGTTAGTTCGAAGGCTGGCAAGTCGGCAATTCGAGACCTGGGTACTGCATGATGGATTGAGCACCCATCTCTGTCCCAGCTCTTGCCAACCTAGCAGATCAAAAGCAAGAAATTGCAAGTAGATAAATAAGGGACCACTTCGGTGGGAAAAGATCTTGGGGACATGAAAGGAGAATCATTCGGGTGTCCCCTGAGCAGAATTTCTCCAGCAAAAATTATTTCAACCCAGAATAATTTCCTACACAAAGTTATTATTATTATTACCTAAATTAAAATCATATATAATATTTAGCTGAAACAAGTAAAGGTTGAACAGCCATAAAGCTCAAATTCTAGAATATGACTAATGCAAGTTTTACAAACTTGATACAAATGTTTTCACTTTGCTTCTTCAAAGCCAGGGAACGGAGGAAGCATTGGTGGGAATTAGGAAAGAGGCGAAAGAAGGGAGAGGACTGGAAGGAAGAGGGACAAAAGAAGGGTAAAAGTCAAGCCAAGGGTAAAGTTATAAATTAGCACTGCCTCTGGCAAGAATCAATTACTGGTGGACAACTCAGTTTTTACAATATTCTTTCATTGTCTGCCTTCCTTCCTGGTTACATGATGTATCCCACTCAACAAAGGTTTTTCTTCTCTACATCTTCTGTAAAACCAGTAAAAAAAAAAGATCAAACTGTAAACCGTTACTTAAGTCATGAGGAGGAGTTATTTGGCAAATACAGTGGAATCTCGGTTAACAAACGGCTTGGTTAACATAAAAAAAAGAAATCCATAGAAAATAGTGGCTCAGTTTACATATTTTTTTCGGAATGGATTAATTGGTTTTCAATGCATTCCTATGGGAAACCGCATTTCGGTTAAAGTATTTTGGTTTTAAATACATTCCCATGGGAAATTGCATTCAATGCATTCCTATGGAAAATTCAGTTAAAGTAATTTTTGCTGTAAGAAACATCCCGGAGAATGCATTAATTATGTTAACCGAGGTTCCACTGTACTTCAAATTCTTGTCTGCAGTGCAGACCTCCCAAACTTTCTGGTAGTTTGTCTGTTAATGTATCATTCCAAAACTGCAACCTGAAGAAACCTTTACTCAGAAGTCCGTATTATTGCAGCTTTCCCCAGAGAGACAGCCAGAAAGATGTGCCTCATTTCACAGAATCACAGAATCAAAGTTGGAAGGGACCTGTGAGGCTATACAGTCCAGTCCCTTGCTGGACGCAGGAGATGGCATTGGTCGCACTGATGGATGATCTCTGGTGGGAGCGGGATGGTGGTCATCCGACCATCCTTGCTCTCCTTGGCCACTCAACGGCCTTTGATACCGTCGACCGCGGTATCCTTCTGGAACGGCTCAAAGGATTGGGGATCCAGGGCACTGTGTTGACCTGGTTTTCCTCTTTTCTGGAGGGCCGTACCCAGTCGGTGTGGTTGGAGACAGAGAGATCCAGCCCTAGGCCCCTTAAATATGGGGTGTTGCAGGGTTCGGTGCTCTCTCCCCTCTTTTTTAACATCTACATGAAGCCGCTGGGTGAGATCATCCGTTCCCATGGGGTGCGGTACCATCAGTACGCGGATGACACTCAGTTGTACATCTTGGCCCGTGGGGACCCCAGTGATGCGGTCAAAGTCCTGTCTGGATGCCTGGAGGCCGTTGGGGTCTGGATGGGGGACAATGGGCTTCAGCTGAACCCTGGTAAGACCAAGTGGCTTTGGGTTGGGAGTCCGGGGTTATCCGGTGAGCTACCACCTCTAGTCTTGGATGGGGCATTCTTGCCCCAGACAGACCCAGTGCGCAACTTGGGGGTCCTCCTGGACTCGCGACTGCTGCTAGAAGAGCAGGTGGCGGCCGTGGCCAGGAGGGCTTTTACTCAACTTAAGAGTAATTCACCAGTTGCACCTGCTCCTCGACCGGGACTCCTTACTCATGGTTACTCATGCTTTGGTCACCTCCAGACTAGATTACTGTAATGCACTCTACATGGGGCTGCCCTTGACGACCATTCAGAGGCTACAGCTGGTTCAGAATGCAGCTGCACGGGTGGTGATGGGATATGGGCATTTTGCCAATGCATCCCCACTACTCTGGGAGCTGCACTGGCTACCAGTTTGCCTCCGGGTGCAATTCAAGGTGCTGGTTTTGACCTTTAAAGCCCTATATGGCAGTGGGCCAGGATACCTGAGAGACCGCATCATCCCAAGAGTGTCTGTCCGTCCAACCAGAGCGGACCGGAGGGGTTCCCTAGTTGTGCCTACAGCTAGAGGGGCCCGCCTCTCTGGCACACGAAGAAGGGCCTTCTCCGTGTCCGCACCAGCCCTCTGGAACCTCCTTCCAACAGAATTGAGGCTACAGACAGAACTGCTGCCCTTCAGGAAAAGTCTGATAACCTGGCTGGCAGGGCAGGTGTGGGGCCTTAATGGGAATACGGCTCCAGCCTGTTGGCTCATCCCCAGTTAGTACTTAGTTAATATCCCTCCCTTTGTGTTGTTGTATTCCCCCCATTCCCTTTTATTTCTTTTAATTGGGGTGGAGGGTAGTAGGGTGGGGAAGTGAGTGGGCGATTTGGGATTTTAAAATCTGTTTTTATGCATTTTTAACTGTTGTACACCGCCCTGAGTCAGGTTCTCCTGATTGGGCGACATATAAATTTAAATAAATAAATAAAATAAGTCCAAATCAAAGCAGATCTGGCAGATGGTTTTCTATTTCAATAGATAAGTGCTAAATATTTCCTATAGTTGTACCAAATCAATCTATCTAGGTCACGGATCCCTAACCTGCCCCCACCCCAAACCATCTTTCTGTGCAGCCCTCCAACCTGCTTATCTTCTGCAAGTAGATAAATAAGGGACCACCTCTGACTCACATTGTTCTTCCAGCCTCAAGAGCCACCATCGACTGCTGTTTTTCCATTCACTTTCTTAAAAAATACAACAGCCACATGGTTCCTCCTGGTCTCCATGGCTCCTTCTACTAGCCCTTTTTCGGTCTTATCCTCCATACTAGCCATTTGGCCATTCTGGGTACATTGCTGGCCAGCGGAGCTCAGGCATCCATAACATTAACATTTCTTCACTGACCTCTGAATGTTTATTTTGAATCTAAATCAGTACGTTAATAATTTCTTCCATTTTGATTTAAGATGTGGCCTTCTTTAGGTATGTGGCCTAAAAGGGTCCACTAATCTAGGTTATATATATATTTATCCTACATATATAAGATCTGGCCGGACATCCTGCTACGGTAATGGAGTAGATGTACGGTCTACGGAAAGATATGGGTAGCAGTAAATAGCCTGAATCCCTAAATGGGACAATGGCTACAGACAGATGATCCCCTTTAGGTGGCGTGATGGCCACCTCAGTGGAGAAAATGCCACTGGAAACCATAATATTGGGCACAACAGCAAAATGGGAGGAGGAAGAACTCTGATTCCACATGGTTATGGAAGCAAAAAAGACCATGCAAGATGGACTGGCTGTGAAGGCACACTTTTATAATATCCTCAAGGCTGCGGCAGTCCATTGCAGTCCTGGTGTTAAATCCTGCCTGTTTCATTTCATATGTGCCGCAGGAGATGGCTCCGAGTTCATAGTGTGTGGGTCACTTCATGGCAAGCTGGGATCCACCTAAAACAAATTCAAGCCAATGGCATTTTTCCTCCTTCAGGAGAAAAACTGTATTCTCAGATATGAGTTGCAGCCAATGATTTATCCTACAAATAAATAAGTACAGTATCAGCAACAGGTTTGCAGTATAACCTTCAGATCATCAGGCTGGAATACCTTAGTTTTAGACTGAGTTAGGGATTCTTTGGAAATTACTCCACCCCTCATTTCTCTTCATTATTAAATCAAGAACAGGTCTCAGATCTGTGCAGTTCCTCCTTAATTTGAACACACAGCACAGAACCAGGAAATTCTAAGGGAAAAACAGGGCAAGTTACAGTATTTGCAATTCGCTATTGCTGAAATCAAGGGACCTAAATTAATCACGATGGCTATGGATGTTTGGGGAATTTGATTTCTGTTTATTTGGACATGAACCGATCTGATTGTAATTTTAAAAAAACATCTGACTGACATGATCCATACGTCTTGAACTAATGTATGTATAGAAACCTAGTTATACATTTTAAAGTTTCTTAATTTTTTTATTAGAAAGCTTCTCTAGAATAGCTAATTAAAATGAACATTTTGAAAAGAAAATGTGTTTAGAAATTTTCAGAGAAAGTAGATTGAAAAATACATATTTTCAAACATATATAAATGTGAATGTTCATTCAAATTAGTAAAGCATTTTCAACATAATGCAAAATGTGAATGAAGGGCCTTAAAATAAGCATGTGAAGAAATGTCAGAAAATAGATTTATTTGTTTGTTTGATGCCCCGCCCCACTTGGTGCAAGCACCACTCTGGGAAGGTTTACAGATCAGATCAATTTATCAATTCTGAATAGCGAAAAGCTTTTAATGGTGATTTTACTTGTGGCTCACCTAGTCTGAACAGCGTCACCACCATGTTAATTTGAACATGTGATTTTTCTTGATCCTGGGTGCTGAACCTGCTTATACAGAGTCTACAGTCTATTAGAAAATCAGAAAAAATAAAAATAAAAACCGTTGAGTTCATACCTTTGAAAACAATGGAGTTTCATTTGGCCGATGAAAAAATCTTTTTATTCTTTTTCCCCCTGTTTATTATTCTATATATTTATCTGAGAAAACAAGAATAAAGTGAAGTAAAACTCTAAGAAGATATGTAAAAAGAACAATAGATAAAGGAGTAAAGGAATCTAAAAGCAAAGAAAATGACTTTAAAGTATTCATAAGAGAAGATTATTATTAAAATAATCATTACTTTGCTGCACCATTTTCAGAGAAATTCACTCCTACTTTAGAGTCCAACATATTGCTACAGCCAGAAATTTATTATTAAAGTAAAATATACTGCAAGTCCACCATGTATATATAATACAAGATTACAAACATATACATGTATTATGTCCTCATCATGTTAAAATGGCAACCTTAAAGAGCAGTCTGCTTAAATATATAATTAGTTCTGAGCAAAGACAAAGACTTCTGACAGCTGACATACAGCAAACTAATTCCTCTCGCAGAAAAGCTTCTTTGACCCCATAACAGATTACACCTGTCAAAATTC
This sequence comes from Bradypodion pumilum, assembly GCA_035047305.1. Taxonomy (NCBI): domain Eukaryota; kingdom Metazoa; phylum Chordata; class Lepidosauria; order Squamata; family Chamaeleonidae; genus Bradypodion; species Bradypodion pumilum. The sequence continues at coordinate 317,559,380 of JAWDJD010000001.1, forward strand.
AGTACAATTGGCCATCTGGTCTTTTTTTGGGATGGGTCCTTAAAACATCTCTGGTTATCTTAAGTACCCTTTTAGAGCAGAGGCATTGTTAGCGGCAGGAAATATATTTATCCTTGTTTCATGGGATTCATCTTTCTACTTTTTCTGCAGATGTAATTCTAGCCAGGTAGAACTTTACAAAGCACTAGTTTTTAAAACAGGGGTATGTAAAAAAAGGAAGAGAAAATAGAATGAACATTTCCCATGTAATCCGAATGCCCATATATTTGGCTGAAATATGTCATACATTTCACTTTTACATTGGATATAAATTCTGTGTAAATAAATGCTATTTGATGCTATCTGGAGCTGAAAAGTAATTCATCCCTGGGCCCAAAAAAGTTTTAATTCTGTTTCAGAAAAAGAAATAATACTATGGATTTGTAATAACACTGGAGATACTCTTACATAATACTACCTTTTTATCAAGAGCCATTGAATTTATTTATTTTTCAAATCTAAGCATTTAACAAGTTTTAACAAGCTTCAATGCTTGTTTTATACCAATGCGACAATTATGTGAGAGCCATATTGAAGTTGCTCTCGTTATTTTAGTTTTCTGAAGCAGTTTTTTTAATACAGAGGGAAAAGTTATACTAGCCCTTGAACTGTTGCAACAAATTTTCCTCTCACTGCAAACAACAGGAGGCGGGAAATGTTCATATAAATAAAAAAACAAAATGGTGGAAGGACAAAACCACAACACCTCCCTCACATCTTGCTTACTGGAAGGAGCTCACCAAGGTTGTGAATATGTCTAGCAAACCAAACACGGAGCATTCTGACTTCACAAGATAGGACTGCCCCAGAAAATCTTATTTTAACTTCCTTCCTTTGTATTTCTACCTGCCAAAGCAACACCTGTCTGAAATAATTATTCAATCTTATTATTTTTGTGGGATTCAAGTGGTTTGTGAACTGTTTCCGGAAGAAGAACGCAGGCTTCAGGGACAGCTTCTCCACACAGTATGAAACTAGTGTTCCAGATGAAAGAACCATAAATGATTCAAAGCCTAGGATTATCCAGAATCCCACCATCTGTTTGAAAGGACTGAACCTCCATTGCCTGGATTCAAAGATTCCACTCCAGATGCCATTTCTATGACTACCGGAGCCCATTTTTCAGGAGTGCAGAGGATACTCAGCATGTGAAACAAGATCCAGAGTATAACAAAGCGGCAGAATGTGGCACAAACCATCGGCATCAGTCCTCTGTGCACCATGCTCTTAGCCTTCCTGCACAACACAGTTATGCCCCCATATACTGTTTTCTGATGTACAGCAACAGAAGCCATTAAAGTTGCTACAGTTCCAGCAGAAAAGTTGAAGCTAGAATGCAAATTATCAGAAAGCGACAACACAAGGCTTTGTGACGAATGAATAAATGAATGAATGATTTAATTTATACCCCGCCCTACTGGTGCTGGCACCACTCAGGGCGGCTTACAATGAAAAGACAAAATGTAACAAACTTTCACAAAATATCAAATATCACAAATATCAAAGCAATATCACATAATATAAAATATCAAATACAATATCACATACAATACCACATAATATCAAATACAATATCACATGATATCAAATATAAAATACTATACAATAAAGTCCACAAATGACGGAACCCGGCTCAAACATCCCAGACAGAGCCCAGGGCTCAACATCTATGAGGGAGCCCTGGGCTCAACGTCTTCAGCTGAGGAAACATTGTGCTCCGCGTCTTCCACCAACAGCTGGGGCCAGTCTCTCTCCCCGCCCTTGCTCTCACCGAGGGTGGGGGTCCGATAAGTCCGGCAGCTCCAGCAGCAGCGGGGTCTTGTAGCCGCGTCGGTCGCCCCACAGCTGGGACCAGTCTCTCTCCCTGCCCTTGCTCTCACCGAGGGCGGGGGTCCAACGAGTCCAGCGCCTCTTCTACTCCCCACCTGGACGAGGCCAGGGGGAGTGGTGCCAGCCACAGCTGCCTCCCATCCCAGGGCCGATGGCGTGAGCGCCGGGAGCATACCTGTCAAGTATGCTGGATTGGCCGGGATTTCCACTAACTCTACTTTCCTGCCGCCATCCTTTTAATTTGACGGTGGGGAACAGTAGGTATTGTGCATCTCCTTCTGTGCAGAACCCTTCTGTGCATGCGTAGCCTTCTACGCATGCGCAGAAGGGTTCTGTGCATGCGTAGAAGGCTTCAACGCATGTGCAGAAGGGTTCTGCGCAGGTCCCATATTATCCAGAGCCGTGCTTGACAGGTATGTCCGGGAGAGGCACGGCAAGTCCAGCGGCTCTTCTACTCCCCCCGCCCGGATGGGGCCAGGGGGAGTGGCGCCGGCCACAGCTGCCTCCCATCCCGGGGCCAATGGCGTGATACTCATTGACTAACAAGTTTTATTTGGTGTAAACTTCCAGTGACTGTAGTTTACTTCTTAAGAAACGTGAGAACAAGAACATCCTCTGACTGAGGCATCTTTAAATTGCTGCCAGAGTTCTAACCAGCTCTGTAGATCAGGGGTGCCCAAACTATGGCCCGGATCCGGCCCTGACGCCAATTCTTCCGGCCCGTACAGGCGCGTTTTACTTCTGCTTCCAGGAGTGACGAGGGCTTCATGGGCTGGATGAATTGGTGTCAGGGGCCGGATCCAGCCCCCAGGCCATAGTGAATGGTTCGCTGAACCATGTGACTGGCCCATGGCCTGAAACATTTGAGCACCCCTGCTGTAGACACAGACCTTCAGGCACTTCCATGGTGAAACATTTGAAAAATCATAAATGTAATGCTCAACTCCCACAAGTTCTAAAAGGATTTGTTTACTTTCCTGTTTCACCTCTAAGACAAAGGCACATACAGTAATAACTGCATGCTGTCAAGTCAATTCTTACTCGTGGGGACGCTTTTCAGGGTTTTCTAGGTAGGGAGTACTCAGAAGTGGTTTACCATTCCCTTCTTCTGAGGGCATCCTGGGTCTGTCTACACTGGCTGGCTCTTCTTCCAGAGGTACAGTGGTTCCTCAACCATTTTTATATTTATTTCAAATATTTATACTCCAATTTTTGTCCTCAACAGGCCCACTTGGCTCAGTGGTGTTGACTGGGCAATAGTTTGGATTTATGTATGTATGTACACAGTTCAAAAAAAGTATTTACACACTCTTCTCCAGTCTTCACATACCTCAGCACACATAGAAAGGTTTAAAATACCTCCTTGCCCATTATTATAATGTATATACATATGTGTCTTAGTGTTTAAATGTTTAAGTGAAATCCTGTCCTTTTGTTGTTGTTGTTCAGTCACATAGTTATGTCTGACCATTTGCGACCCCACGGATCATTGCACGCCAGGCGCCCCTATCCCCACCATCCTCCTCAACCCGCCCAGCTTTGTACCCATTGCGTCAACTATGCCATCCAACCATCTCTGCTGCCCCCTTCTTCTGCTGCTCTCGACCTTTCCGAGCATCAAGGCTTTCTCAACTGAATAATCTCTTCACATTTGATGTCTAAAGTACAGTAAAACCCCTACTTATGCAAAAAGTCCGTTCCGTAGGCTGTTACTTAAATTGGTTTTTTATGTAACTCGAAGCAAACCCATAGGAAAAATTATTTTTGTATGTAACTCAAAGCAGACCCATAGGAAAAATGAAATTTTTATGTAAATCGAAGCAAACCATTGGGAAATGAATTTTTACATAACTCGAAGCAAACTTATAGGAAATCGTGTTAAGTAAATTTATGTAAATCGGGACATTTATGTGAATCGGGACATGGTTTTAGCACAAAATAATTATGTAAGTTGAATTTTATGTAACTCGGGGCATTTGTAAGTCAGGGTTTTACTGTACTTTAGCTTCATCTTCAATATTTGACCTTTCAAGGAGCAGTCAGGGTTGATTTCTTCTAAGATCGAACTATTTGTTCTCTTTGCTGTCCATGGTACTCTCAAAATTCTCCTCCAGCACCACAGTTCAAAGGCGTCTATTCTTCTGCGCTCAGCTTTCCTAATTGTCCAGCTCTCGCATCCATACATTACCACCGGGAATACCATTGCTTTGACTATTCGAATTTTTATTTGCAAGGTGATGTCTCTACTTTTAACTATGTTCCCCAAGTTTCTCATAGCTTATCTGCCAAGAATCAGTAGCCTTTTTATTTCATGGCTGCAGTTCCCATCTGCAGTGATCTTGGATCCTAAGAAAGTGAAATCTGCCACTGCTTCTACTTCTTCCCCATCTATTTTCCAATTAGTGTCCTAATAATCACAAATGAGATAGCCACTACCGCATCCAACAGTGCAGTTTCCACTAATGGTGAGAAAAGAAATCAGAGATCAAAAGTAATATTAAAGGAAATGCTCTGAGATTATCATGTTCTTCCTCCGGCAACAACATTTCTAATCAAAGTAAGCTTGTGTTTACGTTCTAGTGACCAATTAAAAACAAAACAAAGCCTGTACCCGCAAAACAATGAAGAATAGCTTGGTCTATGTCAAACAGATGCCTTTTACTCCTTGACAGAGCATACTTTAAAAAAAATGCTGAACATATCTTGCTGTTTGCCTTTCAGCTGTGAGGCAGAGCTGCCTATTGCCAGTGATCTCTACAGAGAGTGCTATTTTTCCTGCCAATACCAGTGGTAGCAGAACAGCCAAGGAATAACTGTGATGAACAGTGAAATGCGTCATTTTCCTTCACAGAACGAACAAGGAGGGACCACAAAGCATTGAGGAACTCACATGGCCCTAAGAATGCAGGGGCTATGTTAGAGAAAAGCAAAACAACTCTCTAACTGTAGCATAGGACTTGAAATCTAGGTGCAAATTATTGCACATTTTTAAAGTTTATTTTTAACAGGCTTCCAAATATATCATGAGGAAGAATATATTCCTAATTATAAAATGCTTTGGGGGCGGGGGCTTAGGATGATATAAATCAGAGTCACACCACTTGTGGCTCTCAGTGCACGGGTGATCCATAAGCGCGCGCGCGCGCACACACACACACACACACACACACACACACACCGAAAAAGTCACTGCTTAGAAAAGATGGTAATAAAGAAAATAAAAAATGCCCCGAGAACTGTGTGTGACTTCTGGTGTGCATGATTCTCACTCTTACTTTAAAGGGACAAGGCATATACAAGCTTAATTAATCATTTTTTGGAAGTCCACCTTCAGGTCATTTCAAAGTTTCCAAGATGCATTACTTCAAGACCATCTCCAGCCTGAAACCACTGATGTCAAGCTGTTATTCTGAAATGTTTTAACTTGGCTGCACTGCATTACCATTTTGGGTTTTCTATTTTCATTGCCTTTATTTCTACAAGTCTCTAGTGTGCTACTAAATAGGCTGGAATGATACAGAGGTTATGATTACCAAAGGGACCATTTCAGTGGCATATTTTGATACTACCAGAGTAAAGAACTGTTGCTAAAAAGACAGTTCAATGGATGCATAATTAAAATAATTCGTCAGAATAAACTTTTTAAAGGGAAGGGACAGGGACAGTTTAACAGAAAAACAAACTGGCAAAATGTTATTCACTGTAATTGTGGATGGTATAAATTAATTTATTATAAATTAACACTTAAAATTAAATACATACTTTTAACATTGGAAAGTGCTATGAGTATGCCAAATGGAAGTCTCGCAGGTGTAATTTTATGTACTGATATTTATTTAGTTGTGATTTCTAACACTAACAAAGTGAACAAAGGTTCTAAAATACTTTAAGCCAGGGATTCTTAACCTGCGACCCATGGGCCTGTGGCACCATTTCATGTGGCCCCCCACTGCCTCCACCACACCAGGAAGTGCCATGTGGTGGAGGAAGGGCAATATGTCTGTCCAGCCCCCAAAGCTGTCTGAGGGACCGTGACCCGGCCCCCGGTTTAAATAGGTTGAGAACTCCTTCCTTAAGCTGTTCCAAACTCTGGTTCTCCCCTGGAAAGCCTGATGCACACAGCACAGAAATGGTACATCTCCCACACAGACTGACAGAGAATCAGGCTTGCATTCACACTTATTACCTCCAGTCCCCAACACATGACTCGCATTATCAAAGCTGCTCTACCTGTCACAGTCAAGCCTGTTGATGTTTATAAATCTCTAGCCCGGAGCTACGCATCAAACTACATGGGGGTTGGGGTGGTGGTGGTGGAGGTGGTGAACACAACCTGTAAACTCTCAAGAACAGGTATGTCCATTCTTAAATTTAAATTGAATCTTTTTTTTTTTTTGATTCCTACACATTGCAACTACATGTGAACTCTCCAGAACAGGTGTGTCCATTCTTAAATTTAATCTTTCTTTTGGGTCCCACACAATGCAGCTACATGTCAACTCTCAAGAACATGTATGTCCATCCTTAAATGTAGCCTTTCTTTTGATCCCCTTGCAACGCAACTCCCCTTGCTTAAGTGCAGCCACGAAAGCACAAGGTTTTACAATGACGCCAGTGCCATTCTTGCGTATGGCCGGAACCACTGAAACCTAATCCATCTCTTAGTAAAGGTTTCCCTTGCTCGAAAGCCAGTCGTATCCGACTCTAGGGAGCAGTGCTCATCTCCGTTTCAAAGCCGAAGAGCCAGCGTTGTCTGCTTCTGCAGACGTTTCCGTGGCCATGGGGCAGGCATGACTAGACACCGGAGCCCACGGAGCGCTGTTCCCTTCCCACCGAAGTGGTCCCTATTTATCTACTTGCAATTTGCTTTGGAACTGCTAGGTTGGCAGGCGCTGGGACAAAGGCGGGAGCTCATTCCGTCCTGCAGTACTCAGGAATCGAACTGCTGACCTTCCGCTTCCTAATAGCCTTGCTTCCAATTTCCAGCACCGAGGAGCGCGCACTCACACATGCACACAGTACACGGGAGTGCAATCTGTGTCGATGGAGCTCTCTTAAACCAAGCCCAAAAAGCATCTTCCAGGCGAGGGGCGCAATCTCGTGCGATCATCCTCCCTGCCCGGGGAACGCCAGGCGGGCTTAGCCCAGGTTGCGCCTGCAAAAAAAGCTTCTCTGGTCTGCAGCAGCCTCCCTATCATCCCCCACCTCGAGTCCACTGTCGCAGCATCCCACCAGCTCTCTTGGCCTTTGACGCCTGTCTTTCTTTTCTCTCCCCCCACCCGCCGGCCATCAACCTCTATCATCATCCGCGGCTGCCGCCCAGCTGCCTCCCCCTCTGCAGTCGGCGCGCCTGGTCTTGTCTAATTTGCGTCAGGCTGGCGGGAGGCCTGGCCAAGGCGCGCTGCGACTGCGAGGGAGAGAAGGCCCTACTGGCAGGGCTGGGAATGAGGGAACTGCCGTTCTGAGGCAATGGACCTCAGTCGCCAGAGTGTGGTTGTGTGTGTGTGTGAGAGAGAGAATTAGGCAGACAGAGACCAGGCGGTAGGCTTGCGCTAAGCGCGCCCGGTGTGTTGGGGAAAGGACAAGGGGCCAGAGGGTTAAAAATAAAATGTAAATTGGGCAAAAGGGGCTTTCGCTGCCCTCTGCAGGATAGCCCAACAAAACCATGCTCTGTCTAGTGGCTGGTTCCCTAAAGGTAAAGGTTCCCCTTGCTCGAAAGCCAGTCGTATCCGACTCTAGGGTGCAGTGCTCATCTCTGTTTCAAAGCCGAAGAGCCAGCGCTGTCTGCTTCTGCAGACGTTTCCGTGGTCATGTGGCAGGCATGACTAGACACACGGAACGCTGTTTATCTTCCCACCGAAGTGGTCCCTATTTATCTTGCTTTCGAACTGCTAGGTTGGCAGGCGCTGGGACAAAGACGGGAGCTCATTCCGTCCTGCAGTACTCGGGAATCGAACTGCTGACCTTCCGCCTCCCAGTCAGCGTCTTAGCCGCTTGAGCCACTGCAGTCCCAAGGAGGAGAGTGTTTTGTGAAGCAGGCCTGGGTAGGTGGAAAATGCAGCCAGCCTGCCAGATGTTTTTAAACAACAGTTCTTCAGCTCCTTGACATCCTCTTTGGAGTTGTATTTTCTTCCACGTTTGTGTTGCAAACTGCTAGTTAGAGCTGGAGTCAGGAGAGTGAACACAACAATTAAATGATATTTTTTTTAAAAGGGAGAAAGTGATAGTCCTGCTTTTACATCAGTGCCATTTTGCCAAAAATAGCAACTGCTCAGACCTCCAGACCTAAACTTGTATTCTGTGTAGGGCCAAAAGAGCAAATGGAGATAAGATGCTATGGTAGGGAGAGAATGTTTTGTTTTATTTGTGAGGGAAAGTGATTTATGATTGCCTTATTTCCTGCTTTCTACTATTTTGCATCCTGCAGGATACATCAGTAGTGCTCTTTATTGCTCTAATTATACATTTAAAGATTAGCTGCTCCATTTATTTCAAGATTGGAAAGCATATGTATTGCATAACTTTTCCAAAATGCTGGGGAGCAGCTGACTAATCCTGTGAAGCTTCATGTTTTCTGCAAGCCTGATTTCCCAAAATTAAATAGGGAAAAGTAGCCTCTAATTTTGCTTCTTACAGATTGTCACTGAAAACATGTGAGAGCTTGCGTTCGGGTAATGCAACAAAAAGGGGGGGATAGTGTCTCTTAGACTAGAGTAAAAAAATACAAATAAAATAATCAGATGTGTTATTTTTAAAGCTCAGTGGGATTTCTTGAATGCAATCTAATTGTGTTTGTGTGTATATATGTGTCCATTTTTTACTGCATCATTTCCCCCAAAATATTTTACAGGACTGTGCTTTAAAATAATAATCATCATCTGGCTCTTAATTACCACTCCAGTGCATACCATTTATCATTTAAAAGCATAAAAGAAAATTGCTATCATTAAAACCACACAGTACTCTCAAAATAATGAGGTTTATGACACATCAGCATAATAGAGTGTTGTTATATTAAAATAATATTGCATTTCAGAACTGGTTTCTGATCAGTGATAGGGATTGTTATATTAAAATAATATTGCATTTCAGGACTGGTTTCTGATCAGTGATAGGGATTGATTATAATTAATATATTTTCCATTATCCATGGTGCTGTAATGAGTCTGCTTGCAGAGATTTAAGTTAAAAACAACAACACCAAACCAACCTCCCTTCATTAACAGATTACACAGCCTATTTAGCTAGACATTCAGCTCATGTGCATCAAACAAGCCACACCTTGCTGTATTCAACAGTAACAACAAACATTAGCAGCCCAGAAATGACACGGCCAAAACGCAGTCACATTCAAAACATTTACATTATTGAATTATCTGAATCGAGCAAACACTAACCTGTTCAAACGGTTGTTTTTTCCAATCCATGCGTTGTCCTAATAATTATGCACCCACACTGGTTATCATTTTGTAGTTCTGTGACGTGTTACCTGCCTTCCTGGCTCCTGCAGAATCTCCTTAAATTTCCCAGCCCTCTGTTTTATTGCCGGTAACATATGCTTTATTGTTCAGTGACAAGAGCTACACTCTGCACAAAGACTCTTACCTACTGCTTGCTGAGCAGCTTCGGTCCCTGTGACGCTGCCGATGTGATCACATGGGAGTTTTGTGTGATAAAACTGGGCACACTACTGATTTCACTGTGCATGGATATTTTTCCCCCCCAATCAGCTAAGAGTCTACTATGAGGAAAGAATAACAAATGATAAACCTGCTTTAAGTCATTAACACAGCACAAATAATGGAAATCCCTTCACAATCGTTCTCCATGCCTATTACAAATCCCTTCACAATGTCCTTTACAAAGCACAGATTCATTAGAGATTTGAAAATGTGTTTAATACTTTTTTTGTAAGTTAATGACAGTATGACAGTATACTTATCATTATGCCAGGTGTAATTTCCATTCCTGTAGTTACTCGTCAAAAGGAAATATGGCATCTTGCCAAGTAAATTTATTACACTTTTAAGTTCCTGATATGATACAAAAGAGTTTAGATTGCAATCCTAAGCAAACTTACTCAGTAATCAGTGGGGTTTATGTCTAAATAAACATGATTAACAAGAATGACGTTAAGGAAAGCTTTATTTATTCTCAAAGACTGGACTATAATTTTTTTTTCTCCTCTTATGTTAGTGATTAGAATGTATTAAATTTGCTCAGCTAAGGATACACTGCTTTATGTGCTTACCTTGATGTAATTCTACTGAACCCTGGGGCTACCCAGTAAATGTTCACAGAATTATGTTGTAACTAAAACCTTTTTTCTGGGATGAAATTATGTATCACATATGAATGAAATTCCATACCAGAGAAATATGTTTGTAAAGTAATTTCTGAACTATTCAAAATAAAATAACATACATTTAGATTTAAAGATTTATAAATGGAAATAGAAATAATTTAATTTCTTTCTGCTTATTCGTTGACTTAGAGGGTAGGTATTGGTTGCCTCAAAATAAATATATAATAAAGCTGTTAGTGTTTTTCAAATGTAACACAGAATTGTAAAAAGAAAATCTTCTGCCATCTTCAGGAGAAAAAGCAAAAGGAAATTTCAATGTAGAAAATTTGAGATCCACAGTTTGTTTTAATTAATAATTTGTGCCAGAGTTTACTCTGGGTTGAAAGGATTTTTAGGGGACACCCAAATGAGGCTACTTTCATGTCCCCAAGTGCAGGTCTCAGGTATCGAAACCCGACCTTCCAGTCTCCACTCAGCACCTTAACCACTAAGCCACCAGGAAAACGCTTTATATCTGTGTTTTGCTCTGAAAACCAGCCTTGCATAAATAATAAAGTGCTCTGTCACTCACAGCATAAAACTTCTGGTTCACAGTAAAATAGTCATTGATTTAATAATAGTTCTTAGAATTACATCCAGATTTTCAAAGTAAACAAATGACAACTTATAATGTCATTTACTCATTAACATACTGCAAATAAAAAAGCCTAATTGTTACCCTTTTCAGTTTTTCACTGATTGTCATAAATAAGTGACAACTTGTTGCTCATTAAATGTTGCAAGTGGAATGGGTTAAAATATTATTTACCTTAATCAATTCAGGATTGGTCTCAAACAAAGGCACTGCACTAGAGGTTCAGTTGTATGCTCCATACCCCATAACTACAGTGCTATGCACTGCAAATAAGCCTGCCATGGAAAGCCATGGGGAAAAGAATATATTGCAAAAATTAAAGGATACTCCCATTCAAAATTAAAAAGGAATGCATAGAAAAATAGAATTGGTTGCACTTTGGCTATCTATTACAATAATCATATAGTACAAAACCTTTAATTGGAATGTAATGGAAGAAATTATAACATCTAAGTTCTTCTCTAGTCCTACAGGTAAGAGAAGGAAGTTAAATTGTCATTGAATTACCTCTAGATTCCAGTTCTAATTAGTGTTTCTTTTATACCCAAATGACACGGGTAATAATTGCTTTATGTACCTCCATTTTGGTGAAAACACATAATTAAATTCTAACTGAGAAGATGGTTCATGGTGAGAATGCATAAAGGCAAAGATGATAGCCTCTTATATTAATGAGTAAAATTGAAAATCAAGTAGGCTTCTTTTTAATTAAGAACTTCTTTAGTTAATAGTGATGCTTTGTTAAAAAGATTTCACAAAATATAGAGTACAGAAAAAGGTAGCCATTTTCCTGTAGGAGACAGAATTAGAAGCAAATGGAAGAAGTTAAAAATGTAAGAGAAGCAAACGTCATGCTTGCTCACTAGCATTGAAAATATTAAAACATTCTTATAGGGCATTTCTAATGAGATGCATTGAAGTTGGTTTACCTGGGAACATAGATATCAATATATTTTTTTTGCATATGATAGGGTCTATCCAGAATATGAGTGTCAACAAATTTAAAAATACAATTTTGTAGACATTTCCTAGAATCCTGATTTTTGTGGAAGGTTTGCATAGATAATTAACTTTGGCTAATTGGAACTAATTGATGAGGTGTGTCAAGGCAGATCTCAACTGTGCTGTTAAGCATGTGACGAGGCATATGACTGAAACATGCTCTGGCGCCTTATAAGTTAGTTTCAAAATTAAGAAAAACAGTTGCAAAATTAAGAAATGCAGCATATACAGTGGGTAAAAACAAGCAGCTGAGTTCCCACAGAGCCGAGAGAATATACAGGGTGGTACGTAAGTCTCTACCTGGGCTGTAGAGAGTACGGCTCTGCTGGGGGAGGGAGAAAGTGCTCCCATTTGGACTGCTGGGCAGAGGGGCGGAGTGAATCCTGGGGAGATGGTGCACGTGATCACAGAGAGGACGGGTAGGGACTTATGGGCCACCCTGTATAGGAAGCAGACATGCTTTTGGATACAGAGTAGTTCCACATCAGCCTAATATTATGTAATCTCCATGTCTCATTGACTAAATTTTACAGAGACCTCACATGATATCATCTTCCACTTATGATCCTGTCATACTTTTCCACTACTTCTGGTTTTCCCCTTTGTGATAGAAAATCCATTAAGAATTAAAAAAAAAGAATAGCTATATGCTATCTCGCACTTGGTAAGAAGAGAAGACCTCAACATGACAACATTCAGAAACAAACAATTGGTAAATTGGTTGAGAGAGGAATAGATAGACAGGCTGGAAAGAAAGAGATTTAAAACAGTCTATCCAAGGTGGGAAACTGATGACAAACTGGTGAAAGTAAGTTGGATTCAACATTTCCTCCTGTCAGTAACATTTTCTGAAAGAATTCTGCTCAGAATGCTCCACATCAGTGGAAAGCAAGGATGTGATCTTTACCAGCTACCTTGGAAGATAACTCCATGCCAGTATCAATTCAATGTACCTCTGTAGTATGGAGATAAACTAAAGAGTATGGAGGCGGGAGAGTCTTTAGTTTTCAAATAGACAATGCATGAGGACAGGATAAATATTTGTGAACTTCTCAATAGTGTAGAGAATATGGAGAATTTTTTTCCTCGTTCAATGCGAGCGTTCCAATCTTCTCTGGCTACTGTAATTCGAAAGACATTTTATTTTTTTTATGGTGGTTTTAAAAAGATTGGAAGAAGCAGTGAAAAACATGGGAGACTTATCACTTCAGAATTCTGTGTATGTAGCAGGGACTACTGCACAATAAAAGCCTAGTCTACAAGTACAGTATCTGCATTACAGCCGATTTGTTTTAGATTCAGGACATATGTACAAAAAAAAACCTTTCTAACAATCCATAATTAATTTGTGGGATACCATAAAATGGAGATGCTATAAAATTGTTAAAAATGGCATCGAAAGGGGGACTTGACATATTTTTTGAAGAGAAGATAAAGTATATCAAAGACTAAATCCTGTGTGGATCACTTTGTTGATATGTGCATGAATGAGGAAGATATATGAGAATATTTCTCAAAAATTTAGGCTTCTCCAGTTTCAGTCTTTTCAAGGTATGTTCCAGACCGCATAAATTCTTTATCCAGTTGACAAAAGACATGGAATAAAACACACGTTCAAATAAATTTGGTATTCCCACTCTTACATTATTCTCTCTAGTGTGTCTTAGTTAAACGTGTCTTTGCAAATAGATATGAAAAAGAAAGCCATTGTTTACATTTCATTGATAATTTCCATACTAAGCATACCTGTCAAGTTTTGGATTTGGAAATAAGGGAAATTTCCCAGCAAATAAGGGATACTTGACAGCTATGCTTATCCTGTGCTGCCCTCCAATGGCGGCAATAGGGCATTGCAGTCTAATTAATAAGGGATGATGGCGGGGAAGAGGGTAAAATAAGGGGTTTTCCCGGCCAATAAGGGATACTTGACAGCTATGATACTAAGTGTATTAGTACTTTTATTTGGTTTTCACAATCATACATTTTTTTCACCACTTAAAGGAGTACTGTTTCTAGATTCCAAATCAGTATCCAGTCTACTGAAATGCATTGTTTGTAGGGGAAAAGAGGGTGTTTCATGAGTAATGGGAATATTTTTATTGTAGATTTTGTTTGGCACAAATTTTACATATGAGGTTTCCTCTTTTACATTTGAAATATTTGGCTTTTTGATAGTATTTTTGGCATCAATATTTTACTTACTGTTTTATTTATTATAATACAGGTATTTGCTATTTTGGGTATTGATATACTCACTGCTGGCTCATTGACCAATGGAGGAGCCCAGCTTGCCATTTTGCAATGACCTCCACCCACTGTTTTGATTATAGATCACCCTTGAATATCCTTTCATAATTTTGATGGTTGAATGGTAGCTTTGTCCCTTCATGGTATAGAAATTTGTTATGTCTCTTGTGTGTTTATCATTTGTGATATGTTTTAAACTGTGCCAATAATATTTCTTCCAGCCATAATTTTCTTAATAAAGTAGGAGTTAGATTTTATTCCAAAGTGCTTGGACTAAATCAAAGAAATGCACTCTTTGAAAATTGGGTTTCTCTCTTGCTATTTAGCACAATAGCTAAATGAAATATAGTTGGTAATGCAGGGTGGAAAAGGACGAACAGAAAAATTGTGGTAGTAATTGCTTTCACACCCTTCTTGTGGGCTTCCGTGTTGGAAACACTGTGTGGATTTCTACTGATCAATTTGTCTGACTCAGGACTTATTTCCAACATGGCTGTGAACACCAGCCATTTTGTAGTAGTAAATGTCAGACTCAAGAGGACATTTTGCCTCCACTAATGCACACAACAAAATCCTTGTAACATTGTATGGAAGGCTAAGGAGCAGAAGCTCCCTGAGAAACCAGGGAAGAATATGCTACAGGAATCTGTGTCAGTCCAGTCTGCTAGAAGTAAAGTAGAGGGCAGAACCCTCCCTGTGGGTTGGCAATCTTAGGCCTGATCCAGCATGGTGGAGATCTCCTGGCAGAACTTCATTGCCACCCTTCTTTTGGCAAGAGAAAATGGCTGCCTAATGGCCTAATTCAGTAGTTCTCAACCCTTTTAAGGTCACGCTCCCTCAGACAGCTTCGGGGGCCAAACGGCCATTTTGCCCTTCATCCGCCACATGGAACTTCCTGGTGTGGTGGAGGTGGCGGAGGGCCACATTAAATGGCGCAGAGGGCCGCATCCAGCCCATGGGCCACAGGTTGAGAATCCCTGGCCTAATTATTTTAACTGTTACATTGTGAAGGATAGGACTTGAGGAAGGAAGGACTCAGTCGGTGCGGTTGGAGAGTGAGAGGTCCAGCCCTAGGCCCTTCCAATGTGGGGTGCCTCAGGGCTCGGTGCTCTCTCCTCTCCTATTTAACATCTACATGAAGCCGCTGGGTGAGATCATCCATTCCACGGGGCGTGGTACCATCAGTATGCAGATGACACTCAGTTGTACATCTTGGCCCGTGGTGATCCCAGTGATGCTGTCAAAGTCCTATCTGGGTGTCTAGAGGCTGTGGGGATCTGGGTGGGGGCCAACGGGCTACAACTGAATCCTAGCAAGACTGAGTGGCTATGGATTGGGGGCCCTATGCTTTCCTGGGAACTACCATCTTTGGTCTTGGAAGGGCCAGACAAACCCATTGTGCAACTTTGGTGTCCTCCTGGATTCACGGCTGCTGCCTGAAGAACAGGTGGCGGTCGTGGCCAGGAGGGCTTTTGAACAACTTTGGTTAATCCGCCAGTTGCGCCCGTTCCTGGACAGGGACTCCTTGCTCATGGTCACTCATGCTCTGGTCACCTCCAGACTAGATTATTGTAAAGCATTCTACATGGGGCTGCCCTTGATGACCATTCAGAGGCTGCAGCTGGTCCAGAATGCGGCTGCCCGGGTCATGATGGGGCGTGGACGTTATGCCCATGCTTCACCGCTACTTCGGGAGCTGCACTGGTTACCAGTGTGCCTCTGGGTGCAATTCAAGGTGCTGGTTTTGACCCTTAAAGCCCTATATGGTAGTGAGTCAGGATACCTAAGAGACCACATCGCCCTAAGGACATCCGTCCGTCCAACCAGAGTGGACCGGAGGGGCTCTCTAGGGGTACCATCGACTAGAGAGGCTCGCCTCTCTAGCACCAGGAGGAGGGCCTTCTCCATGTCGGCACCTGCCCTCTGGAACCTCCTGCCAACAGAGTTGCATCTCCAGACGGAATTGCTGCCCTTCAGAAAATAACTCAAAACCTGACTGGCGGGCCACATATCGTGTGCAAGTGGAAAGGTTACCTCTGTGGGGTGGTTGGTGTAGTGGAACCCCTTCCCCTTTGATCCTTGCACTACTTTTTAGGGGGTGGGTAGTTTTTAAGTAGTTTTAACTATGTTATTTTAGCTGTGATTGTGAACCGCCCTGAGTCGGCTTAGGCCGAGTGGGCGGTGTAGAAATCGAACAAATAAATAAATAAATTATGCTTTTCATTTTACAGTTAAAAGGTCAAAGGTGCTCTTTGTGTAACCAGACATGTGTGAAGTAAAGATATAATGCATCTCCACAGATTTTTATGTCCTGGGCATCAATCTTGACACACTGAGATGCCCTGTCAAAAGAATGGGTCCCACTGTGAGATTTTTCATTCTCACGTAAAAACGAAAAGATTGGCACTATACACACACAAAATATTGTGCACAGAAAATATATTTTGCCTTTAAAATCTTACATTTTGCACAAAATACAAGATTTTTAGTATTACAGACTTTTGCATAAAACATAAGAACAGCCTTGCTGGAACAGGCCACAGGAGCCCATCCAGTCCAGCATTCTGTCTCACACAGTGGCTCACCATTTCCTTCAGGGTATTCCCAAGCAGATGCCTTCACCTGCTTAGGATTCCCTGGAAATGGCATTGAGAGATATCCTGCCTATCTCTCCAACCCCGAGGTTGTCCTTAAGTATCCATAATTATACCCATTGATACCCTTGTCCTCCGTGAACTTGTCTAATCCTTTCTTAAAGCTGTCAAGACTGACAGTTGTCACCACTTCTTCTGGCAGGGAGTTCCATAGACCAGTAATCCTCTGGGTGAAAAAGTACTTTCTCTTATTTGTTTGAGAACTAGTACCCAAAAGTTTCATCGAGTGTCCCCTAGTTCTAGTGTTGTGCGATAGGGAAAACAGTTTTTCCTCATCTACTTTGTCCACACCGTGCATGATTTTATAAACTTCAATCAGGTCACCTTTTAGACGCCGTCGTTCAAGAGTGAAGAGGCCCAACCGTTGCAGCCTCAGATGGTAAGGAAGGTGTTCCAGTCCCCTAATCATTTTGGTTGCCCTCCTCTGAACTTTTTCCAGCTCCATAATATCCTTCTGGAGGTATGGCGACCAGAACTGTACACAGTATTCCAGATGGGGCCTCACCATAGATTTATAAAGAGGCAAAATGACACTTTCTGACTTATTTTCTATACCCTTCCTAATGATCCCTAGCATTGAGTTTGCTTTTTTCACTGCTGAGGCACACTGGGTTGACACCTTCATTGAGTTGACACCTTCGTTCACTTCTGTGACTTTTGAAACAATGAAGAAGATGTCTGGCTTACATGTTTCATCATCTCAGCAGAAGCACACTCACAGATATGCATTAGAAAATATTATAGCGGGCAGCTTATGGCAAATTAATGAAACTCTATCCATTATGCTATCATCTTCCAGTAAGTAAATAAAAACCTCCCTTGTGCTCCTCTCATTTGCCTGGAAGTGCCTTCCATCTTTTCAGCAGCTGTTGCTGAATACCTGTGCTTCCCATAATAGATCTTTGCTGCAATACTAACTGGACAAAGATCCTGGTCATATCGAGGAAGAGCTATGAGGATTGCTTGGTTTAGATACTAGTTACGTTAAATGCAACATATAATCCTTTTAAGGATTATATTCATTCAGTCTCCTTCCTTGAGTAATCTCAGTGAAAGAACTTTCTGGTTAAAGCAACATATCCTTCAGATACTAAATAATGTTCTTAGAAAGATTAAAAAATTAATTCAGCATTACTATCAAAACATTGGGCTAAGACTTTGTCCCCAACAAATGGGGAGTCAAAGCACATTGATTATGCACAAAACTGGAAAGACACTGCATTTGGCAACTTGGGAACATATACAGCTTTCTCAAAGTGTCACTTTCTATTTTAATAGACATGGAAAACATTATGCAATAGTTGTTGGGAAACAGGCATGTGTACATACACAAAATTTTGGGGATAGTAGCAAATGGCACTCAACAGCTGTAAGATGTCCCAAGCACTCTGTACACTGTTTACAGAGTCACAACTGATTTACTGTTTCAGACATGTCACTATTGCTGCAAATAATTAGGGCATGATGGGCCTATCTGCTGTGTGCCATCTTTCATCTTGGCACATCCACACTTTACAAAGGCATTGTTATAGTCTTCTATTGTGCAGAATTTGCTATAAAGGATATCAAGTAAAGGATTTGGTCATGTGATGTCATGATACACAATTGATAAGCAAACTCAACTAGGCCTTGTCAAATCCAGCAAGGTCTGCATACTATCTGCAGCATGCCACTATTATTTTCTGCATTTCACTCTCTTCCTCTCTTTCTGACCATATTTCTGAAAGCCTAAAATGTGAGATATATATATATATATATATATATATATATATATATATATATATATATATATATATATATATATATATATATATATATATATATATATATATATATATATATATATATATATATATATATATATATATATATATATATATATATAAAAAGTGTTAAGTTGCTAAGGAGGAAATGAGCTTGTTGCCATGCTTTATGCAAGCCCCTTTTTATATGTTGATTGAAGAAAAAGGCAAGGCGCCAACCTCTCTCTCACACAATTGGTATAATATGGAAAACAAAATGCTATTTCTACCTATCCTACTGAGCAATTAGGCTTAGAAACAAATCAACACCTTTATTTTCATTACATGCTTCTTTCTTGATGGCCTTCTGACCAGAGATGCAAAGTGTTTATTTCCACTAAACACACACACTTTTCAATTCCCTTCAGATTTGAAGAGGCTAAGCGACAAGCGCAGAAGCTTCGTCAAACTCAACTACGCTCTCCACCAGCGATTCGATGTTATGTGTGTGATCGCATGTTTCATGCCAGGATTGGTTTATTGAGTCACCAGAGACACATCCATCAACTGAGAAAATGACTTCCAGGAAAAATGTATGCTTGGATATGAGCAGCTGACGACAATTATGCTTCTCTTTGAAAAGCCTTCACATCTCTCAAGCATTCCCTTCCCACATACTAGATTTACAGTATTGCTAAACTTTCCTTTCTCACAGCATGCCTGGCACATTTTGGCCAAGTGTTCCCTGAGAAAGCTTTTCGACCACAATGGAAAGAATCCTGGACACTGCAGCACATAGACATGTCCAGATGGTAGATGCTAGCAGCTTTAAAAGAACTGGTGCTTGGGGTGAGGTATTTATTACTGAATGTACTTTGAAGCCTTATAAGGACCAGCTAAAACAAACCATGAAGGTGTCAGGTATAAACCCACAAACTTGGGAGGCAGCGGCCAAATTTCACCCACTTTGGCACCAAACCATCTCTGCTGCTACCAATCACTTCAAAGGGGAACGCCGCAGACATGAAGAGGCTAAGCAGTAAGCAAGGAAGTTTCCTCAAACTCAACCTGACCCTCCACCATCTATTCAGTGTAATGTATGTGGTCACATGTTTCATGCCAAGATCGGCTTATTGAGTCACCAGAGACACATCCATCATTGGAGAAAATAATGGCTTTCAGGGGGAAAATGTATGCTCAGACATGGATAGCTGCCGCTGCCACCGCCAATGTACTGGTCTCTCCTGCTTGTCCACCCACATCTGGAATTGTTCACTAATGTCTCATTTCCAACACATAACTGCCCAGCCTTTTTGCCTATCTTCTCTCCCTGCTTCCTTCACTCTCTCTCCTCCTTATTTTACTCATTAATGGAGCATAGAGAGATGAAGATTGATCAGCTGGAAAAATACATGGCAAGAAACATCATAAAATAAAACACACCCACAGAATGTTTGGATCAACACAGAACAACACACTACTAAGGTCCTTTTCCCCTCCTGTTTTAATTCTGTTGACATTAGTTTCAGCCTTGCATCATGTAGACATTAAGATGCAGTACCATTGTCATGCATGCAAGCAAAGCTGAAGCAATGTTCAATGTGGGTGAGCATTCACTCAATGTAATAGAGTTGAAATTGTTAAATATGAAAATAATATCCCTGTTTAGGGCCAGACAGTGGGTTAACAAGGCCCTCACAATATATTAAACACTTTTGAAGTCAAGAGCCACTATGGAATGGGTAGACTTTTCAGTACCTGTTATGAAATTGCTGACCCAGGGTAACAATTCATAACACACGCAGACACACACAAAATGCCTTGAAGGCTGTGATTTTCAGATTACTTTCTCAGAGATGTACCCCACTGAAGAAGAAGAAAACTGCCTTGACTTTTGCAATGTAATGATATTTTCTACTCAAAGCAATTTTCTGTATCTCACAGGGAAGTTAAAGATCCTTGTGGGAAAAAATCTTATTTGAGAGAAAAAATGTATGGGTGGGGGGGGGGGATACCTTTTCAAAAGCTGAAAAGAAAGCAAGTACAGTATGTCTGATATAAAATAAGATGTTACTAATTCTGTTCATATTGTCATTCAGTAAAGCAGGCTACGCCAACCACTCTCTCAGTAGGAGACTTAAACGGTGCCTTTCTTCTGCACTGCTAGCATCAGGAGCCGTGTTATTACTTGTTGCCAGTGTTACCTCATCACATTTCTACTCTTGGACCTAGGAGCATAATGGAGAGAAAATGACACTTCTCTGTAAGGTTTGCTAATGTCTAGATTCTTTCCATCAGCTGCCAAACTGCTCTTCTACGTCAGCATTAGTGTTGACATCAGATTCTACCAGAAACAGAAGTTAAGGATTCCTCTGGATGCAACACATCTGAGGCATTTTAATCCAAAACCATTTCTGAACCATGCCTCTGATCTCCCAGATCTCCAACCTTTATTTAAATTTGTGTTTCGTTTTGCATTTAGAAGTGTTGAAACCAAGAAATAAATAAGGTAGAAGGCAAGAGGAGAAAGAACAGGAAATTTAATATTAATTATATTATGAATTCCTTATCTTAACAGTCTGCCTTTGTTGCTGCTTTTATGTAGGTACACAGGTTTTTGTTTTTTGTTTTTAAATTTAGCTATATGAAAATCTGCATGTTACAATGGCATGCTGATGTATACCTAGGGCAGACAGAACCAAACTTAAACAACAATGTGCTTAAAAATCTCTCTCTCTCTTTAATGATGTGACTTCAGATCTTATTATACTTTGGGATAATAGCCATTTCATCTCAGTCTGGTAGCTTCTCCCATGCAGCTCATATAAAGGCTGCTTTTAAAAGCTAAAGAGAAGACATTATGCCCTCACACATATGCCTAGGAAATTTTCTTTGGTTGATCACTACATCACTGTACATAATACTCTCTCAGCTGTTTGGCTGGAAGGAGGGAAGATTTTCCTTTAACAGTGTTTCATTTACATTGTCAATATCAATTCCCACCTTCAAGTGGAAGACAAAATCAATGCAAGTTCTTATTTACATCATGGTGTCTCTTATCACAAACAACCGAAAGCCTATAAAATATTCTATAGTGGGATGGGTTTGGGTGAAAGATTAATGTAACCACATCTATTGCCTTTTGTTCCTTCGACCTTCCCTTCTTCCTAGGCTACTTCCAAATTCTAGCTTTAAGGATGTGGGTGAGGGGCATTTGTAGGAATCCTTTCCTTCCTAAAAGGCAACTCCGGGTTTTTAGAAGTGGAAGGGTACTTTTTTTTACTATTTACCACCATGCATGCAAACCATGAGATGAGAGAGAGAGAAAGAAACAACTACCATTTCACTGTGCTAAAAATTTCTCCCATTAGAAATTTTGACCATTCTCATTCAATGTCCCCTCAAAAAAGAATTTCAAAAGAGGAGAAATTTTGGATACATTCTCATGGATTAACTGCAATTTTCTTCTTCTTACCTTACACATGAAGTGGGTAAAGAATGCATGTGAGAGTCTTATCTTTCATGTTTTGTCATTTTTGTATCAGCCAACAATCCTCCAACTTTCCATGTTTTCCTGGGAAGATGTTACAAGGGAACTCCCTCCATGAGACTTTTCCAAAAAGGAAATGTAGAAACCAAGACAATGGCAGAGTGGCCAAATGATTTACCTATAAAATACGGTATTGTGCAAAAGGCCACCACCAGCTGGTTTGGGAAAAATTCAGCCAGTGACTTGTGGGTCATAACTCAAACAACCTAATTCCAAACTTCACCAAACCTGGAGAGGGTTGGGAGGAAAGTTGGCAGAAGACTTTCTCCAGTTTTGGTGTGACTAAGTGGCTGAGCTATGCCTCCTCCCAATCACTCACTTAATTTTACCCCAAACCAGCTGGTGGTAGCTTAAGATTTTTGCACAGTACTGTATTGTAAATTAGAACACTAATTCTGGCACAGCACTAGTTTCCCCTTTTCCCTGAAAGTTGGCATTGTGCTGCCTTTCTTAATACCAACTTCAGGGGTTCTGGTGAAGAAGCCATCCTGTAAGTGTCTGCAGTAGGAACATGGTTTATCTATAATGGCTTACAAAAAATATAGCATTTGTAAGACTTAGCAATGGCGCCTAATCGTCCCCTGAAGAATACGTACTGTTGCCAAATTTCTCAGAAGACATTTCTCTGAGCAATTCCCACAGAAATAAAAAACCACTGCAGAATTATTTCCATTTAGCTGTTATTTTTGTGCCTCCTTCACCCTTGCTTGAAAGCCAGTTGTTGTTGTTCAGTCACACTGTCTAATCCAACCCTTTGCAACCCCATGGACCACCGCATGCCAGGCTCCTCTGTCATCTGCCATCCTCTATAGTCCACTCAGGTCTATGCCCACTGCGCCAACAATTCCATCTAGCCACCTCATCCTCTGCCACCCCCTTCTCCTTTTGCCTTCGATGTTTCCTAGCATCAAGGCCTTCTCAAGTGAGTCCTCTCTTCTCATTTGGTGGCCAAAGCACGAGCTTCATCTACGGTTTTTCCCTTCTAATGAGCAGTCAGGGTTGTTTTCCTTCAGGATCAACTGATTTGATCTCCTTGTAGTCCAGGGGAATCTCAAGAGTCTCCTCCAGCACCACAGCTCAAAGGTGTCTATTCTTCTGCGCTCAGCCTTCCTTAAGGTCCAGCTCTCACAGCCATACATTCCCAGTACACTACTACTGGGAAGACCAATGCTTTGACTATGGGGACTTTTGTTGGCAGGGTGATGTCTTTGCTTTTTATTATGCTGCCAGTACCAGCCAACTATATTATAACCCTGATTTTTCTCTGGCCAGTGGGTACTTGGCAGTGCTGTTGGGCAATTTCTCCCTGGATACAACCTATCCAACATTCAGGTCACTCTGGCCCAGGTATTCCTCATTAATCACCCTCAGCTGTTAATAGTCCCAAGGCTGGCTCTGAGAAAGAAGCCTACTTTCTCCTGATCCTCCCAGCTGCCTCCAATTTTTGCACTTCCAAAGCTATTTGGTCTCCATTCTTTTAGCCCATTTAATATCACCATTAACCCTTGTGTTCTTAAGTCACTTCAGATATATAGAGACACTTTCCAGTTGTTGTTTAGGTAGAGACAACATGGAAGTAATTTGCCATTCCTTTCTTCTGTGCAAATCCTGGGACTGTACAGCTTGCCCAAAGCCACACAGGTTGGCTCTTCTCTGAGGAAGAACAGTGAGGAACTGAACTCACAACATCTGGCTCCACAGCCAGATACCTAACCACTGAGCTATCCAGTCAGCATGGTACACTATATATTTAGATATTGTTAGTAATATTATCATCATTTGTACAAAAGGCTTGTGAATAATCAAATATCCTTTCACCAGCTTATAAGCTTTGTTTTCCAAATGTTTGGTGGTGCTGGCAGTTGTTAGAACAGTAAAATTGCACATCTGGGCCACCTATGAGTGCTGAAGAAACGTGAATATGTCAGGGCTTGCTTTTGACCTTGTGAAGAGCCAGATGGAAACAGATCCTTTATTAATGAATCGAATAGACGGAGGCCAAACCTTTATTAAATGAAGCCAAAAGAGGTTTTCCAACTGACCTTAACCAAGCTGTTGAACAAGGATGGTACAGAATGATACACTTTCTCCAGGCAGTTCCAATCATGTGCTGAACTATCAGTATCATAAAAATGTAAGCTTAGTTTAGGTCTATGACTGGGAACCATGGCCTGCCGTGCTGACCCTAATATAAAGGTGGGAGCTAAGAAGCAATCTTTTGTTATGGTGATCTGCTCTACATGCAAAGGGGCCATTCAACAATGATCTGATCCTCAAGGGGGAAGGGGGTTTGCCATCTGAATTATGGAAAATTTTGTGGGGACGGGGCGCAGGGTCAACTGTTGTGGTTTCGAAACATGGCGCTTTTTAGGTTTAAAAATGATCTCTGGGAATTTCAATTCGCTTTGGGAAGATGATCTTGATGTACCAAAGGCTGGAGATGACAACAACTCTTAATCCTTATAAAGAAGATAGTAGAAGAACACTATCGGAACTCACCTGACATTCTCATTCCTCCCTGCAAAAAATAAAATAAAAATCTCTTCACAAAGGGTATGATGCATCGAGAATCCTCACCGATACGTTCTGCATTAGGCACCAACAGTGAAAAGCTCTAAAAATTAGAGTTTTGATACTGTTGTGTATGTATTTTTTCACACTGTACTGTATTGTATTTAAAATGGCCACCCAGTCATTTCCAATGAGCGTCTTCTTCACTGCGAGCTCTCGCGAGACTTGGTTCACGCCAGTTTCAAGTGAGAAGCGCAAAAGTATATCTGTTCTGAATCACCCCATTTCTCCCCAACCTATCAGGTTGTATCCCGCCAAAATGTATCTAGTTTGAAGGGTATTTAAGGCGCCGTTGCGCCCCTGTTATCCATGTTCGGAACCCTGAAATAAAGTTGTATTAGCCCTTAATGCCGGCTGCTTTCTCATCCTTCCCGAACATCAAAGATACAAAAGCTCTGGATCGTGTAATTTTAAAGGGAGGGGGGTTCGAAGCGAAAATTATAGTCGGATTACATGGTGTGTGTGTGTGTGTGTGTGATTTTTTCCAAAAAAAAATATGGATCACATAATTGTTGGATGGCCCCAAAGCAGTAAAATTATGTGTACACATTCTAAGCACAGGAAGTCTAAAAACAGTTCAGGCTATTTGTATCCTTTGCCACAAATAATTCTTCCCTACATTGCTGTACAAATGACTGTGTGTTCCACGGGAAAGAGTAATGAGGAATGCTTATCAAACCACACCATTATTTTTGCTACACAGTGCAAACCTTCTCTCAGCAACCTTTCAACCTTCTGCTTGCACTGACCGCTCTGTGCACTGAATACCAACATACAGGGAAAGAATGAATGCAGAACCCCTGCTGACCTTTACTGTCCACTGGCGTTCAGCTTTTCAACCTCATTAGAGTTTCAGGTATGGAAGCCTAGATCAAGACTTGTTAATACACTTGGGGGGGGGGGGATTGATGAAACAAGAATTTGCCAGGCTCGGACACTAGTTATACATTTCGTTGCAAAACTGATTTACTCTGCTTTTCATCAGCCAGTCCAAGAGATGGGTTTTCTTCCATTTTGTGTGCAAAAGGAACTAAGGGGACAAAAAAAGACTGAAGCTGCAATGCTCTTGATTCGGAACAGGTCCCTTTATTCTAACGGGAGTCCCTCAAAGTACATGGCTTGAGGATTGGCACCTGAAATTTACCCTGGAATCAGTGAAATAAAATAGCTTCCATCATAGCTGTACTTGTCTCTGCAGAGCCATGTATGAATCTTGGGTAGAGTCGGGCATTATTAGCTGTTTTCACATGTGGCCCTCTAATGTAATGGCAACCATCAGATATTTTTGTTGTGATGTCAGAGAAACTAGCAAATCTCTTATATTTGAGATGCAGCTTCTGAATGGTTCCCATCTTTCACCACACTGTATCATACTACTTCTACTCAGAACTACGGATAAGCGTCACTAAACTCAGGGAGAAATGCTCCTAAGTAAGCACGGACAGAATTCTAGCCTTTGTTCAGCCATGGTGAAGAGCCCTTTGTCCCCCACCCCTCCATCATTACTTCTATTCACTTTGGCTGGATAGCTGTTTCTTTGAACAATCAGGAATCCCAACGTTAAAGACTATTTTTATTCTGCTTTCTTGATTAAGCCTGCATTTGATTGCCTCTGTCTGTATTATTCAGAGTGGACTAGCTGAAATAAAAAGGACACAGGTTTGTGGTTATTAACTTGTCTAATTGAATTTAATTGACCTACTCTATGTTTGACTTAGAAACTGGAATCGGATACGACACAAGAAGTAGAAGAAGAATTCCTTAATGTGGGTCCACCACATTGCTTTACATTTGTATGATATTGTTGGTCATTATGGAATCTTAAGGAATTATTCTACTTCTTGTGTCATATCCGATTCCAAATATTGGCAATCATCATTGTGATCAGCCACGAAGATTGTCCTGTGAATATAATGCTATGGCCTTTCATCTACCTTCCACATCGCAGCATGATTCCTGTACCACTGATCCAGTTCTGCGAGTCACTATCTGGTCCTGAGCCCTTTTAGCACAAAAAGTCCTCCTCAGCCCCAGGCCAGTATTGATGAATCTGCTGCCCTCCATCAAGATGGATTCAAGTGGAATTTAAACCGCTTGGGGACCATCACCCTTCCCTATGGACTTTTCCAAGGCTGCTTTTCCTCAGGGTTGTCAGGTTAGTTAACCGCCACCTGTGCTCGGCATTGTCACTGGCAGTACAGTCTACTCTGTTACTATAGCAGGATAACCTGATCAGCCTTAAGGAATTAGACAGATTTATTTTAGAAGGGGCTATCATGGATTACAATCAGAAATATGCAATTAATATTTAGCAACAGGTTTATGATGGGTGTGGGTCAGAACCAAGTGGCAAGGGATAGAGGCACAGACATTGATTTTTTCAAAAGGCAATACTTGATTAACACAGGTACCGAACTTTTAAAGTGTTGATTACATAAACATTTCATAACAGACAGAGTGATTAACTAATGTCAGTTGTCTACCATGCAGGCTCAGGGCTGTCATAGAAGTCCACAGAATTGTGTTTTAGGAATACAGTAGTTTTCTCCTGAATTAGTTTCTGATTCCAAAGCCAAGAGTTTTGTAGGAATAATTTCTGAGCCTTAGACTTTATTTCAAACTTTAGATGCACACTGGTGTGAGGCAGACTTTGCCAAGGACAAATTGGACCAGGATGGGAACTAGTCCCCCACCCCCAATTGAACAGTTGTTCTCTACCCTTAAAAACCATATTCTAGGTTCTTTGCTAAAATCCAAAATTCTGCAAGACAATTTTTTTGTGTCCACCACTTTTTCTTAGGTATTCTCAGGTACCTTATACACCCCTTTTACAATTACGGAGAGATAATGAACATGGCAAAGGAAAGATTCCTTTTCAACATTTCTTTAACATGAACATATATAGTTGCACAATTGTATTCAGAAAGTCTTGACTGGAAGTTATTAAAGTTCTGGTGGAATTGTCTGAAATGGCCAGCGGCTAAATTAAGCTGTCCCCCAAAAGTTTGAAAAATCTTTCCTACTTATATCTTTGTTGGCTCTGAGTAAAGTTTATCTCTTATAAGAGAAAAAGAGACTTTTTAAATTAAATATGCTCAAGAGCTCTCTCCTTGGTGAGACTGTTGTTTGCCTTTTGTATGCCAAGACAGTGAAACGAAGAGGTTTGAGGAGCCTAAGTGGAAACACAATAGACATGCCAGATTTCACCCCTCAGATTTCAGCTTGTCAAAGCATCAAAGGGAAGACAACTCTTCTGAAGTGAAAACATCTGCAGAAAGTTCAGGAATCTGCAGTAGATATAAGCAAGAATCTGTGGAATTATAGAAAGGAGCAAGTGCTTTCCTGAACCACACATTTAATAAGAAGAACCTCCTAAATCAGTGATGGTGAACTTTGGCACTCCAGCTGTTCTTTGATTTCAAATACCAGAAGCCCAAGTTGGCACTCCTGCTGATCAGGGCTTCTAAGAATTGAAGTTCAAGAATAGCTGGAGTGCCAAGGTTCACCATCACTGGCCTAAGTTATAGGAAGGAGCTCTGCTTGAAATATAGATCAAATAATACTGAAAAAAAGTAAAATGGTGGAAGATAAAATGTTAACAGAATTCGAGAAATTACTGGAAAAAGTCTGAAGAGCTTTAAAAATAACTTAAAACAGAATTGGGATAATCAATTGAATCATAAATGGAGCAGAATATGTAGAGTAGGAGAGCAGAGGTTGTGATTCTTCCACATTAGCAAGAAATTGCATGTACTGTAGATAAATAGGGACCACTTCGGTGGGAAGGTAAACAGCGTTACGTTTGCTCCAGTGTCTAGTTATTCCTGCCACATGACCACGGAAATGTCTGCAGAAGCAGACAGCGCTGGCTCTTCGGCTTTGAACAGAGATGAGCACTGAACCCTAGAGTCAGATACGATTGGCTTTTGAGCAAGATTAACCTTTACACTTTACTAAGAGTAATGAGTAGGGAGCTAGAGATTTTGCCTTTATGTCTTATTTTCTTTGAAAATTCTGTGTGTTTTACCTTGCTCATTTTTGTAAATATACGCTTTTGGTTTTCCTTCTTCCTTTATAATAAATCTTATAAAATTTATTGTTTGGAACTAACTTTTGTCACACAAAAGGGAAATCCCTGATGCTGATCTCTGGTACCTTTGACCCAGGCTACATTCTACCAGGAATAAAGATTAGTTTTTCCAGTCGCACAGTTGATTCTGACCCTTTGCGACCCTATGGACCATTGATCTCCAAGCACCCCTGTCCTCCACCATCCTTCTCAGTCCGCTCAGGGCGGTGCCCACTGCGTCCACAATGCCATCTATCCATCTCATCCTTGGCTGTCCCTTTTACTTTTGCCCTCCACCTTTCCCAGCATCAAGGCTTTCTCAAGTTAATCCTCTCTTCTCTTTTGGTGTCCAAAGTACTTCATCTTCATCTTTACTATTTGACCTTCTAAGGATTAGTTATTAGAATACATTTCTTTGATTTAGGATGAGGGAGCTAGTGGTGACTATTTTTAGTACAAACCTGCCTTATCTGGTCAATAGTATCACCCTCCACGTATCCTCCGAGCATTCCTCTCATCCCAGGATAAGAAGCATGAACAGGTAGAAAAGAAATTGGAATAGTTAGCTAGAGGTATGGATTTGATGATCGATAGGGTCCCTTCCATATCTGCTTTTCCAAGATAGTGATGATGATAAAGATGCATCAATGCAGGTATTTCAAGCTCTCTATTTCACATCTTGGAGAAGCAGTTTAAAGTCAGTTACCACCATCCTCAGGAAGAAGAATATAAGATATAACCGAAGGTCCCCATTTTATTTGAGAGTTGTATACTCTGGTAAATACTACAGGAGAACATGGTTGGATCAAGGTTTGAGTTTGCTCCATGAATGGGATCTGATTGATGACTAACACATGAAACAAGAGATTAGACTGAGTCACAGCCTGCCGCAGATGCTGTGGCCCTGATGAGCTCCACCTGACAGTCCTGGGAGAAGAGTTAACTGAAGCAGGTTACCTTTAGGGCTGGAGCAAAGGCAGGAAAAGGTCCACACAAAGCACCACAGAAAATCCAGAAACAAACAAACAAACTTACTCAAGGAGCTCTATCTTGATGTGGCACCCCTCACCCTGCTCTTTCAAGGTCTGATCCAATACACATTCTTCTAGCTCCTCCTGTTTAACCCACATTTATGGGGTAGGTTCCTGGTCTAAACACCTAGCTCCACCACACCCCATTTGTCTAACCAACCCTCATTCTCTAATGCCTCTGTTATATAGCCCAATTAGTTATATTATATAGCTAACCATAAAAGACATACCCTAGATCAGTGATGGTGAACCTTAGCACTCCAGTTATTCTTGAACTTCAATTCCTAGAAGCCCTAATCAGCAGGAGTGCTGACTTGGGCTTTTGGTAATTGAAGTCCAAGAACACCTGGAGTGCCAAGGTTCGCCATCACTGTCCTAGATATATATCTTGATTTGATAAATTAATACAGTTATTATGGAGTCACAATAATTACACATGAATCCAAGAATATTCTGTTTATATATCATAATAAGAGTATGGTTAAAAAGATCAAAAATCCCTTTTTAAAAGCATGTTTTTAATTTGGAATAGGTATAGGAAAATATTTATACCATCATTTTCTTGATTATATCCAGTGATAGAGGTGGAAACATTTCTAGGAAATTTGAAATAAAGCATGAAGAATTTATTAAGAAAGAATCAAAGTCACTATGTTAAAAGACTGCTTAGATAAATCAGGGAATAGATAGCAAATAA
Source organism: Bradypodion pumilum (assembly GCA_035047305.1). Classification (NCBI taxonomy): domain Eukaryota; kingdom Metazoa; phylum Chordata; class Lepidosauria; order Squamata; family Chamaeleonidae; genus Bradypodion; species Bradypodion pumilum. The sequence continues at coordinate 317,589,751 of JAWDJD010000001.1, forward strand.
AAAAATTAGGAATAAAACACAATCTAATCTTAATCCTATCTTGGCTTAATCTTAATTTTAATTAGAGTAGTGGCCAAAGGATTTGGTAAAAAGAAATACAGTAGTAAGTGTAGGGGATTCACAAAATTTGAAAAAATAGAATTATAACAAAAGTGGATGGAAATAAAATGAGAGGTATAATAAGTAATATTTACAATATATTATTGGAAGCAGAGGATCAACAAGGATCTGTTTAAAATGTCATGGGAATGTGATTTGGGAGAAAAAATAATGGCATTTGGAAAAATATATGCAATGCAAAAATATTAAAATCTCTCAAAGAATAAAAGAAAGCTTTTATAAATTAGTTTGGAGATTATATTTAACTCTGTTAAAATTAAATCTAATAGATGGTGATTACTCTAAGTAAACCATGTTGCAGACAATGTCAGAAAATAGGTATTTCATTTTGTGGTGGGAATGTGAGAATATATTTAAATCTTGGTAACTGGTTTTCAAGGAAGTAATAGAGGTATACGTAAAATAGAACTTTTATCGGTATTTGATAGGGAGCAATGTAGTGAGACATCTGAATTATTAATTTCTAATTTATTAACAGTGGAAAGATTAATAATAGCTAGGAATTGGAATATGAAGTATAATTGTAATTAAATAAATGATATAGAGACATTTGGGATATAATAATTAATGATAATTAACATGTAATATTAAACTAAGGAAAGGATTGATAAGTAAGAATATTTTCACAAATATTTGAGGAAAATTTATTGACTATATATTACTAAATGTTAATGTGCACCATTGCAAGAGCAGAAACAGTTCTGGAAGAGAAATGGGACTCCATGAAGGGAGTAAAATGGGGTGGGGCGCACAATTTGCTTTGTATTTTTTTCTTTTCCTTAAGTGTTGTTATGTGTTAGATTTTTTCTCTGTAAGATTTGTGTGATTGTTTTATTTTATTTTCAGTGCATTAAAACAAGGTTTTGATGGAATTCTCTAAGTGATTCTTGGCTCGTGAGTTCAATAAGTTATAATCAACCAGACAACATATATTCAGATAGAGATACATTTCTACGTGATGCAATGTCTCCATTTAACAACCTAAAGAAAAATCACAGGCTTGTTCAAACCTTTTCTGGAAGCATAAAGATCTTTATAGTCCCATGCTTTCACATTTATTCATGTTGCTCAAACTGTAGCCCCATCCTAATAACCTACAGTCCAAAGTGGGATGGTATCAGCCTTACCATCAGAAGGTTAGGAACATTAAAATGCAGGAACAGGATTAAATGATGCTGCACTACAAAACAGTTGAGTCTCATCTTTACAACATCCTTCATTGTTGTTATTTAGGCAGGGCCGCCATCAGAAATCTCTGGGCCCCATACTGAGCAATCCTATTGCCCCACCACCACCACCACCACCACCACCACTCACACACACTTTTCTCTCTCCTCGCATTTAAGGTGCCACACATTATGCCCAAAAATACAGACTTTTATATCAACATGAACATAATTAAAAGTTAAAGGTTTCCCTTGCTCGGAAGCCAGTCGTATCCGACTCTAGGGTTCAGTGCTCATCTCTGTTTCAAAGCCGAAGAGCCAGCGCTGTCTGCTTCTGCAGACGTTTCTGTGGTCATGTGGCAGGCATGACTAGACACCGGAGCGCACGGAATGCAGTTACCTTCCCACCAAAGTGATCCCTATTTATCTACTTGCAATTTCTTGCTTTCGAACTGCTAGGTTGGCAGGAACTGGGACAAAAATGGGAGCTCATTCTGTCCTGCAGTACTTGGGAATCGAACTGCTGTCCTTCCTCCTCCTTAGCCACTTGAGCCACTGAAGTCCTTATGACCAGAGTTTTGCACCACCAGGGCTCAGAAAGAAAGAAAGGAAGGAAGGATGAAAGAAAGAAAGAAAGAAAGAAAGAAAGAAAGAAAGAAAGAAAGAAAGAAAGAAAGGAAAGAATGATGGAAGAAAGGAAGGATGGAAAAAGGAAGGAAGGAAGAAAGGAAGGAAGGAAGAAAGGAAGGAAAGAAGGATGGAAAAAAGGAAGGAAGGATGGATGGAAGAAAGACAGGATGGAAGGAAGGAAGAAAGGAAGGAAGGAAGGATGGAAGAAAGGAAGGATGGAAGAAAGAAAGAAAGGATGGAAGAAAGGAAGGAAGGTAGGATGGAAGAAAGAAAGAAAGGATGGAAGGAAGAAAGGAAGGAAGGAAGGAAGGAAGGAAGAATGGACAGAAAAAAGAAAGAAAGAAAGGAAGGAAGGAAGGGTGGATTAGTGAAGATAGATAGATAGATAGATAGATAGATAGATAGATAGATAGATAGATAGACAGACAGACAGACGGACGGACGGACGGACGGACGGATGGACCCACCTGAGAGGGGAGGGGGCAGGCCAAAGAACAGCAGCGGGCCACCTGAACTGCCAGGAAGGGGGGGGCGACCATCCACCCTGGCTCTGTTTCCTGACCCCACCCCACCCCCACGGGCAGGCAGTTCCCAATGACGGCAGGCTTATCTGGCAGTCGTGGGGCATTTTGCCCAGCATTACGGCGGGGGCAGGGTGGGCAAAGGCCGCAATGGCCGGCAGCGCACGTGGAAGTGCCCGCCTGGTCCAGGTGGTGGTGGTGGTGGTGGTGGCGGCGGCGGCCAGGGCGCACCCCACGGCTTCCCGCCGCTGCGCTCGGCCCTGGGGCCCGGCCCTCCTCGTGGGTGAAGCCTGAAGGCAAGCAAGCCTTGACCCCGGATCCAGGTTGAGACAGGGTGCCCTCTGGCGGGGCGCGCCGCAATTAAAAATAAAATAAAATAAAAAGGTTTTAAAAGTTTTTTTAAAAAGTTTTAAAAAATGGGCTGCCCACCACCAGGGCCCCTGCCAGCTCCGGGCCAGGGACGGGAGTCCTGGTTGCCCCCTCCTGACGGCGGCCCTGTATTTATGCATAAATAAGGAGTCTAATGTTCATCATATAGTCACAGCCACTTAAAGGACACAGCCTGTAAATCCATTTTTTGCTCTCAAGTCATGGGTTATCTTAGAATCATCAACTTTTGCTATGGAGGTTGCTTCCTTGTTTTCTGTTTTAAAGGTTGAGTTGAGGGAAGCTCTTCTGTGTGACCAAGGAGAAACTGGAAGTAAAATTATAATCACCTTGCAATTACTCCCTTTTATGTGGAGCAAAGGCAACACCTATGTAATTAACTGCACTCCACATCTTTCCAAGATTTCCTCTGAATCCCCTGAAGTGAAAAGTGTGGGAAGGGGAAGAATAAAATCAAGGCCTGCTGCTTCCACTTTGAGGGACTGTGTCTGAAAATCGAAAGTCATCTCATACATCAAAGAATGTCTCTGATTGCCCTTACACCCTGATTAGCATACAATTAAAACAGGGTGATTGGTGTTGACATTCCTAAAGAAGGCCAATCCACAGGGGAAGATAAAGCTTTCTCATGTACTGTACTGGGGAAGCAGAGTTTACCATCCTGTGCAAAGTGGGAATTAACTTGGGAACGAACAAGGAGAATTATTTTGATGGGCAAAAGATTTTGCAAATGTTCTAAAATACTGCACAACAACAATTTTGCTACTGGGAATAACACATGTGATTTACATTATATCGAGTGTGCTGATTCCAAATCTGATCTCAGAATTTGCCTATCACGTACAGATTTTAAGGTGTGCTATAGCTGTTCAAATGGTTGGTAATTCAGTAGTGTATTTTTACATGGGAACATTATAACAGTTGCAGCTACCACTATGCCTGCTGCAGCCTCAGCTGAATCATGTCCCCTGGTGGCATGCATGTTCCAGCAGCGGCTGGGCATGTCTAGACAAGTCAGTGAGCTGATGTCAGAAATAGGTAAGATGGACCAAGGGCTTGTCTCTAGTGTGAAACCATCTTATTGGATAGTACAGCTAGGCCATAGTGAGTCTGTTTTGAGCTAAAGATTAGACCCAGCTGTGTTAACAAACCAGACAATTTTTGCTACATTTGTGGCAAGTATACCTCACGTGATCAGTGCAAGAACCTAACCAAGAAGGTGAGATTTGCTAACTTAAGATCCTGACATCCTAGGCAGAAGAATCAGAGTTCAAATTTGGATTTAGTGCATTTGATTTAGTATAGGATACATGGATTAGACAAAGTAGTAGATAATATTTATTTTTGTGATGCAGTGAAATTCAGGGTAAACTCTCTATGTTAAAGTAACTCCCAGTACTGTACTCTTCCAGTTTAAGAGACAAATGTGTTTTTCTCCCTTCAACATGTCCTGACGAGATAGATGTCAGCATTGAACTAGCATTGTATCGTCTGATAAAGCAAAGCTCCTGCTAAGAAGACCAGGGTAGTGGCATCAGGGCCTGGCTTGCATGTTTCAGTATGAAACAGAGTACAGTAAAACCCCGTACAACGATTGCATTGCACAGCCACTAAATCATAAACAACTGCCTTTTGGGGGGAAAATTTGCATCGCACAATGACTTTAGTCGAGGAGGATTCATTTCCCTGCACTGATTGGGACATGGTGTTGCCTTTGTAGTCGGAGTGGGGAGGAATCCCCCCCCCAACCCCAAAGGCAGTATAGGCGCCGCCTGTCAGTGAAAGGAAACGTGGATCCGTTTCCCTGCACTGATGGGGCCGTGGTGCTGTCTTTGTGGCTGGAGGGGGGAATCCCCCCTCTGATTCCAAAGGCAGCACAGGTGCCGCCTGTCAGTGAAGGGAAACAAGGATTCATTTCCCTTCACTGGCAGGGCCACAGTGTTGCCTTTGTGGCCGGAGTGGGGGGGTTTGGTGTCTTGCACAGAAGACAAAGAAGGAGCCGCAGTAAGGGCTAAAACACAACTTTATTGCATGGTAGTCAGAGTGAACATGAGGTAAGGGTGGACCAAACAGCTCTACTTATAGCACACTGTACATTTTGAATAACCCGGGAGATAGTTCATTGGTTACTGTCCACGTGACATCATGGATCGTCACGCCCATCTTCTCCAGGTGCAGTGTGGCAGGAAGGTTTCCCGCCCTTCAGGTATTCGGGGGAATCTGTATCATGTGAGCTGGATGCTGCAACTGCCACCGGCAGTAGCATCCTTAACAGCTTGCTACAATGTGTCTCTGATTAGATACAATGGATACAATTACTGGATACAATCAGTTAAAGAGTACTTGTAACATTCTATTCAGTACATAAGGGGGGGATTCCCCCGAACACTGAACCCAAAGGCAACATCATGGGTCTACAGGTACCGCCGGTTGTCTTGCATAGGTCTGGAAAATATCCCCAGTCTCCTTGCAAGCCAACCAGTCACAAAGCACTTGCAGACCCAGGTGGCTGGCTTGCAAGGAGACCGGGGATCTTTCCCAGACCTCTGCAAGCCAACCGGCGGTGCCTGCAGAACAGACCCAGCCGGTTGGTATCCAGGTGGCTGCCTTGTGAAGGGGCTGGGAAGGCCCCCGCCTCTTCCACAAGGCAGTCGCCTGGATTGGGGTCTTCCCAGCCCCTTCGCAAGGCAACCACCTGGACCGGTAAGAGCTTACTGATCCAGGTGGCTGCCTTGCTAAGGGGCTGGGAAGACCCCCACCTCTTCTGGAAGAGGTGGTCCCTTACAACGATTTTGCCGTACAATGACTTGCATGAGGGAACGAATTAAAATTGTTGTATGGGGTTCCACTGTACTACCACTCATCTTCTCTATCAGTATGATGACATGAGAGTGCTAGTAAAAATAACTGGAAGAAAGGAGGCAGCGCAAAGGCAGTAAAAGGTGCCTTCGCTCCGCTGCTACCCAGATCTCTTACTGAAGCACTCTTTGGTCTTCTTTGGGAATATTGATCCTAGATTCCACCGAACATAGCATGATGAGAAGGACCATCCCAATCCTCTATAATGCTTCAGCCTCAGGTCCCTGGGACCGGAGGATTATTACCTAAAGAACAAACTAAAGAATGGCCAGGCTGGGGTGGTGAGAAATGGCAAGGTGAAGCAAGAGACTGGTTGCAGCAGCAACCCTCTTAGGCAGTGGAGAGTGGGTGATGACGGCTCTGCTGCCTTCACTCTGTCACCTGGGGCAATTAGTAATAGCTGAACTGGCCCTAAACTGGACCATAAAGAAAGCTGAGCGCAGAAGAATAGACCTTTGAAATGTGGTGCCGGAGGAGAATTTTGAGAGTACCCTGGACAGCAAAGAGAATGAATAGGTCGATCTTAAAATAAATCAACCCCCGACTGCTCCTTGGAGGGCAAATATTGAAGATGAAGCTAAAGTACTTCGGACATCAAATGAGAAGAGAGAATTCACTTGAGAAAGCCTTGAGGCTGGGAAAGGTCGAGGGCAAAAGAAGAAGGGGGTGGCAGAGAATGAGATGGCTAGATGGTATTGTTGAAGCAATAGGCACAGAACTGGGCGGGTTGAGGAGGACGGTGGAGGATAGGGGTGCCTGGTGTGCAATGGTCCATGGGGTTGCAAAGGGTCGGACTTGACTATGCGACTGAACAACAAAAGAACTGCCCCTTCCTGGGATACCACCTATACTGTCTGGAGTACATTGGGAATTATGATCCGAAAATAAAATAAAAGCGAGAGTAACTTTGCCCACCCTTAAGGGAGTAGTAAGCTGCGCTCTAAATTTTGTTAGAATGTATTGCAATGCAAAATCACATTATTTTTACAATCATTTTTAAAAGTCACCTTTCTTTTAATGGTTATAAAATATCTATGAGTGGCTCACAATCTCTTACAGTTTATTCAGTATTCTAAATTATTCAATGCATTTTCCAATATTGATTAATTTCTGCAAACTTTTTAAGAGCGCCTGGAAGGCAGCGATGATATTTATTATTATCCTTGATCCAGTACAAATCGGTGGATCCAAGACACGCCAAATAAATCAGCTTTGCTTGCCCATCACTTTATGGTCCCTAAGGTTCACAGCAATCTCGTGCATCAAAGAGTGGTAGGCAGTTTAAATAATGTATTTACATGCATGCATTACATTTTAAAAAACTCTATCCTTTTTTTTCAAATCTAATTTCAAATTGCACAAATAGGTCCCAACGCAAGATGGCTTGGCTCACTTGTGTGACTGGAATAGAGCCCTGTTTGCGGCCAGGAGTCTTCCAATCTCCCATTTCTTATGCTACTTCCTGTGTGCCCTGACGTTCTGCTACGCAGTGGACCCTTGACAGCAGTGCAGCACACATTGGAAGATGAGGGAGGGAAGTGCCAGAAACCTTCCTTCTTGTTGAAGAACTTCGGCAACCTCTAGCTTGTTGGCTAGACATCAGGTCCAGTAAAATAGGAAGGATGCCTCTAGGTCAGTGATTTTAATTTAATTTAATTTTTCAACTTGTTCGCCGCCCACTCAGGGAAGCCCGACTCAGGGCAGTTTACATAATCTAAAAACCCCACAACAATAAAAACAGTTTAAAAAAAACCACCCACATTGAAAGAAAAATCCCACCCATGCCAAGAAGCAGAGAGAGGGTACATCTTATGGTAAGAGCCAGCAAGCAGGGGCCACATTACCCTCAGGGCTCCACACCTGACCCGCCAGCCAGGTCTTAAGTCCTTTCCTGAAGGGCAGCAGCTCCATCTGCAACCGTAGCTCTTTTTCTTATGCCAGAGAGGTGGGGCCCCCTGGCTGATGGCAAACCTTAGCACTTCAGGTGTTCTTGAACTTCAATTCAAGTGTGTCCAGTAGCATTTAGTTTGTGTACAAAAGTCCCTTAAGAAATAAATCTAATCCTTCTGTATTTAGGAAGAGACTTCTTACTTGGGCATTTTGAAATGTGTAGAGGGGTTATGTTTGCAATAAAACCACACAATTTCTGTTCACAACTTCATGAGTGGGCAAGAAGATCCATAACAAGCATTTGTAGAAGTGAATTATACTGTGATTATATGCAGAGCAAACAATTTCATTATGTTACTTTAGAACACAAACAAGTGGGGAATGGCTTGAAGCAGGTATTTCCATGAATGCAACACCCACCATCCCTGCAGAAGAAAAGGGGCAAGAGAAAACTCTAGCCCAGTGATGGTGAACCTTGGCACTCCAGGTGTTCTGGAACTTCATTCCCAGAAGCCCTGATCAGTAGAAGTGTTGACTTGGGCTTCTGGTAATTGAGGTCCAAGATCATCTGGAGTACCAAAGTTCACCATCATGGCTCTAGTCAATTCGTTTGCTGCTATCTCTCAAAAAGAAGTTGTGCTGGAGGTTGGGAGAGCCCCCAAGAAGAGTAGGAGAGACTGTTTAGGACTGTGATGGCGAACCTTGGCACTCCAGCTGTTCTTGGCAGTAAACCCATTCGTGTGGACCCACAGGAACTTGGGCTTCTTGTAATTGGAGTTCAAGAACAGCTGGAGTGCCAAGGTTTGCCATAGCTGGTTTAGGGGCTGAGGAGCAATCACCTCAAATTACTACTCTCCCTTCTCAATTAGATGTCAGTTTCTTCTGTAGCCAGAAAGAGCCTTCCCTTTACAGAAGGAACATAGGAGCCAGCTCGATAGACCTACAGAAGCAAATCAATTGCCACATGTGAATGAACATTTCTGCATAGTCTTTTTACTACCTAGACTCCCAGTTCTCATTAAAATGTATAGTAAATGCTGGCCTGTTGACAGACATTACGAAAGTGCTCCAATGTCTTTTGGACATTTTGAGTCCCACAGCAATATGCTCTTGCCTGCAAGTATTGATTTAAGAAGCAAGGGCTTCCATTACAAACTGTCTATAGCTGTCCTCAGGTAGGAGTGGCTGGTCTGCAGACCTTTCTCATGGTTTATCATTTTCCTGGTTTCTCTCCCCCCCCCCCTTTAAACCCACCTACTTAGCTGATATTCAGGACTAGACAGCCATTTTTAAAAACTTTTCTACATCGCACTCATCATAGCCTTTCCCCAGGGCACTGTGGGATTTAAATGGCTGCACACACTGGTACTGCTTGGAGGAGAGGTGGTGCTACACAGCAATGAACAACAGAAAGTGGTTGCAATAAGTTAAAATAGAAAAAGGTGTTGAGTACATTAGAGCAACCCCACTATGCAATGGGTTGTTAATGCAAATTATGTCTATAACCAGCAAATCAGAAGAGTCTTTCTAGTTTCCCTGCCTCAGAATCACCTGATATAATTAAGCTTGTTTTTGGGTCTGTTATTCAGGTTTTCTTATTTTAAAAGTATGTTGTTCCAGTTATTATTCTGCTGTTCTTGCTCTCTCTCTCCAAATGATTGCTATACAAGCAAAGTATTTTTTTCTAAGAAGAAACCTATTACAAAGCAACTGTTCACTAAACTTTCTAAAAGCAGCTGCAAGTAAAGAACTATCTTGTTATATTTCCAAACAGGTTTGGAGAATTTAATTGTGTGGCTAGAGTGGGGAGTGTAATACAGTACCTGGAGAACTTGCAAACTATAACTATTTGTAAAGCTGCCCCACCTACTGCTGTACATGCATATAAAAAAAAAGGTAACAAAAGGGAGGGCCCAGAATTGAGAGCCCCCACTGGATCTGGAGCTAGTTCTGAGCAGAAACAATAAATCCCCCAAACACCCTGCAAGCATCGACCTGTTTCCTTTGCTACTCTATCCAACATTTTGTTGCAATGGCCAACTGAGGGGGTCACCTGGTGCGGAAGGGGCCCAGAGGTCGGGATCACTGGCCGCAAGGGAAGGCATGTGTTGTGTACTGAATGTAGTGTGTTGAATGTATTTGTAACCACACGAATGGGTACAGGTAACACTGTAACCTTCTGTATGAGGACGCGAGCTAGTGGCCACCGGGGGCAATAGCGAGCGCCCAGCTCACATGGTTCACATTACTCAAATTACTCAAATGCCTTCAGCCGCGCGGGAAAGATTCCCGCGCTCACCTCACCTGGACGAGAAAGGCGTGACCAAGGATGACGTCACTTGGACAGCAGCCAATGCCTGTCGAAGAGCCAGATTCAATTAGATAGCCACCGTATAAAAAGAGCTGTTTGTCCGCCATTACCACATGTTCGTACTGTACTCTATGCAATAAAGATGTGTTAGGCTAGCTTACAGCCGTTTCCATTGTCTTGATTCCCAAACACCAAATTGGCGACGAAGGTGGGATCATGGATTCCCACGGGGACAAGACAGTATCACAGAAGCCAGTTTTCGACGTGACCCATCCCGAGCGATGGGACTGGTTTGAAATGCATTTCAAGAGTACGGTGGCGTATGCGGGCATCACCGACGCTGGGAAGAAGAAGGGTCTTCTCATCACGATGCTCGGGTTCCACGCCGTGCAAGCACTGATGGATCTGGTGGCACCACGAGAGGTGGACCAGGTTTCGGTGACAGAAATTCTGGGGGTTCTGCGGAATCATTTCAAGCCCAAGGTATCCTTCTTCTCTGCCAGGGCCATTTTCGCGAGGAGGGACCAAAAGCCGGGTGAGTCAATATCCGAGTATGCAGCGGCCCTCCGCGTTTTGGCGACCCCATGCGAATGGCGGGAAATTCTAGACGTGGCCCTAAGGGATAGGATGCTCTGCGGGATGAGAGACGGGGAGACCCAGAGGAAACTCATGAACCGAGGCCACGACCTCACTTTTAAAGAGGTACTACAAGAGGCTCTAGCAGCTGAATCCACGTGGGCCGGGTACAAGCTTCTCAAGGCAAAGCCCCCACCAGTCGAGGCAGCTGCATCCGCCGTCCAGGCGGCCTGGAGGGCGACCCCTGCCCCACGCTCGCCCACATCTTCAGAGGCTTCTGCCACCCCAGACTCCAGCGAAGATGAGGGGGTCCGGAAGGTCAGGAAAGGGCTGAGCGAGAAGAAGGGGAAGGGGGAGCGGCGCTGCGATGGGTGCGGAGCATCCCACGAGAGGAGCAAATGTCCATTCCGGAAAGCTGAGTGCCACAACTGTGGGCGGAAGGGCCACATCGCCAGGGTCTGCAGGCAACGCTGGGAAGAGAGTAAGCGCGCCTCGAGCAGCCGGGATGGCGTCGGCAGAGTCGGTGATGGCGGCGACAACCCAGAGGGGAACCACGTGTGCCTGCGAGTGCACGCGGAAGACGACGTGGCCGTCCACAGCGTGCCTCTAGGGCAACCACGTTTTTATGCTGAGGTACTGTTGCAAGGGGTCCCTGTTAAGATGGAGATAGACTCGAGGTCTGTTTACTCCCTCATTTCCCATAAGGAATTTTTGCGGATTCCCCCCAAGGAGCGACCCAAACTCAAGGAGATGGGGGCGAACTTAAAAGATGTGCAGGGAAATGCGATTCCAGTATTGGGGATTGGGGACTTTGAGACACGGTACAAGGGACTCCGAAGGAAACTCCCCCTGGTAGTTCTAAAAAATGGGGGGTGTAATCTCTTGGGGACACAATGGTTCAAACCCCTGGACATCTTCATAGGCGGCGTCCATGCCATCGGGGGGAATGAGATTCAGGCAGTGTGCGACGCACACGCAGAGGTATTCAAGAAGGGACTCGGAAAGTACAAGGGCCCCCCAGTTTCCTTCGACCTGGCCTCGGAGGTCCGCCCAATGAGACTAAAACCACGTCGGGTTCCATTCGCCCTCAAGGACAAAATTGAGGCGGAACTGGACAAATTAGTGGGGCAAGGGATTTTAGTGCCGGTGGACTCTGCAGAGTGGGAGACTCCTATTGTTACAGTATTGAAAGCAAATGGGGAAGTGCGAATTTGTGCTGACTACAAGTGTACAATTAACAAGGCGATCCGCCCTAATGCCTATCCGGTGCCGGTAGTTAGCCATCTACTGGCCACTTTACATGGGGGAAAAGTTTTTGCTAAACTAGATCTGGCGCAGGCGTACCAGCAGCTTCCAGTAACCCCAGCCACAGCTGCTGCACAGACCATTGTAACTCACAAGGGGGCATTCAAGGTGACGCGCCTACAGTTTGGCGTGAACTCGGCGCCGGGGTTGTTTCAGTCTCTTGTGGAACGTTTGTTAAAGAAATTACCGGGGGTCTTGCCATTTTTCGATGATATATTGATATCTGGGGAGAGCGAAGCAGAACTGGCCCAGAGACTAGATAAGGTCCTCACAGCCTTCGAATCCGCGGGGTTGAGGTTGCGGAGGGACAAATGTGTGTTTCTGGCCAGGGAGGTGGAGTTTCTGGGGTTCCGCATAACTTCTGAGGGGGTGAAACCCGCTGAGTCCAAAGTCTCAGCCATTCGAAACGCTCCTCGCCCCACCGCGAAACCGGAGCTGCAGTCTTTCCTGGGGCTGCTGAATTTTTACCATTCCTTCCTGCCCAGGAAAGCGACGATTGCAGAGCCCCTGCATGGGCTGCTGAAGAAGGATGCGGTTTGGCGGTGGGGGGAGAAGCAGGAGCGGGCTTTCAGGGAACTCAAGCAACTCCTCTCCTCGGAGGCTATTCTAACCCATTTCGACCCAAAGAAGCCGGTAGTCTTGGTCTGCGACACCTCGCCAGTGGGGGTGGGGGCGGTCCTGTGCCACGTGCTAGAGGGGGGGGGCGAGAAGCCCCAGTTGCATTCTACTCGAGATCATTGTCCAAGGCAGAACGAAATTACGCCCAAACAGATAGGGAGGCTCTTGCCATTGTTGCGGGCACAAAGAAGTTCCATGATTTTCTGTATGGTCGCCCATTCACCATTGTCACCGATCACAAGCCGCTGTTGGGTATCTTCACCTCAGACAAGCCCACTCCACAGATCCTCTCCCCCAGGATGCTTAGGTGGGCGATTTTTCTGAATGCATACAGGGGGGCGTTAGAGTACCGTCCCGGGAAAGAGATAAGCCACGCGGACGCCCTCTCAAGGTCTCCTCTTCCCCACCTGGGGGACCCAAAGTGTGAGGTAGAACAGGATAGCCAAGTCCTCCTCATTGAAGCCCTAGATGCACCCCCCATTTTGCCCAAGGAAATTGCTGCCGAAACGGCCAAGGATAAAACGTTAGCCCTTGTGAGATCCTGGGTACAGAAGGGGTGGCCCGCAGCTCCCCCCGCAGACGAGTTTGCGGCATTTTTCAGGAAGAGGGTTGAGTTGTCCGCAGAAAGGGGGTGTCTGTTGTGGGGGGAGAGGGTGGTGGTCCCACAGGCATTAAGAGCAAGGGTGCTACGGCTTTTACATGTCAGCCACCCAGGGATTGTGCGCTCTAAGGCGCTGGCCAGAAGCTACTTCTGGTGGCCTCAGCTAGACGCAGACATTGAACACATGGTGAACACCTGCGAAAGTTGCCAGAGCTCTCGGCCTGAGGAGTCCCGCCTTCCACACAGAGAATGGGACACAGCTAGGGGACCGTGATCCCGCTTCCACATAGACTTCGCAGGGCCATTCAGGGGTTCATTTTTTCTACTTGTGGTGGACGCATACTCCAAGTGGTTGGAGGTAATTCCAATATGCAACACCTCATCAGCGGGGACTATAAAACAGCTGCGCAAACTGATATGCACGTTCGGGATACCTGATGTCATAATTAGTGACAATGCGAGTTGTTTCACGTCAGCCGAGTTCCAGGCGTTCTTAGAGTCCAACGCCATTCGGCACATTACCTCAGCCCCATTTCACCCTGCAACAAATGGCCAGGCGGAACGTCTGGTGCGCACAATGAAGGAAGGGCTGCGGCGCATGGGTCCCGGGGATCTGGACCGGCAGCTCTGCCAGTTTCTGTTGGCATATCAAGTGACGCCATTGGCGTCGGGATACTCTCCCGTGGAACTCCTCATGAAGAGGAAGTTACACTCATTATTAACTAGATTGGATCCCACCCGGGTCGAGGATAGAGGAAGAAATATTGAGCACAGCCCCACCAAAAATTTCCAGATAGGAGAGCCTGTTCATTGCAGAAACTACGCCACCACTGGGCCAGCATGGGTGCCGGGGGTAGTCATTAATCAAACAGGACCAGTCTCATTCTGTGTCGAGACCAACACGGGTCTCCTCTGGAGAAGGCACGCTGACCAACTTAGGCACCGAGTGATTGGGGGGCCGGACAGAGGGGATCATCAGCAACGCTCAGCGTTAGGGTTCTCCTCCACCCGTTTAGACCAAGGGGGAGAAAACGTAGGGCAACAGTCCCAAACAGGGGGGGGGAAGCTTAGGGTCAAACTCATATCCTTTTCATACGCCAGCTCTATCCAGTCCCTTGAAAGAGAGGAATGAGTTTGCCCCTGTAGTTCTACCCAGCCCCTCGAAGGAGGGAAATGAGTTTGCCACTGTTGCCCCTGAATTAGATTTTGAGTTATCAAACCGGGGGGGGGGGGTTTCGGAGTGTTCCCCCACCCATCCAAGCGAAGAGCGGGGTTTTTCTTTAGCCCCTAGTGCCCCCGGTTTGTCCACAGCCACGTCGGGAACCCTTCCTCCCCCTTCTCCTGGCCATCCCAAGGCGGCAAGCCCGCGGCGAGTCACTAACGAGTCATCCTCTCCAATTGCAGGACAAGAACCAGGAGGACACAGACGAGGGGGCATGGCCGAGTCAAGCATAACGGCCGCATGGCCAAAACGCACATGCAGGAAACCAGTTTGGTTAAGGGACTTTGTCCCATCTTAGGGGGGAGGGATGTTGTGTACTGAATGTAGTGTGTTGAATGTATTTGTAACCACACGAATGGGTACAGGTAACACTGTAACCTTCTGTATGAGGACGCGAGCTAGTGGCCACCGGGGGCAATAGCGAGCGCCCAGCTCACATGGTTCACATTACTCAAATTACTCAAATGCCTTCAGCCGCGCGGGAAAGATTCCCGCGCTCACCTCACCTGGACAAGAAAGGCGTGACCAAGGATGACGTCACTTGGACAGCAGCCAATGCCTGTCGAAGAGCCAGATTCAATTAGATAGCCACCGTATAAAAAGAGCTGTTTGTCCGCCATTACCACATGTTCGTACTGTACTCTATGCAATAAAGATGTGTTAGGCTAGCTTACAGCCGTTTCCATTGTCTTGATTCCCAAACACCCTATTACAAAGCAACTGTTCACTAAACTTTCTAAAAGCAGCTGCAAGTAAAGAACTATCTTGTTATATTTCCAAACAGGTTTGGAGAATTTAATTGTGTGGCTAGAGTGGGGAGTGTAATACAGTACCTGGAGAACTTGCAAACTATAACTATTTGTAAAGCTGCCCCACCTACTGCTGTACATGCATATAAAAAAAAAAAGGTAACAAAAGGGAGGGCCCAGAATTGAGAGCCCCCACTGGATCTGGAGCTAGTTCTGAGCAGAAACAATAAATCCCCCAAACACCCTGCAAGCATCGACCTGTTTCCTTTGCTACTCTATCCAACATTTTGTTGCAATGGCCAACTGAGGGGGTCACCTGGTGCGGAAGGGGCCCAGAGGTCGGGATCACTGGCCGCAAGGGAAGGCATGTGAGGCGAATGTGCGGTGAAAGTCCAGTCCCGATCTGTCTCAGGTGGACGTATTTATTACCCTGCCTTGAGGGTTACATGCCTAAGGCGCACGTGACCTCGTTACAGAAGGCTTTTGCATACGTGGCATTTCGCTGACCAAGTTACATTCATCAGCTCTTGGAAGTTACTCGGAGGTTACTGAGTACCCTGGACCTCCGTTGAGGAACTGATTAGCCGGGTTGGCGAAACCTATTGTTCTCACCTTAATCTCGGAGTCTTGGCTATATTGACTCTGGGCAACTATAGTTAATTAACTTGTCCAACGGGCTTGTTTGCCCAACTAAGTCTGCGGATGTGAGTTAGGTATTGTGCATTACCTTGGGTTAGGTATCTGTGCATTAACTTGGGTTCGTCACCTTATGACATTTGCCCTACTTCTCTCAGAGCCTCCAGCCAAAGCAATATGAATTGCCCCCCAACTATCAATAGCCCGTACCCCAATTGCCTGTCCATCCAAGCCCAGGGTTTCACAAGCCGTGTGCTGGCAAGCGAACCTTTCGGGAAAGGTTTTGGCCAATTACGAACGCAGGCAACCCACAACATTTCGCTTGTCAACATCTCCCACTTGCCGCTAAAATGCTTGTGGTCTTCCTGATTTTTGCCCTAAAGACTCCTTCATGCTATTTTTTCATTATTGGTCAGGGTAGCAGAAGCAGCAGCAATGGCTTATTGCCAGCTAATGATTTTGCTACTGTAAGAAAGCTTCCTGTATCCTCAAGTTTCTCTGCGGAGCCTGGGAAATTAGCAGTTGTGGTTTGCCGTCTGATGTCAATAGGAATTCATATTTATACGGCATCCTTGCAATTATGGTACTGATTAATGATAAGTGCCCTGCTGTCTGCAACCTATTCCTTTGAGGGAACCACACTTTATGTTCCAAAAATGTTTTATATCTCTTAGTAATGCATTGTTATTCTTTGCAGATCAAAGATCATGGTTGTCATGGAAACTGCAAAAAGTAGAAAGCCAGTCATGACATAGCAATGGCATAGTGGGGAAGATCTGCTGGGAAATCACTCACTAGCCTAGGGTTTTGTGTTGGAAATGCTTGGGTGAATTTAAGTGGAAACTAAAGCCAAGTTGTCTCTGAGATCTGAAAGCACAGTAGTATTAAACACAAAGTATTAATAGCTGTTACAGTCAACATGCGGGACCGTGTGCAATGCAGCAGTTCCATTTTCCCGTCTTTTTCCCCCAAATGGAGGCCACAAACATTTAGGTTATGCCAGTATGAGCTTCTAAAAATTTCAGCATGCTTATGGGGGGAACAGAACACTACACATCCTAACTGAACACGCACTCCCTTGAATTAGGCATGGTAAATTAAAAAACAAACAAGGAGCCACCTAAAATTGTAACGATTTTAGACATAGAAATATTTCTGTCTTTTTTGTAAACCACAGCCAATTATACACCTTTCCGTCACCCACAAAACAAACACAGATCAGGGATAAGAACACGAGACTTTGACAGAAGGAAGTCTTGATTTAGAGAAAATTTGCAACAAGTGCATTTCCAATGTCTTATTTAGAAGCATTGCTGTTTTAGAATTTTTAAAGAGGGAGGGTATCAACATTTAAACCTTACAGCAAAACATCCAAGTATCATTTCAGACATTCAGACATTTGTATATTGAGCCTAAACTCTGTCATTCTGGTGTCAGAATAGTGTTATACGCACACGTTTGGGATACTGAAATCTTTTCATTTAATTCAAGGGAGGCTAAGTCTAGGGGTCGAGGGAAATAATATTTTGTCAATTTTCCTTTCCTCTTCATTCTGCAGCACCATTCCCAGCACTGTTCTAGTGCCTCCCTGGCTCTGAGCATCTGGATCCTATCCTTTATTTCTACAAATCCATGAGAACATGTGGCTAAAGGCAACAAACTATTAAGCAAGTAAGCGATTAATTATATACACTCTATATTTTGAGAAGAAAGGCTACAACTGCTGAGAAAGGATATCAAGCATTTCTAGGTGTCTTTAAACTGAAGGGAATAATTTCCCCATAAAGAATAAAAAAGAATTATTTTATTCAACTGAAAGGAAAATTGTAATCTCCATTACTACATATGATTTTTAAAAATTAAAGTATCACTTGTGTTCACATACTAAAATATTCATGGTAACTGGCTAATTAATCAATTAATGAGTCACTGGCTAATTAATCAATTAATGAGTCACTAGCAAGGCAAATACCTGTTCACAAAACTTACCCAACTAACAAGTTTATTCCAAGCAAGTTATTATTGTGAAATCTACAGTTTATTGCAGTCTGCAAGGAAACAACAAAAACAATATTGATTGATCACATTTCCCCTATGTTTCTATTTTTGTTAATCCCAGAAAATTCCTCACTCCTAGAAAAATTCCCGACTCTGTATTTTAAGGCTTTGGATGCCCATTTAATTGGATCTAAATATCCCAGAAAGAAAGCATTGCCACAAATATTAAACCAGGAAGGGTGGGGGAGTCTGGCATCTTTTGTTTGCGTACTTACAATGGTCTGGAGTGGGCAGATTGGCACTCTCACCATCGTCAATGCTTTTCCTGCTAGAAACACCATCGTCTGATTCCCACACAGAGAATATTGAGGAGCTGCCAACTTCTTCAAACTTGCTCATTAAAATTCCACTCATAGCTTTAGCATTGTCACATGTACCTGCCAAAGGAACAGGGGAAATGAAGCATGAAGACATTTAACCGCTGACCGTGCTATCAAGATCTCCAAAGTCATTGCTGGAGGCTGGCAGGGTTGTTGATTTTTCAAAAACTTTGGGCTTCTGCCTGGAACCTGGCACTTTTAGCTGCAGTCAGATAGACTGAAGAACATATGTCATGATATGCGCTGCTTTACTCCACTGAATTAAGTGTGGGTGCATGTACACGTATCCTCTTAAAAGAAACAATCTGTTTTGTAGCGTGGCTCAGACACTTGTGCCGGTAGCAAGCAATCGCCTTTTAAGTGGTAGAAAAGTTGGAGCACTGACCTCCCCTTCATAAAAGTGACAATGCTTTTCATGAAGAAGGTCACAGTTCAATTCTTGGCATCTCTGGGTCAGTCATGACTCAGGGGCCATACTAATTGGAAATCTAATTACTGAAAGCTGCACATGCAGGGTTCCAAAGCGCTGAGAACCTATCCATGGTATGTCCCAACACACAAAACTCTGCCAACGCATCATTTCTATTCCTTTACCAGATTATTCCACACTGACATGGTCCCACTTTAAAAGGTTAGTAAAATTTTCAACCAGAGCCCTTTGTTTAGACTTGGTTCTTAAACTGTGGATGCAGTTACATTAGTGGCAAGAAAAAGCTAGAGTGGACCGACCTCTTTGGAAAGGCCGGTGCTGATTAGAGCAATCTAATCAAACCCTCCCATTGACAGAGAAATTACTCTTGCATCCCCTCTTTGCCTTCTCTTGCTCATTAAAATTCCACCACTGTGGATTCAGCTGCTGGCAGTTTCTCAACCAGCCCTTTATGATGAAGCAAAGAAGAATTCTTAAAAATTTAAAATAATTGGCGTAACACATCGGCAATGCTCTATTACACAATATTTTAAACATTCATTTTTGCCTCCCTGCTAAAGAGCAGATGAAGTGATTAATTTGTCAATATCCTGTAATGGCTCGTTTATCAAGCCACTTTACCATATTGGCAAATTAAAACTGGAAGACTTGTTTTGGATAAGTTCCAGCAATCTCACACACTGGAGCCAATTGAAACTAGACACTAGAGTGATCCCTACCTGCACCAAAAAAGTAGAAGCCTCTGATAGAGGCTTAGAATAGTATGGATAAGAATGTTCTTGGGGTGTGCCGGTTTGCTTCAACAAAGATATTGTCTGATCACCATCTTGAAGAGCAAACCAGCCTGTTTCAGCAGTGTTCATGTCATCAGCCTTGGGTATGTGCACATTGTTTTTAAAATTTTTTTTTGCTTTAAATTGTTTATCCTTCTTTTAATGTTGGGGAATCCGGGGAGTATCTGTTAAGGGGGTAGAGCAGTAGAATAGTAAATAAACATAAACAAATAAATTTTATTTTATTTTTATTTGGTTTTATCTTTTTCATTTTTAAAATCAATCTTTTTAAAAAAGTAACAGAAAATAATCAAAATGTAAGGTTAGTGCAATAATTAAGGCAACAATTTACTTATTCAACACAGCAATGAGCAACATTTTATGTTGACTTTTCAAACAGTTGCCAAAAATTCTATTGTGCTTTTATGCTGGTGAAACACAATCATTCTAAATCTTAGTGCAAATTGCCACAAGTAAAGAAGTTAGTGTTGGCCTTTACTGTTGTGTGGCAGGTCATGCAACATGGCCTATAAGGACAAATGTCTACACTGGCTTTGTCACTTGAGGCCAAATCACTACCAAGATTGTTGTCAATTGTATATCACTGTTAAGCATAAGTAATAGGAATTTGAGCAACAATGAATAAAGGGCACAAAATATCTTCAAGAGCTCACTTTCCAAATACCTTTTAGTGCTCAGATTTCCAAGTTCTGAATCAATTGTATTCTTCTCCTAGATTTTTTTCATTTATTTTGCTGTAGGTGAACCTTCAACAGCATATTCCTCTCCTTCTCCAATGCTAAGTCAAACCTGTTTGCCCTTGCCAATTAGCATGAGGAAAGGAACCCAGACCATCTGTTCCAAAAGGAGTAGTCGATTGCCTTGGACAGATGTTTAAAATTCTGCTGTATAGAATGTTGCTTGTTTTACTAACTTAAATGGTAAACCACCTCAACAAAAGCCTTGACAGAAAGGTTTTGTACAAATGCAGTAACAGGCAAGCAAGAAAGCCGGCAAGACACCCATTTTGCTGTGTTGCTTTGGGGGTCACAAGTGTGCAAAGCGAAATAATTCAGGCTCACAGAGGCTACAGACCATGACATGGCTTCCAGTGTCATAAGCTATGCAGAGAAACACCTCCCAGTTTGCTTTCTTCTAAGTTTGCTTTGAGACAGAGTGCTAAATATTTATTATATAAGAAGAAGGGTGCGAAAATGTATACACATTTTAAGAAAGGAAAAACTGTATTAAAATTGTAATACTCAATATATACCAATAAAAAAGATGAATACAAGTCACATTTGACTTCTACAGTTACAAGAGATGCTCAAAGTGGTGCATTAGCATTCAGCCACTTCTGATTACAACAAACTATTGCTTGAGCAACATTGACCAAAGTGTCCACTTGTATTGCTGTGCATGCTGTTTCAAGTCCTCCCCGAAATACTGACCGTGTAGCCGGTTTTCTACAGTACACCCCATCCTTTAAGGTCTCTCATAGGTAGAAGTCAAGGGGTGTTAAGTCAAGAGAACATTAAACTCAACTGCACCTCTTCATCCTATCCATTGTCCTGGCAAATTCTCATTGAGGTAAGCTCTCACATTTCAATGGAAGTGCAATGGGGCGCCATCTTGTTGGAAGTAAAATCAATCATTCCCAAAAAAAACTTCTGTGGCGAGTATGTAAAGTGTTCCAACATCATAGTACAAGAACCAGGTCTTGTTGCTATACAAGGCCACATGGATCTTCCTGCATGCACATCACATATAGTACCATGTGTCTCAAACATATGAATGCATGCAACTATTAGGCATGTTGAAGGTTCTGTTGCATACTGTACTCATGCCTCCATTGTTGTACTTCCTCAAATTTCAAATACCACTTCAGAATGGTCTTGTGCTCCTTGAATGACAACCGTGCTTCCGTAAATTTCTTTGTCCTGCCAGTTGCATGGTGATGCTAGCATTCATTCTTTTGAACGAATGTCATACTATGCATTGCTACTATAGTTCAATACAACTTTAAAAAGTAAGACATATGTATACATTTTGGCACCCTCTGTACTATTATATTACTGTTATCTGTGATCAAGGTAAACAATGTGTTGCCCTCTAATCTAGACATTATCTGACTGCTAATGCCCTCCAGACTTAGCTGAGGGAAGATGTTCCCCATCTCTGTCCTGGATGGTATCCTGTACTGAATCCTATATCAATTGAACTGGAAGTAAGAGAAGACAACCAATTCAGGTGTTGAGCTGTATTTTCTACTAGTGCAGTTCAATCCTTGATTGCTGTTCTGAATGTTTCAAGTAGGCTGTGCAAGGCGTAAAAGGATCTGTAATTGTCTCTTACCTGCACCAGGATAGGAATCATTTATTTAAAAAAACACCACGAAAACCTATTTCTGAATTGATTTTTCCACAAATCCCCAATTCAATATTGGTAAAGGTTTCCCTTGCTCGAAGGCCAGTCGTATCTGACTCTAAGGTGCAGTGCTCATCTCTGCTTCAAAGCCGAAGAGCCAGCGCTGTCTGCTGCTGCAGACGTTTCCGTGGTCATGTGGCAAGAATGACTAGACACCGAAGCGCACAAAATGCTGTTACCTTCCCACTGAAGTGGTCCCTATTTATCTACTTGTATAAAGATAATATTTTATCTGCTTGTATAAAGATAATATTTTTCTTAACACCAGAGCAAGAAGGCTGATGCAAAGTTATGCAGTCGAAACAGCATCATGATCACAGAAATTATACTGTATTATAAAATCCAGCTGTTCCACTTAAAGAACAAGCCGATGTATGTGCCTTCAGATGTTGAATCCTACTGCATACTCACAGGAAAAACCATATAAGATTGTAAATTTAGATTAGAATCCCCAGTCCAATAAAATTAGTATGCTTCGGTTTCAGTACTAGATTAAGTAACTTGAGTATTTCACCAATAAAATCTAGTTACTGTATTTATCATACATTTGTGATCAAGATTGTCCACAGTTACTAACTTCATTGAAGTGTTTGACTTTTTTACATAGAGCTT
Source organism: Bradypodion pumilum (assembly GCA_035047305.1). NCBI lineage: Eukaryota > Metazoa > Chordata > Lepidosauria > Squamata > Chamaeleonidae > Bradypodion > Bradypodion pumilum. The sequence continues at coordinate 317,611,962 of JAWDJD010000001.1, forward strand.
AGAATGCTAAGCATTTTAAAGCACCAAATAACTTGAACTAACACTGTATTTAAGCAAATCTTTATCTACTAAATAAAGATATCTGTCCTTTTTATTAAAAAATAGTTATTAACAATAAACTCACCCATCCCTGGGCTAGGTGAGAGACTTGTTGAGGTGCGGAAGCTTGAGCGGTCTAACTAGGCAGTGTTGCCCATCACTTGTAAAAACTTGGGGCTAAAACTCACCAAAGCGTCCTCTGTTGGATCCCTTGGGCCAGGTAAAAGCAGAGAGCACATGTCATAGTCCACGTAGCCAACGGGGGACATGATATCCAAATGGCTAAAAAATCGCATGCAAATGGACTTGATTTCCCAAGTCCATTTGCATGTGCAGAATGATGTTGCGGAGATGTCTACCAATGTGCGGACTCCTCGCTGAATAATGACTCCAAGGTATTAACGATAACAGTAATGCTTTCTAGTTATCTTCAGTGACAATTGTTTTTATGATATGGAACAAAAATTGCTCTTCACAATGATTCCATGTTGCACTTAAATTTCTCCCACATTGGTGAAGGTCACTAGAATAGCAGCAAAATAACAAACCTAACCGAAACACAGCAAATAAGAGACTATTAGTTGGTTCTTCAGCTCTTCCAACTGTACGGGAATAAATTATTTTACACCTTCCTGAGTGCCACTTGTCTGTAGCTTTTGAGAGCTGCCGGCACAGAGCTAATTATAACCCAGCTGATGTCTCTTGGCATCACATTCCCCGAGTAAAATAATTGTACAGCACGGATGCAAGGCAGAAATGCTAATGGAGACAGCAGACAAAGAACTGCATGTTTATACCGGAGGCAGTGATGGGAGAAACCACATCACTTTGTCTGAACAACTGAAGCAGTGACACACATCAACTTGTTCTTGTCTCTGCTGCAAGAGTTGTGACTGTCACTATATGAAGCAAAAAAAAAAACACCATAGAGAATACAGAGAGAAAAACAGAAAAGAAGTGGTTTTTCCCCCTTCCATGTCTAGGCTAGACATGAAACTGCCAAAATGAAGCCACCTTTTGGTGAGTCTATTCTGCAGTTCCTTTGTCCTGACCTAGTGTGAGAAAGATTAGCTGGCAACACAAGGGTACCGTTACCAAGGTACACCCAATTGTGGTTCAAAAATAACACAATCTTCGAGGAGGCTCTTTCTGTGTACCCATACCATGAAGACTGTCCTGAGAATATAATGCAGTGGCCTATCATCTATCTTCTAGATCATAGCATGACCCCTGTACCACTGATCCAGTTCTGCAAGTCACTTTCTGATCTCGAGCCCTTTCAGCACACAAAGTCCACTTCAGCCCAGGGCCAGTATTGATGAAGCTGCTGCCCTCCATCAAGATGGATTCAAGTGGTCCCCCATTTGGGGACCATCACCCTTCCCTGTGGACTTCGGCACCCAAGGCCATGAGTCCTCAGGGTTGTCAGGTTAGTTAACTGCCGCCTGACACTCGGCGTTGAGACACTGGCAGTATGGTCTACTCTATTACCATGTTGTAAAAAATGTCCTTGTGGCTGTTTGTGCCGCTGTGTCCAGCATGTCCTCCACCCCTCCACCCCCGGAAGGCTTTGGGAAAGGGATCCCATCTGTCCCTGCCATTCTGTGAAGCCCAGCGACTTCGCTGCGATCGAAAAAGTCCCCCATACTTTTTTGATCACAGTGAAGACTCTGGGCTTCGCAGAATGGCGAGGACTGAAGGGATCTTTTCTCCAGACCCTTCCGGACCCTGCGGACCCAATGGACAGGCCAGCAACAGCGGCAGAAACAGCCACAGGGGCATTTTTTACATTGTGCAGTACAAAAGTGTTCCTCAAATTCCCCGGCGTTATCAGATTTTAGCGTTGTTCAATGCATTCATTATCAGAGGTATTACTGTAGCTATAACACTATTGATCTATATACTAATTTTACTACTCCTTAACTCTGAGCAGAAATGCTCATTTTTAAGTACTTTTGTCTCTTGATATATTTCAAGTGCAGTACCCACATTTTAACTTCTGTTCCCTTTGCTGTTCTATGGTCTTGGGCTGTAATAAAGATTTGATTTGATTTTGACTGGCTAAGTAGATGATGGGTGGAGCTACATATAGAAGGTGGAGGTTCCCTCTCACATCTACCACTTCTTCTTCAATTCCTAGTCTTTATTAGGTTAAGAAGTCTGGGTTCAAGTTACGTAGAGTGAAGTTATTAACTTTTAGCAGCAGTGGGATGCCCGTTTGATTTTTTATCCCTCTTCCAGACAATAACAGTCGATGGCTCAGGTTAACGGTGTAAACAGAAAAAAAACATTTACTCAGCAGAAATGATGAAATGATGTAAATAAAGTTAACACAAACAGCAGATTCTTCTCTGTGAGTTTTAAGCTCAGATAAGCAGTCTGTTACTTTCGTTGTGCAAGTTCTTACACACAGCTAGTGTGCTCACTGCAACTCCATCTCTCTCTCTCTCTCTCTCCTGGCTGGCTTCAAGTATGGCAAAGCCTTTTTGTCCTTGCTTGCTTGTGAGATAAGATTCAGTCTTATCTAGACAGTGCTGGCACTTTCTCTCTTTCCAAGAGCGAACACAAAAGCAGCGGTCCTTCCTTTCCAGGCAAACAGTTGAGTACACAAAGCAGAACAATAGTTAAACTGGAAACAGTCTTGCTTGCATCCAGTATTCCTTGGTTCTCCGGCAGTTCATACACACTGGCATTATAGTTCAGCAATGTAGCACAAGGTTACAAACCTCAGCGTCCAGCAATAGACAACAGAGCTCAGCTTCCATCAGTGTGGCTCTGCAACAAACCTCAGTATCCAACAGCATTGCTACAGGTGGAGAACCCCTTCAGACAGCATCTTGGCTAAAGGCAAATCAAATCCATGCAAGGAAGCCTTTTGCAAAGCCCTATTTTATGCTGGATATCTTGCAGAGTCACCCACTCAATCATTTCACCTGTGTGCTACACCGTTCTGTCTCTTAAAGCTACAGTATTATTTCATGTATCCTTTACAATACTTAGATGTTAACATGGCATCCATATCAGTCTTCTTTACCTCCTCTTTTACCCCTTTGGGTGTCAAGGGTCTACCACTGCTGTTTAAAACTGAGGGGCAGAAATCTACAGATTTTGGTATGCAGGTGCTATGTGGGTTTTTGTTTGCTTGCACTTGACTAATGTATGCATTTTTGAAATTTATGCATTGCAGTCCTTGGAAACCTAGATTCCTGAGGCAAGATGCATTCTGTTCTGTTGCCTTGTTGGGTTAAGAATGCAGAAATGCAAACTAAATAAATTTATTCTCCATCCCAAAGTTAAAGACAGCTATTTTTTCTATGCTATATGTTTCTCTGAAGTAATACAATAGGTGAAACTTTATTAGAATATGTACAATTATACATAAAGAGAGGGTCATATGTACAGACACTCGCACACACAGGCCAGAATCCTATTGCAAACTTTATGCTGCACAGCTGTGATGGCACCACCAGCCATAGCCATTTAGGGGGAATTAAAAACATCCTATTTCTTAAGGATCCTTTACATCCTATGAAGCCTTTGGGAGCTGCAGAACAGGGGAAGGGATTATTTAATGCCTGAAAATTACCAGCAGCTGTTATTCTGGGGTATTAAGGAGTTCCCTGCCACATTTTAAGCTTTCAAGTTCCCTTAAACACCTATGGCTGATTATGTCACCACACCCTAAAGATGCACAACAGAAGTCCAGCCAATCAGAGAGACAGACAAACAGAGAGGAGAATATTTGAAGTCATCTCTCTTTTTTTCTGGGATATAGTCACAATTTTTTTAGGTCTCCTCTCCCAATGACATTTTGAGAAAGAGAAGTCTTGTAAGCAAACCTCTGAAACAGTGAATGAGTCACAGTTTGATATTTCAGTTGTCCTCAGATGCACTGCAGGAGCCTACAAAATGCAAATAAGGTACTGTATCTAGAAGCAGATCATTTTTACCTGTGATTATAAATGGGTTCTTTTGTATATTAGCATTATTAACAGCTGAATGCATGAACCAGATGTTACATTTTTAAGAACTGCTGTGAAATACTGGGATACTCAACATCTATTATACAGATAAATAATCATGTGTTGCAAAGTCATAACTTGGAAATACAGCAAAACCCCTACTTACGTAATAAGTATGTTCCGTAGGCTTTTATGTAAATCGATTTTTCCTTAACTCGAAGCAAACCCATAGGAAAAATGAATGTTTCACTTTGTTCAGTCGCACAGTTGATTCCGACCCTTTGCGACTCTATGGACCATTGTCGTCCAGGCACCTCTGTCCTCCACCATCCCCCTCAGCCCTCCCAGTTCTGTGCCCATTGTGTCCACAATACTATCCAGCCACCTCGTCTTTGGCCTCCCCCTTCTCCTTTTGCCCCCCCTTTCCGAGCATTAAGGCCTTCTCAAGTGAATCCTCCCTTCTCATTTGATGTCCAAAGTACTTCATCTTCATCTTTACTATTTGACCTTCTAATGAGCAGTCCGGGTTGATTTCTTCTAAGATTGACCTATTTGTTCTCCTCGCTGTCCAGGGGACTCTCAAAACTCTCCTGGCACATTTCAAAGGCACCTATTCTTCTGTGTTCAGCCTTCCTAATGGTCCAGCTCTCGCAACCATGCATTACCACCGGGAATACCATTGCTTTGACTATTTGAATTTTTGTTTGCAATGTGATGTCTCTGCTTTTCACTATGTTCCCCACGTTTCTCATAGCTTGTCTCCCAAGAATCAGTCGCCTTTTTATTTACTTATTTATTTTACTTAACTCAAAGCAAACACATAGGAAAATGATATTTATGTAAATTGAAGCAGCCCCATAGGAAAAATGTTTTTTTACGTAACTCGTAGCAAACCCATAGGAAAAATGATTTTTTTACATAACGTGAAGCAAACCCATAGGAAATTGTGTTATGTACATTGGGACATGGTTTTAGTGCAAAAATCATTATGTAAGTCGAATTTTATGTAACTCGAGGCATATGTAAGTCGGGGTTTTACTGTATTGTGAATATTAGTGACTGTTGCTTAGATAGCTTTTGTTGATCTTAGTTTTCCATGCACATTAGAAAACAGAATGTAATTTCTCTCACTAAACTATGTAAGATTTCTGGAATGAGATAAATGATAAAGGTAATGCATATCTTATACCCAGACCAGCATTTGCCAATAAAAGGTCTGGATCAGAGGTTTAGCAAAACATCTTATTTTATTTATTAAGTAAAATAAACTGGGCAAGCATACAATAGATGGTATTCTTGGAATGCTGCAATGACAATAAAATTCAAACACCTTTTTATAGGCATCCAACCAAGGTCCAGTAAATTTCCAGAACCTGATATTCTCACAAAGATGTTCCCACAGTTTGATGTTCTCATCATAAATCCCTTTTTGCAATGCAATACAATGTATATCGTTACACTTCTGTTTACATTGCTTCCTGTTTTCCTCCACACACATGACCTAATGCAGGGGTTCCTAACCTACAGCCCATGGGCCGGACCCAGCCAGCGATGCCATTTCATCTGGCCCATCACTGCCTCTGCCACACCCGGAAGTGAAAGTGGGCACATTTACGTCAGGCATAAAACACGCATGCGCAGATGTGTCCACGGCTGTTGTGAACGCGGAAGTGGGTGCATTTACAACTGCCGTAAATGCACCCGCTTCTGCTTCTGGTATGTGTGGTCCGGCCCGCTCACCTCTCTAGGGTGCGGTCAAGCCTGTGGCATAAAAAGCTTGGCCACCCCTGAGCTAATGGGATATCTGCAACTATAGATAAGTAGATAACATATGTTTTTCAGAGCATAGGAAATAATGTCATCTGCTCTCTATATGAGACAATGCAGTATATCATATTTCTTATTGTTATTCTTAACTATTCAATATTATTCTAACATTGCAGGAACAGTAATAAATTGCTTGTAAATAAATGTAGGCATAGAGTTTGCTGATAATCTTGAGTAGACTGATTGGCCTGTAGTTCCTAGGGTCATAGGGGCCATTCAACAATTACGTGATCCTTGAGGGAAGGGGGTCTGCCATCTGAATTACGGGGAATTACATGGAAGCAGGGTGTGTGTGTGAGGTCAAATATTACATAATCCATTTGGAGCTGTTGAGTTTTCAAAACATGGCGCTTTTTTAGGTTTAAAAATGATCTCTGGGAATTTTGATCTGATTTGAGATTATTGAATTACTTGTGCAGTGTGCATTAGGCACCAATAGTGAAAAGGCTCTAAAATTTAGAGTTTCGATACAAAAGCTCTGGATTATGTAATTTTAAAGGGGGAGGGGTTCGAAGCGAAAATTATGGTCGGATTACAGGGGGTTAATTTCCCCCAAAAAATGGAACACGTAATTGTTGAATGGCCCCATACTTGTTTCCTTTCTTGAATTTGGAAACAATGACGGCTAAACCACAGTTCTCTGCAGCTGCCCTTTTTATAGAGACATCCGGAACAAGTTAATATCTCTATTGCTCTGCAAGTATTCCAGCCAGACAGACAGCACATACACCCACTGGCTGCTATCTGATGAAAGACCCACCTTCACTCACAACACTGCCAGGTTCTGGGTGCAGCATGTAAGATCAAAAGGACAATCCTGGCAGGACCTTCAGCCAAATAAACTACTAATGCAACAGCATAGCCTTAGTAATAGCTGTAACACTATTGATCTATATACTAATTTTACTACTCTTAACTCTGAGCAGAAATGCTCCTTTTTAAGCACCCTCATTTTAACTTTTGTCTCTTGATATATTTTAAGTACCCCCATTTTAACTTCTTTTCCCCTTTGCTGTTCTATGCTGGTCTTGGACCATAATAAAGATTTTTTTAAAAAGAATAAATGTAGGATAGTTTTATAGTATACAAGGGAAATCTATCAGATACACACAATGAACAAAGCAGCAAGTATGCACAGTGTGACTCAAATAACAGTATAGCAAGAAATGATCTGTGGACAGGCTGTTTCATGTGATCGCTTACACCATGTGGTCACTGGGAAAAGGAATGAACCAGCCCTGAGAGTGGATCAAACAGAGGGACAAAGGTCCATCTAGTCACATTCTGATTCAGTCCTATGGTCCTATGATGTTATTAGCCAAAGGCTGTGGCCTCATAACAGTAGGGATGAGTTTTGTTTTTGGATTTTCTGTACTACAGATACTACCTATCTTACAGACACCTTACAAAACGTAAGTGTCATACACTTGGAAGAAAAGCCTAAACTGGACAGCTTTGAGGCTTAGCTAGGCGAAGCTCTGCCCATGCTTCCTGCTCAGACATAAAGATCCCAGTTAGCACCAGGCCAGCTAAGCCTCAAATCCTTCCAGTTTAGGCATTTCTCCCAGATGCATCACATGTAGGTGTCTGCAAGATAGGAACTTCAAGAATATAGAATTGTAGTATATGTAGTAGAGACAAATCCCAAAATCTCATTCCTATCAGTTAGTGTATCTAGTGGTGGGCATCATCAGGTTCGCACCAGTTTGTCAGAACTGGTAGCGGAAATTCTGGCTGACCCCACCCATCCAGGTTTTGAAATAAAGTAGTCCTAATTTGGGTGCAATGCAGGGCTTTCCCCCTGACCACTCCCACCATACCACGCCCACAGTGTGGTAGTAAAACATTTTGGAGCCCACCACTGAGTGTATCCCTTTGGCTTCCTATTAGAGGCTACCCTTTTTAAAGTGGAGGTAGGATCACTTTGTTTTGTTTTTGTTCCAGCTTGCTTTCAAATTTAAAGAAATTTTAAGCCACTTAATATTATTGGGAAATTGAAAGCTTCCTCTGCTTCTCTGGGTGAGAAGAAGGAACAGAAGTGTGTTTTCTTTAAGCCCTTTAGGGAAACAACTGAAAGCTTCCTCTCAGGAGGAAGGTAGGTGGGCTAAATAGGATCCCTTGAAACACAATATGGTTTCCTGATTGCATATTAGTTATGACCCATGTAAACCCCAAAATTATGTATAATGTAATTTAATATAAACGGATTCCGATCCGGTGAGGCAGAGAAAAGTCGCTCGGCTTAGCATTTTCTCTGGAGATTGATGATACGCTCTTGATCTCACAATAGTCCATTTCTTGTGGATCGCAACGTGGAGGAATTCATAACTAACTAAGGCAGAACTAACAGTCTTGCAAACCAAATTGGCCAGAGTTCGAACTCTGACATGGGTCACAACTAATCCTATTTGTTTCACTTATGCTTTTGTTAATTAACCAGGCTTGTTTGTTTGTTCCTCCTGAAACCTTGGACCAGGAAATCCTTGTGTCAATAATGCTAGTCAATTACAGTCTGTAGTCAGCAAGAATCTTAGGAAGTCACTAACTTGGGTGAGGTAGAAATGATTATAAATATGCAATGTAAAAAATAAAGTTTGAGCCATCCATCTGATCCTCGATGTGTCTGTCTCATTCCCTTTTCTCCTGAGGCTGTAATCGCAACACACTGTGAATGCAGTGATCACACCAAGTGGAATACTGTACCTCATAGCAACCTTAAGTGACTCTAATTAGCCTGATCTAGCCCACTCCAATTTAGCTGTAAGATTCTTGATGTACTGATTACCCTAATGGTTGCTGGCTTACTAGGGCTTCGGGCAGATTGTTTTCCTTGCTCCAACACCCTGCTTGAAGATTCCAGAGACTATTTATAATAATTTTGTGTCAGAAATTATTCTGGGTTGAAAGGATTTTTGCTGGAGAAACTCCACTCAGAGGACACCTGAATGAGTCTCCCTTCATGTCCCCAAGAGCTGGGACAGAGATGGGCACTCAAACCATCATGCAGTACCCGGGTCTCGAACTGTTGACTTGCCGGCTTTCCAGCTAACAAGGCAAGCTTCTTAACCACTGAGCCACCACAGCCCCTATCCCAGAGACTGAACCTGAGACTTACCGCATGCAAAGAGTAAGAATAACAGTTCCACTATGGCCCCTCCTTGCTCTGGTTTTGATCCGCTTGTTCTCTACCACTGCAGGTACCAACCTGGAGAACTCAACAGCTTTGTTCCAATGCATATAGAAGCCACATGTTTTGTGGGATTTTGGACACCATAATAAAAAGTAGCGCAATACTGATTCATTGAATTCTTCCAGCATACTGTAGCTATCTTATTACTTTTTCTTGCAAACATGCTTTATTGCAAGTGAGACAATGTTGAATGCTGGTTAACTATTCTGATGCCAGTGAAGCACAGCAATCTATGTCTGTAGGATGAGATCACTCAGTTTTTGACAATGGCAAAGGACTCAGGATAAGAAGAAATTCCTGCGGTGCTATGCTGCCCTCACGGGTGGAAACATTTAACCAGGGAATGCAACGCCTGCTGGCATCGAGGGGATATTGCCAACATTTCTCTAAAATTAGGGATGTACGGATTGTGCCATGTTGCTTCTGGTCTTCATTTGTTGCTATGCAACAGATGTTGTTCTTTCCTTAAAGGGGAAATCTGCTATATTAATTTCAAAAGCAAGAGATAAAAGAAATACCTGAACTTTACTATCCACCTACAAATCGCTTTCTGTGTTATATAGTGTCCATATGCTCTTTCATAAAGAAGAAATTTTGTGTACTTTAACTTTGAAAACTCAATAGCAAGCAACAATATAGTCTGGGGAAAAGCTGGCAGGGAAGTAGAACAAATAATTGTCCACACTATTAAACCATAAATATTTAAATAAAGACAAATTGTCATTTGCAGCTGAATCCTTAATGGAAAATTACATAATTTTTCACAATACTGTACAGTTAAGTAAAAAAAGACTGTGTTGGGTATACAGTATGTCCAACAGCAAATAACATGGAAAATAATGGAACAGTTTTCTGCCCCATGCTTGCCGTCTCTGACAAGAAATAAGCTAGCAGTTCCATACAGAAGAAGCACACAAATTATTTTCTGTCATGGTATAGATTTTTCAAAGATAAAACCAATAGCTCAAATCCCAAATAATTCTGAAGCAGTTCAGTCCTGAATGTTTTGAAGTCAGTTTCAATGACCTCATTTATATGAAGTGGTTTTGCATTCTGAATGCTTTCCAAAGAAAACATTCTAACATGTTAAAAGAGAGATTCAAATAGCAATAATAACAACTAAGAGTGAAGCCATAATGACCAGAATTAATAAAAACATCAAATAAAAATCCTGTATCACAGTCAACACTCTGGATTTCTCACAGTGGCTTTCCAGATGTTTCAGGGAAACCCACAAATGTCACACAGCTAAAATAACACAATATACAGGACTTGTCATAGCTATTCTGCTATCGAATACCCTGATTAAATATTTATTAAATTATTTAAGCATTGTATCCCTTACAATCAAGGAAACTAATGGCGATGAATATTTTAAAAAATCATAATCTCAAATAGCAATAAAAAGTAAAAACAACAGCAAAAATAATATATTCCATTACAATAAAGAGCCATCCATATTATATAGCCAACAATTGAGGAATAAAAGGGGGATCACTAACAACATTAAGACAAGTCATGATACCATAGCCTTTCTTTAAACATTTCTAAATGAAGATTTTCATCATATAATGTTTGGGAAGTGACAATGGGGTTTTTCATCAGGAGTTTGTTCCAAATATTACATAAAACTGCTTAGGTAGCTCTTTTAAAGTCCCTTTAAACCTGAAGAAATGAGTCTGTGGCTAAAATCCAGTACACAGCTAGGTATGTCCATAACCATTGGAATCAATGGGCCTCACTTTGATCTAATGTGTTTATTTGTTGGATTGCTGTCAAAGGTTTTCAGAACCCAATTGCTGGCCCCAAGCTGAGAAGAACCACCAAATCACCGTGACTTATGTAAGTGTTGACTTTACCATTTGGTAACTCAAACAGGAAATACAATAACTGTTCTTCACAAGAATGAAAGCTACGAACTGTAAGGGTCCCGCAAGAAAATAATTTGCCATTTTTCATACAGACCAAATTCACTGCCAAAAACACACATGCACGCAGTATGCAGGCACAGCCTCAAAGGCTCAAGACGAGGATTTATTTTGCTCCTGCTTAAATGGAAGAGGGTGGGTTTGGATTAGAGGAGCAAGCCAGGAATCCCAAAGGATTCTGCATAGTATTTTTTCCCCCTGCATTTGCCAGCCACCCGCTTTCGTAGTGATTGCTTTGAAACCTTTTATCTCGCACCCTCCCACACAAACACGTTTCCTTCTCCCCAGTAGGGATTGGAGCCAAGGAAGCGGGTGGGCTTATCTCCATCCCACAAGGCTGATGAAAGCTTGCCAACAGCCAGGAAAGGTAGCGTTGAATAAGAAATTACAGGTCTAGTGTTTGCACAGAATAACCTTAGTTATTAGAGAACTTTCAAAATTAATATGGCAAGCCTATACGTAGCTCTCCCCCATTCTCCCGCTTCCAGCTCTTTGTTATTATAAGAGGGGCTACATGGATATTTTTAGCCACAGAAGGGCAAATCCATCTGCAGCCGAAGGTTTCCAAGGAAACGGAATAATTGAAATATGTGTTGAACCAAGATCTCTTCCAACCAATTTCTCTTGATTACTGGAGTTGCTCAGGGAAGTTCACCATATACTATTCTCTCTCTCCCTATCCCCTTTTTGTTGTGTTTGGACTTGGAGACTGTATGACTTAGATCCGTGATGGCAAACCTTGGCACTTCAGGTATTCTTGGACTTCAATTCCCAGAAGCCCAAGTCAGTACTCCTGCTGATCAGGGCTTCTGGGAATTGAAGTTCAAGAACACCTGGAGTGCCAAGGTTGGCCATCACTGGCTTAGGTGGATTGTGTAAGGGAGAAGAGAAGAAACAGGGAGGGCATTTTAAACCTGTCTCTGCCATTGCTAGTGATACCCTGAATTAACAACGTGATGCATGCTCACAAAATTTCTCATTTTCAGCAATTTTTTTTTAGTCCCATCCTGTCAAGACCACCTACTGAGGTTACCAGTGAAACTTCCCAGTTCCTCACAAAAATGAAACTTTGCTTCCATATTCAGTTTTTTTAAATAAAAAAAATCACCTTTGGTTTGTTTTCTACCAGTTATTCTTCACAGGAACCACCATGTTCTGTGCAATTTAATGCCATATCTGGTGAATGTACAGGATCCTGTTCCTTCTGCACAGGAATGGTAACAAATCCTGCATGGTTTTGTTTTTCTTTTGCCCTTTCCAAGTGAATTATCTACAAGAATGAGGCCATTCTGTCCAGGAATGGTGATAATCTTGTGCAGCCTGGCATTTTTCCCAGAAGGAAAAAAACTTAACCACAAATATTCTGACAAACCCTACAACATTTTTCAATGTGGGGAAAAATACCTTACAGAAAAAAGTCTTACTGTGAGGAGAGAAAAACCATGCTCCCCCCTCTCCCCAGGTTCGTTCTGAGAATGAAAGGCTGAGATGCACTTTCCTCCACTGAATAATGGTCAGGGCAGTTTTAAATGTGAAATTTCAACCACTGTGTATAGTTATTAGGTATATGGTGCCAGAGGTTGGAGTTCTATTCCTCATTGTACCTCCAGGGTGAAGAGCCATCCTGTGTAATCATGGACAAGATGCACAGCTCCAGGGAACCCTAAGAAGAAGGGAACATTTCTATTGTTCTCTACCTGAAAAGAATTGCCATGAGTAAGAATTGACTTGACAACAGGCAGTTATTATTATTTAGCTTATTTTACTATTTTACTTCGCAGTAACATCTGGAGTGAGGCAGGGATGCATAATATCACCACTATTATTTATTTATTTTATCGATTTATATCCCGCCCTCCTGGTGGGAACACCACTCAGGGTGGCTAACAACATGTAATACAATACAAAAAACAATAACACAGATTAAGACAAAATTGGCTAAAAACACTCAACCCCCGCTAAAAACAAAGTTAAAAAACCCTAAAACCCTACATCTAAACAGTTCAACATTAAAAAGCTACCCTTACCCTCCCACCCTCATAATAAAAAACAGCAAACAAAATAAAACAAAAAAGCTGTACACTGGATCCCTCAGACAGACTATATGAGCCAGCGGGCTTGCGCGGTGGACTCAAGCATGCCCCACACCCGCTGGCATAGCCAGGTCTTTAACAATTTCCTGAAGGCTAACAGATCCGACTGGAGCCGAAGTTCTGGTGGTAGGAGGTTACACAGGGATGGGGCAGACACGGAGAAGGCTCTCCTCCTGGCCCCTGTGAGATGGACTTATTTTACAGATGGGACCACCACTGTCTGCCCTGATGGGATGGGCTGAATACCTTGGGGAGATGCAGTCTCTAAGGTACCCCAGACCAATGCCATGAAGGGCTTTAAAGGTCAAAACCAGCACCTTAAATTGCACTTGGAGGCATACTGGAAGCCAGTGCAGCTCCTGGAGCAGTGGCGAGGCACGGGCATAATACCCACACCCCATCACCACCTGAGCAGCTGCATTCTGGACCAGCTGAAGCCTCCGATGGTCGTCAAGGGCAGACTCATGTAGAGCGCATTACAATAATCCAATCTGGAGGTGACCAGAGCATGAGTGACCGTGAGCAAGGAGTCCCGGTCCAGAAGCGTGCGCAACTGGTAAATTACATGAAGCTGTGCAAAAGCCCTCCTGGGTCCAGAAGGACCCCCAAGTTGCGCACCGGATCTGTCTGAGGCAACAGTGCCCCACCCAGAACCAAGGCTGGTAGCTCCCGGGTAATCACGGGACCCCAAACCCACAGCCACTCAGTCTTGCCAGGATTCAGCTGAAGCCTGTTGTCCTCCATCCAGACCCGAACAGCCTCCAGACATCCGGTCAGGACTTTGACTGCATCACTCAGGTCACCATGGGCCAAGATGTGTAATTGGGTATCATCTGCATACTGATGATACCCCACCCCATGGGAATGAATGATCTCACCCAGTGGTTTCATGTAGATGTTAAACAGTAGAGGTGAGAGTACCAAGCCCTGAGGCACCCTACAGGGGAATGGCCTAGGACTGGACAGCTCGCCTTCTAAAGACACCGACTGGGACCGGTCCCTCAGAAATGAGGAGAACCAGGACAGCACAGTGCCCTGGGCCCCCAATCCTTGGAGCCGGCCCCGAAGGTTACCATGGTTGACGGTATTGAAAGCCGCTGAGAGGTCAAGAAGAGTGAGAACAGAGGGGTTGCCCCATCCCACCCCCGCCAGAGATCATCCAAGAGTGCGACCAATGCAGTCTCGGTACTGTAGCCGGGCCTGAAACCTGACTGAAACGGGTCCAGATAATCCATATCATCCAGAACCCCCTGGAGCCTGCTGCACCACTGCTTTTTCCAACACCTTCCCCACGAAGGGAAGGTTGGAAATCGGTCTAAAGTTAGAAATAACTGTCGGGTCGAGCGATGGATTTTTCAGGAGGGGGCGCACCAGCTCATGTTTGAAGCCCATGAATGGAAACAATATCAACAAATTACTTTTTGCAGATGATCAAGCATTGATAGCAAGTACAGCTAAGGAATTACAGCAGCACCATACATCCATGAACCAAGAATGCAAGAAAGCACCAGAGCAAGAACCTTGTATCTCCCTGAAGGGATAAAAAAGGAAGCGAAGAAAAAGAAGCTTATTTCACAAGCAACCAAATGGGATAAAGAATGAAGTTAGGAATATAAAAACACAAAACAAGGAAAGAAAGAAAGAAGCTCCTTGATTCTCAGGCATTAAGAAGGCTGCATGTTCGAAGGTCCTTCCTATTCTTTGCAAAAAGGCTTTGCATTATTGGCTAAACTAAGACTATGAAGACCAAACTTGTTCCTGAACAGCAGTCCCAAGTACATTTATGCAAGGTTATGGATTAGGTCAGGGATTTTCAACCTGCAGGCCAGTGGCCGGATGCAGCCTGCAGTGCCATTTCATGTGGTCCCGCACTGCCTCCACTGCACCAGGAAGTGCCATGTGGTAGAGGAAGGGCAAAATGGCCAACCGCCCCCAAAGCTGTCTGAGGGACCGTGACCTGGGCTCCAGCATAAAAAGGTTGAGAACGCCTGGATTAGGTAAAGATAAAGGTCAAAAGCCAATCGTATCCGACCCTAGGGCTCAGTGCTCATCTCTGTTTATAGCCAAAGAGCCAGCGCTGTCTGCATTTGCAGACCTTTCCATGGACATGTGGCAGGCATGCCTCAACACTTGAGTGCACAGAACGCTGTTTACCTTCCCACTGAAGTGGTCCCTATTTATCTACTTGCAATTTCTTGCTTTTGAACTGCTATGTTGGCAGGAGCTGGGGCAGAGACAAGAGCTCACTCTGTCGTGCAAAGGTTATGGATGACAAGCATCTTTAACAATAGGATGAGGGGAGGACATATTTGTCTCTGCTAGATTACATTCTTATACATTCACATCTGCATTGCTGGGCCAAAGGAGATGGAATATCAGAGAGTGTATCTAAACTACATAGTTACAGCATGGGACCACACTGACTGCCATGGCAAAGTCCTATGAGGTCCTGAATGTGTAGTTTGCTGAGGTACTGCTGTGTATTAAGGTTAATTGCAAGTTGCTCCAGCAATGCTTTGCAAAGACAGGGTGGCGATTTCCCGCCATCAACATTAGCCACTAGATTTGGTGTGTACTCTTCTTTTCTGGGCACACTCTTTATGTTAATTAGAGTTCAATGATTCGGTACAACTTTGGATCCTGTTCGTGATTGGTTAAAACTGGTATATCATATTATGATTGGTTAGTTAAGGTTTTCCGCCAGGTTACTACATTGTATCAAAGAGTCACCGCTGGGGAGACTCTATATAAGCCCCACGGGTAAACAAGGGTGGTGCCGGATCTATGCGTCTCATTATCGCTGCAGGTTAGACCATGCCGGGCTAACCTGGGGTTTTCTCTATATGCTCACTGACAAGGTGTAGCTCAGTACATTGCCTGTATGGTAGAATTCAGAGAGACCGATTAGATGGGGTCCAGATATTCTTTGTAAGAGTAACCAGAAAGACTTTACAATAAACCGTTGTTCGTTGTTCTGTTCATCGTTTGCTGGACTGTTCTTTACAAGGGCCGGACACAACAGGTACATACCTTGAATTTTCTGTGAGGGAGCTCCCTTCAGATATTGAAGATACACATCCAGAAGAAAGTCTTCCTCCAACTCCAATTGGATATAAATACATATCTAGGCCCAGTGTAGCTTCCGTAAGATGAAGAATTCTAAGCACTGGGAGCACTTGATCTAGCCTTGATCTAGATGGGTCATTTAGATATCCAAAGTTAATTAATTCCATGCCTTGCTAAGTTTCTCTTTGCTGAAGCTATCCCAAAAGGTTGCATTATATTCTGCTCTGCCTTCTGTTTGCTTTAGGGAGCAATTACTTTTGGATTATTTAGCCTATTTTCACTTTGGAGGAAGAAGGAAGACCTTGTCCTCTTTTTGATAATGACCACTGCGAGGGTAATTTTCACTATTAGTACTTTATACATCTCATCTTTCTCTGACCCCACTCTCACTGATTACAAACACTCACCCAAGCATGAGTGTCATAATCTGGTATCTGAGGTTAACACTTCATTTGATGATGTGGGTCATAGTCCATGAAAGGTTATGCCTTTTTAGTCTATAAGGCAGGTGTTCTCAACCTTTTAAAGCCAGGGGCCGGGCCACACTCCCTCAAACAGTTTCAGGGGCATGACAGCCATTTTGCCCTTCCTCCACCACATAGCAAAAATTCAGTTAAATGTGGATTCAGCCCATAGTTAAAACACAGTATAATAGCATTGGGAAAATCAAAAGTGGGGGAACCTCTTTCAGCTGAAGAGATGGATTCAGTTTTAGAGAAATTTTGGAGGTCACATTCCAGTGGGGGGCAGGATCAAAGGCAAAAAGGCAGGTGGAAATTACTAACAGATTCTGTCTTGAAACATTTACTGTCTGTATCTAGCTGTATGAGATGTCAACATGTGAGGGGCAAAAGATTTCAGGAAATGTGAAATGCTGCATCAAGTTAGAGAAATGAGGCAACAATAGTTGTGTGCATCTGTCTACACAACACACAAAAATTCAGAATGCAAATGTTCTTATGCATAGGCCAGGGATTCTCAACCTGTGGGCTGGATGCGGCCCAAAGCGCCAATTATTGTGGCCCACCTCCACCACACCAGAGAAAGGGCAAAATGGCCATCTGGCCCCCGAAGCTGTCTGAGGAGCATGACCCGGCCCTCGGCTTAAAAAGGTTGTGAACTCCTGGTATAGGCTAATGAACATCAAAGGCCAAATGCATTATATGCATTACACTTCCTTCCCAGGCAAGGGAACAGATTTAAACAGCTGGATCTAGATTTACAGATACTTATTTAGAACAGAACTGTTTAAGACCCACTTGAATAGATTTTAATGGGTCTACTCTGACTAAGTGTTGACCCAACTCTCTATCACAGTGATGGTGAACTTTGGCACTCCAGGTGTTCTTGAACTTCAATTCCGATATGCCCTGATCAGTAAGAGTGCTGACTTGAGCTTCTGCTAATTGAAGTCCAAGAACAGCTGGTGTCAAGGTTCACCATCACTAGTCTATCACATTCACAGGTGAGAGATAGCCTTGCATTTTGTTGGTGTTCAGTTCTGCATAATGTCTACAGTCTTATACAAGTTACATTTAGGCATTATTCTTAGCAGAATTGTCTGCTCTGACAAGACACCAAGAAAGTTATCCTTTGCTACCATGATCACACCACTCAGTTCCAGCAGAAAGACCAAGCACCTTTTCCATGGGGATTTTTTTTGGTTTTGTTTACAAAGCATGAGATCTACAATGCATGTCCCACCATAAACTCTTTTCACAGTAATTGCACAATATACATCGGAATTCTTATTCATGTATAAGACATTTCCCATCTGTGTTTTGATTTTAATACATTTACTCAGAAACATAAAAATCAGTACTGAACAATACTATGAAAGAAAAAGAGGCATTTAACACTGTACTTGTGTTCCCAGTTAACTGCTACCAGAGTTTTCTGAATTACTATACAGTGTTTTGAATTTTCTCAGATACAAAGGGGTAATAATAATAACTATTTTAAGTTGCCCACAAATTTCAGGAAAGATGAGTGTCACGAATGATTGTGTTCATTTGGTACTTTGTATGGTCGTCTCCTCAGTCTAAAATTCTACTATGAATAAAGCTAGAGGCTGTGTTGATAAACTATCTAGGTCAGTTTATGACCTGATCATCCCCATAGCTAAATGACAATACAGTTCAAGATGCTGAAGCGCTGTTGTTCATTGCAGCGTTTGCAATTAGTGCTTTGTCGGCTTAAAAACAAGCAGTGTTATAGTAGGCGCACATATATTTCTGAAACCAGTTTACAATACAGAAATACTTTAATCTAGAGTATTAGAACCTGTACTTTCCTGTCCAGTAGCAAGCCCAGGTTTATCTAATTAATTGCTCGATATCTTGTTTTTCAAATTGGGTAAGAAGGGGAGGTATTTTTTTAAAAAAGACTAGTAGAAGTCATTTTCTCAATGCATTCAGGGGCAGGGCACATTTCTGGATTAAACTATCCAAAAAAAAATAGCCTGGGTTCAGACTGGTCTCTAATTTTCTCAGCTTCAATAAATGCTCCTTTTTTTTGCCTCTACGATGCAATGATCTCTACAGCCAAGCTTTATTTTCCATGGGTCATCTTGTAATCTGTGTACCACAACAAGCCCCACTTTCACTTAAGACTGCCAGGTCAGCACTCCAACCCAAAAGTTGGAGGATTTGCAAATACTACTATTTCCCTTGTCTGCCCAGATTGCTTATTGGAAGAGGAAAGACCAACAAATTGCTGAATTGTTCCAAAGCAACAAGCATTAGCTCCCACCCCTGGAGTTTACAGAAAATCATGTACAGAAACTTGTTTTGTTTTTAAATAGCACAAGCCATGCTCTAGCTTGTGCAACCAAAAGGGTCTGCTCTTCCCTCTTGCTCCCTCCTCCTCCTCCCTTATTGGAATTACCTGTGATTCGGATTCTGCTCTTTCAGCTCCATCGAGTCGACTGAAAGGTTTATTCATTCTTCCCCTGGCCATTGAGCAGTGGTTGGCCAATCAGAGACAAGACATCCTGGCATCCTCTGGATGCGCTCTCTTCTCGCTCTGCCTGTGCTCTGTGAAAACATCATGGGGAGGGAGGGAAGAGTGTGTAAAGGAGGAGGAAAGGAAAGAGCAGGGGAATAGAAAGACAAAACAGGTTGCAGCCAAAAAAAATGGAAAGGGAGAAGGATTTTTGTACTTTGAAAATGGTTAGACCAAGCCTTCTCCAAGGCAGATACTGTGGAGAAAACTGATAAGATTTCTATACACAAAGCCATAATTTCTCCTCACCACCTCAGGAAACAATTTGGGGGCAGGCAGGAGGCAAATTCACTAATTAGAGATGTTGGTGACTAATTGTTTGGATGAAGATTTTTAATCAATCGACCATTGCTATAAATCCAGCTCATCAGACACCAGTTTCCTTAAGCCAGTGACTGTGTCAGTTTCCTCATCAAAGGTTCTGCTCTTCCGCCTGCCACTTCACCAGGCTGAAAGCAATGGCTAGCGTCATTTTCAGTATTTGCGCATGGATTGAAACCTAGTGCCGCCTCAATATTTACACATTTAGAACTCTGCCTGTGGAAGCTGTGGTGGTGATCTGGCACTATACCAATTATAGGCCAAGGTCAAACACAACTGGCAACTCATCAGATCATTGTAGCAAATTGTGCAATTGGAGCTTTATGTGCAGACAAATATTGAACAGAATACAAGCTAATATGTTTTAAAGTCATCTTCCTATACAACTACTACACCACCACCACCACCATTGTCTTCATCATCATCTTCTTAATTGCCCTTCATATGATACAGGAATTATTGTTACTACAGTAATCAATTGAATATTTTTAAACTACCTGACTTCCATAGACATTAGGGTGTAAAGCAAGGTTCTATGATGGTCTTAACTGTTCTAAAATACAGCAAAAACAAAACACAATAAAGCCATTAATTAAACACTTCAGAAAGCAGTAAATCTAAAAAAAAAAGAAAGAAAGAAAAGAAAAAAAACCCAACCCTAAACCCCAAAGTAACAGCTAAACTGTGTGGACAGAGAAATTCATTTTAACATGGTGCTGTCAAGTTAGTGCCAGTCGGCTCCAGAAAAATACAGTGTTCTGTAAACAAGGTGGCTCTCCCTTGTGAACACAATGTGTGAAGGGTGTTGTGTAGTGTATATTATACCTTCTCCATTGTGTAGATTGCTCCTGATTTGAAGCAACAGGTGCTTTCACATGGAAAGCAGCAAGCTAAATGGTTAACAAACTCCTTACATGGATCAAACAAAATGAGATAATTTATTACTTCATTTATGTATTTATATTCTCTAAATAAAGTTGGCAGTGCAGTGTTCCTTGAGGTAATGAAAGAGAGCTTAGTGTCCTAAAGTGAGTTAATCTCCTGCGCATTTTGCAAATTAGTACACTCCACTTAGTAATCAGTCTTTGCACAGTAAGCATCAGCCTTATTCTGATGATCCATGCAAATAACATGCTTAATCTCCAGTTATGGTAAAGTTAAAGGTAAAGGTCACCCTTGCTTGAAAGCCATTTGTATCTGACTCTAGGGTTCAGTGCTCATCTCTATTTATAGGCAAAGAGCCAGTGCTGTCTGAGTTTGCAGACATATCCATGGACATGTGGCACACATGCCTAGAATGCTGCTAAATGCTGCTAGTCAACATCTGAAAAAGATTCGTCCTTGTCTGGGGAGCAAATCTTTGAGGGAGTTAAAATGTTAAAACAAATTAATTACTAGCGAGACAAACCATGTAAAATACTTTAAAATTGACTATTACAGATTAAAATAAGTTATTGATTTTTTAAACACTGTAAAAATGGTTGCGCGTCAGGAGCAGCTGCTCTGGATGTGCGCTTTGCCTCTCTTCTTCCCCTCAGGGTGAGACAAGGCTGGAGCGTGTCTGACTTGCACACACATGGGACAAAGGGGAGGAGCCGGTTTTCTTTTCTTGCAGGGGCAACTTGCCTTCCCTCCCAAAGCACTAGTATGATTTTGTTGGTTACTTTATCAAGGGCTGGATGGGAATTTTCGCATGACTCTCTGATTGGCCTTTGGGAGTTACAGTGTTTTCACCCATCCCACACTGGTGTGGATGGCTGAGAGACTTTCATTTTGGTCACTTGGCAGGGTAGCACAGGTAAGGCTCTATCTCTTAGAGCCCAAAGGAAGGTCAGGTAGGGATGCATTTGTTCCAAAATCTTGCAGTGTGACAAGGGATTTATCTTGGCTGTTGGAAAAATGCAGACCAGGAACAAGGGGCTACTTAAGTTTGACAGCTTGGTAGTTACTGGGGATGTTCACCTGATATTTTAGCCAGAAGTGGACCGGCACTTCTGTATTGGGCATATAAAACAAAAGGTAAATTAAAAAATGGAATATTAGATAATTGGCTATTGCCTTCCCCGTGCTACGCTGGCCCCCATTACAGAGCAGTTATTTTACAGTTGAGTTGTTATTAATAAAGTGGTCCATTGTTAATCCAAAATAAAGTTGTCCATCTCATTACTCAGGAGGTGGAGGGGCAATGTCATTTTGAATTTTAAAGGCAGATGCAAAACAATTGGCACAAAATTGGTACGTAAGATAAATTTTCTTCTGTATTCTGTTGTACTGTAATATTGTAATTATTAGATGTACTGTATTGTGATTGTTGTTAGCTGCCCTGAGTCGCGTTGCTGAGTGGGTGGCATACAAATTCAATAAATCAAATAAATCAAATTAAATCAAATCTTCCTTTTACCATCATAGAGGGGACTACACTTCAATTGGCTAAAGAGAATGCTCCATTGTGGGTGGCAGACCACAGAAACAAAAGATAAGCTGCCAGAGCTACAATATAATAGAAGCTCTGCACCCTCCCCCCAGCCCGGCCGGTCGGCGGGAAGTGAAAACAGCTGAGGGCGATGCGCGCCCTCAAAAGCGCCGCTGCCAGCCCCGGACGCCGAGGCTCTGCGCCCTCCCCCCGGCCCGGTCGGTCAGCAGGGAGTGAAAACAGCTGAGGGTGATGTGCGCCCTCAAAAGCACCGTGGCCAGCCCCGGACGCTGAAGCTCTGCGCCCTTCCCCCCGGCCCGGCCGGTCGGCAGGGAGTGAAAACAGCTGAGGGCGATGCGCGCCCTCAAAAGCGCCGCCGCCAGCCCCGGACGCCGAAGCTCTGCGCCCTCCCCCCAGCCCGGCCGGTCGGCGGGAAGTGAAAACAGCTGAGGGTGATGCGCTCCCTCAAAAGCGCTGCCACCATCCCGGACGCCGAAGCTCTGCGCCCTCCCCCCGGCTCCGCCGGTCGGCGGGGAGTGAAAACAGCTGATCGCCTGGCAGCCGGTTGGAGGAGGAGGTGGGGAGGAAAGAACTGGCCACACCTGGGGCTCGCCTTTCCACAGCCCCAAAAGCGGCTCCCCACCTCCAGACGACACCACCTACGTCAGGGCTTGGAGTCCTCACGGAGCTCGCCTGGCAGCCAACCGGAGGAGGAGGTGGGGAGGAAAGAACTGGCCACACCTGGGGCTCGCTTTTTCCGCGGCCCCAAAAGCGATTCCCCACCTCCAGACGACACCAGACTTGAGCCTCTCCCAGGGCCTATTCCAATAGTCCCAGAATGGGAGGCTGCTGCGCCCGGCACCCATTCCTCTGGCCACAACCAGGCGGGGAGCTCAAAAGAAGCTGGAGCTGCCACTTCCTCATCTGCAGCTGGATTTTCCAAGTCTATTTTTCTATTACTGGTTAGATTGTTTTTGATATGTCCTGTGGCTTCACTGTTTTGTTGATATGCTTATTGATATGTTTTTTGGATATGTCCTTTTGATATACTGATTGTTGATATTTTGACTTGTTTTACTGATATATTGCATTGTGGAATTTATTGTAATTGTATTGTAAGAGTATTGATTATTTATTTTTGCATTATCACACTGTTACATTGTACTTATATTAACTTGCTGTTAGCCGCTCTGAGTTGGCCTGTGCCGAGTTGAGCGGGATACAAATCTAATAAATAAATAAATAAATAAATAAATAAATAAATAAATAAATAAATAAATAAATAAATAAATCTAGTATTTTCCAAATCCACAAAGTTTGGTACTCTACTAATATTGCATTGCTGTTTAGTACCTAACACCCTCTGTTTAATGGTTGCAATCATCTGATCCAATCCCGTTGGTAAAAGGGAAGAATTAGCAATGGTAAACCTTGGGGACAATAGTTTAATTTGAGCCAGGAATTAATAGAAGCAAGATTTACCCTTGCCTCTATTTTAATCAAGCCACATTCTAAGCACAAACTTGCATTAGAGGCATCATTGGACAGACAAAAAAACCACTCTCATACATTTCTATTGGACTCTTTCTAATGGTGCATAGGATGGCAAGCCTAGTATTGCCCCAAATTGATAATGTTTTGGCCTGATATGATTTGAGGTGGCTGGTATACACTACCCTATACCCATTCAGTGCTTCGGCTCAGGATTGCATTTGACCCAGCATGACCCATGGCCCTTCTTGAATCTGATCCAATCCTAGACACAGCTGATATTCAGATTTCTGAATATCCAGAACTCCCATTGTCCTGTATGAGGACACACACATGGCATTAACTTTGAAGCAGGGCTTACAGCACCGTAAAACTTGGCAAACTGCTAGACCGAAAAGAGAGGATCCACGATGCCAAGTTGCAGGCAGGCTGTCTATCAAGATTTGGGGTGAGAGATCTCCCAAAATTAAACTGTCTTCCTTTCTTCCCTCACCCCATTATTTTTGCCCTTGGCTACTCAGACTGCTGTTTGCCATGACCTATGACCCAGTGTAGCCAATACAAATACTGTAGCTTCAATTTACACCAGGGGTTCCCAACCTAAAGCCCATGGGCCAGGTCCGGCCCATGGCACCATTTCATGTGGCCCCCACCCCTTCAATGGCATTCAAGAAACAAAATGGCCATGATGGTGGAAGGAAGATTTGATTTAATTTGATTTATTTGATTTATTGGATTTGTATGCCACCCACTCAGCTACACAACTCAGGGCGGCTAACAACAAAATGTCTGAACGCCTGAATGAGGCTCCTTTCATGTCCCCATGGGCACTCAATCTGTCGTGCAGTACCCAGGTCTCAAACTGCCAACTTGCCAGCCTTCCAGCTAACAAGGTGAGCTTCTTAACTATTATGCCACTGCAGCCGTTTTCCTTGCCACTGAAATTAAACTAATACTAATCTAAAAAAAGGCAGCATCAGCTTTTCATGAACCATCAGATAAAATTGATTCAATATAGTCCATGAGAAATCAGGAGTCTTACTTGGCCTACAGTTACAATCTAATGCTGACATAGAACAAGAAGTTCATATGATGACACAAAAGGACATCCAAGGTGAATGGCCGGCAGGCACATACTTACTCTCAGCCAGCCTAGAGTCTTAAGGGCATCTCTGAAATGTCAAACATCTACAAAATAGATAGCGTTTGGCTTTCCTCTGCAGTTTTTTTTTACACACATTGCTAAATACAGCTCATTTCTAAATCTAGTTTACAGTCTAGAAAGGGTGATTTATCAGATGGGGAGCAGCCTGCTTTTTAAAAAACCAAACTAGCAACAGTTGTAATTCACTACAATAATCATTATAAAAAATATCACCCAAAAAGATATGTGATGGAGAACATCTTTATGGGACATAAGGTGGGGATGAATGGGTTGATGCAAAGCTGAAACAATTACAATGGCAGTTACACAGAAGAATAAAAGCTTATCTCCAAGGCTACCAGACCTAAGCACAACAATGAAGGAATAAACCACACGGAAGGCGAAGGAATTTATTTGTGAGTCAATATGGCTGGAAATACAGTAAAACCCCGACTTACAATTGCCTCGAGTTACATAAAATTTGACTTACATAATGATTTTGTTCTAAAACCATGTCCCGATTTACTATGGGTTTGCTTCGATTTACATACAGATTCTTTTTCCTATAGGTTTGCTTCGAGTTACGTAAAAATTCATTTCCCTATGGGTTTGCTTCGATTTACATAAAATTTTCATTTTTCCTATGGGTTTGCTTCGAGTAACAAAAAATATTTTTTGCTATGGCTTTGCTTCAAGTTACAGTACATAAAAATTCAATTTAAGCAAGAGCCTATGGAACAGACTTTTTTTCGTAAGTAAGGGTTTTACTGTACAATTGTTTTCAGATACTATAACTGACTCTGTTTCTGTATTGTGCTAAATTTTTTCACCCCCTCACCCAATCTAGAATCCTGGCTACGGCCCTGAGTAAGGTAAAGGTCCCCCTTGCTTGTAATTCAGTCATATCTGACTCTAGGATGCGGTACTCATTTCCATTTACAGCCAAAGAGTCAGCGCTGTATGTGTCTTTACCTATCTTTCTATCTGCCTTTAAGCAGCTACATCCTGCATAGTCCCTTCTCAAACTAGACATGAAAGCTGTTGTGATCATGATATGACATCTAGTGGTGAGATTAAGCCATGACTGAGGCTCAGATCACACATTTAGGCAAAGACTTATTTCTTATTTCTAGGGACTGCAGTGGCTCAAGTGGCTAAGATGCTGACTGGAAGGCAGGAGGTCAGCAAGTTCGATTCCTGTCTTTGTCCTAGCTCCTGCCAACCTAGCAGTTCAAAAGCAAGAAATTGCAAGTAGATAAATAGGGACCACTTTGGTGGGAAAGGAAGCAGCGTTCCATGCACTCCGGTGTCTAGTCATGCCTGCCACATGACCACAGAAATGTCTGCAGAAGCAGAGAGCGATGGTTCTTCGGCTATGAAACAGAGATGAGCACTGAACCCTAGAGTTGGATACGACTGACTTTCGAGCAAGGGTGACCTTTACTTATTTCTTCTTATTTCTCCAGACAGGCAAATTTTTCAAGGCAATGTTATCTGAAACATCAAATACACAACCAAAACCATGCTGTCTCCCAATTGATCCAATAGAAAATAAAGTGTGCTAATTTCCCAAACGCAGATTAAGACAAACACATGAATAAACTTCCTTTCTTCTCTTGAGGACACACTGCTTATAGATGCAGAATTGGCCACCCCCCTCCCCCAGTTAGTGAGGCCCTGAATTACACCACCTATTTTCTTCTTTTACCAAAATGGGCAAAAACTCAATTCTCCCTCATTTCACGTGGACAGGCTAATTAAAGGGCTATGAAGGGATAATTTTCTGTTTGAAGTTGTCCTATATCTGGAGTGCTGTCTAATTCAAACCTAGTTAATTGTGAAAGAACTTTAATTACAGTTCTTGAATTTTCCCATCAGCCGTTAGCACCTGGACTGTGGAAACACAGTCTACCTGCCTACAGTTTTGAGAGTTAATGTATTGAAATTGTTGGGATATATTGAGTTACTATTTAATTGTGTGACATGTTCCTATTTAGAATTGTGCAATCCTTTATAAATGTACATCTACATTTATATACTTTATAGATCTGCAGATTACAAGGAACATAATAAAAAGACAACTCAATTGTCACATTTTAGCATATATTATTTTATCATTTTTTCAGTGATGTATGTATAAGTGGCTATTTTTGATGGCATGAGTGTACACACAGAGAGAATATTTCCTCTGATAATTATAATGGATCTGCCAGCAATGTATTATATATATACAATGATATTGTACATATTTTCGTTATTATCTTTTTAACTATTGTAGATTTCTAGATGAAAGACATTCTGTCTGAAAACCTATACTTCTCCGGAATAGCTTCGGAAATAATTATAGGAAATTATCACAGTACAAAACTCAAGAGAATACAAGTACTGTATTTTCTGGCGTATAAGACTACTTTTTAGCCCCGAAAAATCTGTGCCAAAGTCAGAGGTCGTCTTATAGGACAGGTACTTAACTGCAGCTTGTTTCCCCTTGCTTCATATGTCTGGCGCATATGGTGGGGGGTGCCGCAGCCGAGTCCCAGCTCTGTGCGGGGAGTATGAAGCAAGGGGAAGCAAGCTGAACACATCTTCCTGTACCTCGAGGAGGAGAATGTGAGCGTGGATTGGCTCTCCACCAGAACCTGCCCATTCGACTCGGAGGGCTGCGTGTCTTCGGGTTGAGTGTGGGTTAATTTTTATTTGGTGTGCATTGGAAGAGGGGTAGTCTTATACGGCAAGTAGATTCCAAACTCTATATTTTAACTGGAAAAGTTGGGGGTCATCTTATACGCCCAGTCGTCCTATACGCCGGAAAATACGGTATTTTTATTTTGAGCATTTGTGAATTAACAAACAGCTGGACTCATTTTCTATTATACTTTGTTCTTGGAAGTTATATTTAATTTTTTGGGTATGCTCCATCCATTGAAAGTTATTGTTTTTTGAAATTATACCTGCAAGCAAGGAAATACATCAGTTCATATTTTTACATTATTAGTAATCAAATATAAAAGCTATTAAATATTTACTTTCTTGAACAACGGAATTAGCTTACTGCATTTTGGTGTGCCTATCGAACCTTGTTACAAACGGTCTTTTACTCTCCCCCACCCACAGAGACAGACATGCAGTAATGGATCCAACCTTTGGGACGGATCCTTTAACAGAAGACGCAGAAGGAACACATACCCCCTTTCCATTGCATTATGCAATGTCTCAATGAGGTCCCTTCAAACAACTTACCATAGGATTTCAATGCCACATGATCCCATTGCCCTCCTCCACCTTATTTTATAAGCTTGCTGGGATACTGCTTCTGGCTTCTCTGGTGGCTACTTGCTGTGTCCAGTGTCTTCTTCCAAATGTTAAAAAAGGGGGAAGGATGTGTGTCACGAGCGCTTCATATTAAAGCCAAGTGGCTTATTTTGCATGGAAACAGTCTTAAAATGTCAGCTTCACTCAAATTTGTGTGAATATTAATCTGGCAGGTATAAATTTTGGGAGGTGGAGGTGATGAGGAGTCACAAAATCCATGGGAAATACATCAGTTAGTCTTTGAAATGCCATAACATTATTTTTGTGTTTTTGTTTTCTTTTGTTTACTCTCTGATATGCTTGGAACAGACTAACACAGCTACTATCTCAAATAACGGTGAGGAGATCTTTTGGCCCAGGAGAGAACAATAGGGCAGGGGAAAACCGCATCACAGGAGGAGCGGTTTTGTTCTTGAGACAAAAAGTAAACATTCTTTACTTTTGTTTCTTTGAATGATGGGTAAAAAGAGAGGTTGGTCACAAGCAAACAGTTTCCTCGTTGGAATCTGACATCAAGGTCTCTACCAAGTATTATAATAATGCAAACCATAAATGGCAGATAGTATAACTGGCGGTAGGTTGGAAGGAGTCTCGGGTAGGGGAAAAACTGTTCAGCCATTTATAATTACAGGCTCCTGAGGTTTTGTTAAGCTAATGAATGGCTACTAGGATCAGAAACTAGCCTTATTTCCGCCCCACTTCAATCCCCCAGAATTTCCAAGGTATCCTGAAAAACTAAGATGGCAACCAGATGGAGCTTGTACCCTGTTTAAAACTCAAGGATTCAAGATTGATATTAAATGACAGACTCTGCTAGAATTCTAGCAGGTGCATTATTTGTTCAGCGTTCAAACATCTTACGAAGACACAGACTATTGTTGCAACATGAGTGTAGTAGCTAAAAAAAATAAGCCGAGATGCTTTGGACTCAAAAATCAAACCATGTATTTATTCACATGTCTTTCTCAAGGAGTTCCCCACCCCTGACCTTTGTGCTAAAGTGATCCTAATTAGTGTGACTCTTCAAAGCTAAAGTTATCCTAATTCTTTTTTGTTGTTCAGTCGCACAGTCGATTCTGACCCTATGCGACCCTATGGACCACTGCCCGCCAGGCACCTCTGTCCTCCACCATCCTCTTCAACCTGCCCAGCTCTGTGCCCACTGTGTCTACAATACCATCTAGCCATCTCATCTTTGGCCACCCCCTTCTTCTTTTGCCCTCCACCTTTCCCAGCATCAAGTGAATCCTCTCTTCTCATTTGATGTCCAAAGTACTTTAGCTTCATATTTACTATTTGACCTTCTAAGGAGCAGTCAGGGTTGATTTCCTCTAAGATAGACCTATTCATTCTCCTTGCTGTCCAGGGTACTCTCAAAACTCTCCCCCAACACCACATTTCAAAGGCATCTATTCTTTTGGGCTCAGCTTTCCTTTTGGTCCAGCTCTCACAACCATACATTACCACCAGGACTACCATTGCCTTGACTATGCGAATTTTTGTTTGCAAGGTGATGTTTATACTTTTAACTATGTTCCCCAGGTATCTCACAGCTTGCCTCCCAAGAATCATTCACCTTTTTTATTCCATGGCTGCAATCTCCATCTGCAGTGATCTTGGATCCTAGAATAGTAAAGTCTGTCACTATTTCTACTTCTTCCCCATCTATTTTCCAGGGACTGATAAGGCCAGTTGCCATTATCTTGGTTTTCTTGATGCACTCTCTTCTTTCAAACTAAGTAGGATTTTCTTTGGGTCTTCCTCGCTTTCTGCCATTAGGGTAGTATCATCTGCATATCTCAAATTGTTGATGTTTCTCCCAGCAATTTTGATCCCATATTGTGATTCGTCCATCCCTGCATTGCACATTATGTGCTCTGTGTATAAGTTGAATAGGCAGGGTGACAAAATACAGCCTTGTCTTGCTCCTTTTCCTATTCCAAACCTCTCCATCATTCCGTGTTCTGTCCTAACTATTGCTTCTTGACTCATGTACAGATTTCTCACGAGGCATATAAGTTGTTCTGGTATTCCCATCTCTTTAATTACTTGCCACATTTTGTTGTGGTCCACACAGTCAAAGGCCTTGGTGTAGTCAATGAAACAGAAGTAGACTTGTTTCTGATATTCCTTTGTTTTCTCCATGATCCAACGTATGTTGGCAATGTGGTCTCTAGTCCCCCTGCCTCTTCAGAACCCAGCCTGCACTTCTGGTAGATCTCTCTACATATGCTGGTGCAGTCTATCCTGTATTACATTGAGCATAACTTTGCTAGGGATGAGCGCAATTGTTCGATAATTTAAACATTCTTTGGCATTGCCCTTTTTTGGGATTGGAACGTATACCGTACTGATCTTTTCCAATCCTGTGGCCATTGTTGTGTTTTCCAAATCTGCTGGCATATAGACTGCAATGATTTGATTCCATCATCTTTTAGGGTTTTGAAAAGTTCAGCTGGAATACCATCTCCACTAGTTTTGTTTTGCAGTGCTTTTAAGGGCCTTCCTGACTTCACTCTCTAGGATGTCTGGCTCAATGTTCTCATCCTTGTGATTATCTAGGGTGTTGAGGTCCTTTTTGTAGAGTTCCTCTGTGTACTCTTTCCATCTTTTCTTAATCTCTTCTGTATCAGCTAACTCCTTGCCGTTATTGTCCCTTATCATGGTCATTTTCACTTTAAAGGTTCCCTTGATTTCCCCAATTTTCTTGAAAAGATCTCTGGTCCTAGCCCTTATGCTGTTCTCCTCTATTTCTTTGCACTGCTCATTTATGTAGGTTTCCTTATCTCTCCTTGCTTTTCTTTGAAATTCTGTATTCAATTGATTAAATTTTTTCCTTTCTCCTTTGTGTTTCTTCTTTCCTCGCTATTTTAAGAGCCTCATCAGACAACCACTTTGCTTTCTTACACTTCTTTTCTTGTGGTGGTTTTCCATGCTGCATCCTGTATGATGTCCCACACCTCTGTCCATAATTCTTCTGGCATTCTGTCTATCAAGTTCAAACCACTGAATCTGTTCCACACCTCAACCGTGTATTCCTTAAGGATGTTGTCTAGGTCATACCTGTCTGGCCTAATTGTTTCCCCTGTTTTCTTTAGTCCAAGTCTGAATTTTGCAATCAGTACATTATGATCTGAGCCACAGTCTGCTCCAGGTCTTGTTTTTGCTGACTGTATGGAGGTTCTCCATCTTTGGCTGCAGAGTATGTAATCAATCCAGTTTCAATGTTGGCCATCT
The DNA here is from genome assembly GCA_035047305.1 of Bradypodion pumilum. Lineage (NCBI taxonomy): Eukaryota > Metazoa > Chordata > Lepidosauria > Squamata > Chamaeleonidae > Bradypodion > Bradypodion pumilum. Next base: position 317,642,988 of record JAWDJD010000001.1, read on the forward strand.
GGTGATGTCCATGTGTAAAGTCTTCTCTTTTGTTGCTGGAAGAGAGTGTTTGCTATGACCAGTGACAGGAGGAAGTATCATCTGCATATCTCAAATAAACACAGGGACAACAGGCATACATGTAAAACACTCCTAAATACGTACTGCTAATTTGATCACCTTTGTCAGGAAACAAATTTACTCATGAGTAGAACTCCTTACCCACCAGTAGTTGGTTCCTGCTTCTAGGCGGCTGCCTCCCTAGTTTTGCAACCTTAGATTAGTGTAGATAAGGTAGGGCATAGCCAAGTAAACACTCGAGTCATCTTCAGGTAGTTAATCAGAGTAAGTTGCAGAAGAAAGTTTATCAAAATTCAGAAAGCATATCATTATCAGGGTCATAGTGGGAAGAAAAATGCCTCACAAAGGCTGCGTAGGGCACCCAGAATTTTCTTTGAGAACACCCGGCAGGGCGGCCCTTTAATTCAGCGTCCTGCTGTGCCTTAGTGAACACTCCTCGCCCTAGCCCAATTCGCTGGGGGACAGGGACAGAGTAGGCTTCTGCATGTGGCAGGTAATATTGATCACTTGGCAGAAGCTAGGCTTCTTAGTGCTGATGCCTATGACACACAGCTTATGACTTGCTACTCTCCCTCCTCCCCTTAACAGACAGAGCAATCCCTCTCACCGACTTCTGGAAGGCTTCCGGTGTTGAAGCAATGGGGAAAAGTAGAGCCACTTCTGCTCTGCTGGATTTCCTTCTCCTTCTTTACAAAGGCAGGCAAAACACAACTGGCTTTTGAAGATTTATTGAAGGAAACAAAATACTGGATACAGATCTTGAACTAATCTACACTACATAAAACACAAGCTAATAAAACAAATAAGCAGAACAAAATCATGCTAGCAGGAAGACATCTTGGTTTGTTCCCCGCATGGCTAAGCGTTAGCCCCAAAGAGTCATGTTGCGGAACTGTCAGACAAAAGCTGAAATCAAGATTGTGATGCCCAGAGACAAGGGTTTCACACTTGCTCCAGAAGTGCCTTCTGAGTGCTCAAATTGGGCTCCTTTTATTGAGAAAAGGTACCTTGGAATGTGGTGACCTAATGGGAAAGCATTTGTGTTCCCATGGGGATGGGACATGCTGTCCTCGGGGACAGTTTGTAGGTGTTTGGCATGTGGCCCCCACCTTTGCATTCCCTGGGAAAATCCCGTTCTGCAGGTGTCCTGGCAGCTGGGGTTTGATTGACATGAGTGGAGACGTTATCTCCCTCATGGGGTGGTCAGCTGGTATAGCTGTCCCTCATCTATCACATGGTCTGGAGCTCTGACAGCTCTTTAACTTCATGTGGGGATCTGCAGGTGCAGATCTTGGAATGTGTCCAGTCCTGGACATTCACTTTTCCCCTCCTCCATGTGGGGAGGTAACTATTCTAACTATGCATGACTGTAATGTCAGACTAACAGCCTGGCATGCCAACGTGCTTTAAAATGAGAACTGACTTTCTAAGCCTAAGAAAACTACAATATGTGTCTTAACACTACATTGATCAAAGGTCACTTTAAAATCAAGACAAGGTCGCATGTGGAGACCATTACAATCATAGCAAAGAAAGTTTCTCTAACTAAGAAAGCCCAAGGGCCCCTCTTCTAGCTTAAGCACCTACATTTTTGCAGTTCACCCTTAGCTTGAAGCATTGGATCAAGAGAGTGTCTTGGCCCCCCTTCTTGGTTTTATCTCCTTACACATGGTCCACCTCCTTTCCATTCCCCTAAAGGAATCTAGCCAATGATCATACAGTATTACATGTCCATCACACATTAGGTTTAATTTCCTCCAACCCATGAGGCAAGCACAAAATATCATCCAACAGTCCATAAGTCACAGCATCAAATCAAGTCAATGTATTAGCAAGAATAAAAGTACAATACAATAAAGCGACTCCAGTGGAGCCCGGAGGGGTGTGTGACGGTTGCGCACCTGTCTCCCATCCCTGGACTGATGGAGAGGGCCCTGGGGAGTGCGGCGAGTCCTCAGGTAGCTGTGGCATCTTTTCTGTCCTCTGAGCAGGCGGGGCCCAGAGTGCGGCGATGGCGACACACCTGTCTCTCATCCCTGGCTCGATTAACACAAAAATCACATAACAGAAGGAAATCTATAGAAAATTGTGACTCAGTTAACAAAATGTTCAGAACGGATTAATTGGTTTTCAATGCATTCCTATGGGAAACTGCATTTCAGTTAACAAATTTTGCTTCTCAATGTGTTCCTATGGGAAAGATGCTTTACAATTTTTTTTTGTAGTACAAAAGGTTCTGGAGAACACATTAAATTTCTTAAGCAAGGTTCCACTGTATTTTTAATTTACAGAGCTGGGAGTTGTATGGGAAACAGACCAAGCAGCTGAAATTAGTCTCAAAATCTTGTGTGTAAACAAGAGAAAATACCCCAGGGTCTACTAAGTGACAGATGAAAGGAAAGCAGTCTGAGATGTTCGGAGACAGCATCTGGCTAAAACAGCAGTGGGGCTCTCTACTGCTACGGATGCTAGAAATCTGTCAGGTTATAATATAATTGCACGGAATACAGAGCAGTAAATGTCCCAAAGCAGCAGCTGATGGTAAGGACATTGCAATAGTTTGCTTGTGTCACAGCATTTAATGCAAACCCTGACATAAGGATATCTATTGAGAATTGCCCACAGATATGATTTTGACTGGCACTTCATAAAAATGCAAAAAATAAAATAAAATTGATTTAATCTATGTGATCTAATGCATCAGTGAAAGCCTAGTAGAGTAAAAAAACAAACAAAACCAATTTCACTTTTCCTGCCCCTCTGCAGAGGAGCAGGAGAAGTGTTTGATTTGCCAGTACCTTGAGATGGTTTTCCTATTAAGTCATTTCATGATATCAGAATCTGACCCTGGAAGGAGCCTTTGATAACTGTAAGGCTAAATATTGTCTATTTGCAGAGATCAAACATGCTGGGAATTGATTAGACTAGACTGCTCCTGTCCACACACAAAAAAGTAGAGCACTCTGATAAGGGCTCAAGAAGGTACAGGTAAGTGTTCTCTGGGGGTGGATTGGTCTACTCTTGTGATCAAGTCATGGGATCACTGGGAAAAAAGAGTGGACCAGCCCACACCTGCAGCACACCAAGCAGCAGGGCAAATGCCGGCCTCAGCTTAGAGGGGAGCTATGGAACACAAATGGTTTAGAAAGAATAATATGCTATTCTAGAGATAAAAAACAGAAAGTTTATATAAGCCAGTGGGACTGGGCCATCACACCCGTCAGCCCCCACACCTGCTGGCATAACCTGGTTTTAAGTGCTCTCCTAAAGGGGAGCAGCTCTGTCTGGAGGCAAAATTCAGATGGTAAGAGGTTCCACAGGGCCGGGTCAGACACTGAGAAGGCTCTTCTTCTGGTCCCAGTCAGGTGTGCTTCTCTTGTAGAAGGGACCAGCATTGAACCTTTCCGGTCTGCCCTCGTAAGACGGGCTGAATACCTTGGGGTGACGTGGTCCCTTAAGTATCCTGGTCCATTGCCATGTAGGGCTATAAAGGTCAAAACCAGCACCTTGAATTGCACCTGGAGGCACACTGGCAACCAGTGCAGTTCCTGAAACAGCGGTGAGGCATGAGCATAACGCCCACACCGCATCACCACCCAGGCCACGGCATTCTGGACCAGCTGCAGCCTCCAAATGGTCGTCAAGAGCAGCCCCATGTAGAACACATTACAATAATCCAATCTGGAGTTGACCAGAGCGTGAGTGACCATGAGCAAGGAGCACAACAACTGGAAATTGTATTTGCATTTTCCCACCGATTCCTTCACCTGGTCTTTGGAGTGGCAGACATAGATCAAAGTGGTGACTGGCTGGGCTTCTTACCCCCGACTGCTTCTTTTCTTCTCACCTTTGCCCCCTGATGATCACATTTAGAATTATATAATTATGGACTATGTTATTAGCAATGATATATCATGGTAGAATTAAAGACCCCATGTTTGGGACATGTTTTCTCAAATGTGAGTGGATGGCAAATTGTTTAGCACATGGGGAAGAGTAAGTTTGAGGAATGTCTCCTAAGCCCAAGTTATGAAATTGAATGAACTGTGCCAATTGATATCCGTGAATGTCCTCCAAAGAAATAGATCACAGCACAACTGGAAATTGTATTTGCATTTTCCCACCTATTCCTTCACCTGGTCTTTGGAGTGACAGAGACATAGATCAAAGTGGTGACAGGCAGGGCTTCTTACCTGTTGGTGATGGCCAAGAGTCTCTTAAACTGCCCTGTCACCTAATGGTTGGAGCTGTGCCCCATGGGGTAGTGGGAGGGGGCAGAAGGGTAACTAGGGTGAAGATTTGAGTGTGATTTACAGTGCATAGCGTGCAACATGGAACAGGGAGAAAAGAACACTCTTTTCAACATGATGGCTCTGCCACTGATTCACTGCCTGACCTTTTGCTTACTGTTTATCTTCTCAGTTCTAGGAAAATTGCTAGGTGACTTGGACACTAAAATTGGAGATCTCTCCATGAAGCCTACCTCACAGGGTTATGAAGACCATTTGTGCTACTTCAGCAACTTTGAGGAAAAGTGGGAAATGAAATACAGTAAACCACTTTTACATTTTCTCCTACAGTTGTAAATGAGATCTCTATACAGAACCTATTTCATAGAGGTGTACTCTTTTGTTCTCACTGCTATTTGCACTTGTCAAAAGGCAGCCATGGCAATTGCTTTGTGATTGGGTGGAAAGTGGTTAACAGGTGAAAAAAGAAATCAGCTTCTGGGTTTCCCTTTTGCTTGGTGCCTCTTTGTGCATGGTAATGAGCACAAGAGGGTATCTTATAAACCATCTTGACTGCTGCCACTAATGCCCTCAATATTCAAGGTTGCCCTTTGCTATGTAAAACTTAGCATTCTTTTTCTTGCTGGTAATGCAGGTGCAATATGGTGCAGGAATATTGGGCCATTTCCTGGTGTTCTGAATCAGGGATACAGAAACACAATATGACATATTCATAATCCAGAGAAGAAATGAATTACTTCTAATTTCTGATCTGCATCCAGTGCAGCTATTGACTATCCTACCTGGGAAATTATGAGAGTTGCAGTCTAGCATATTCGGTTGGTATCCAGATCCGAAACAACACAGTATTCTATGTTAAGTTTTTTGACTAGGTGGGAATCCCCCACCCCCCTCCAGAATAAATCCTTGGGTAAGTGAGATGTGTTCTCCAGCAAATAAGGTAAAAATAGAAGCATCAATAATTTTTTTATTATATTTGTGTGCAATAGGATTAAAAGGCAAGTGTTCCTACAGTTTAAAAAACACACCAAAACCTCTCAAGTACAATAAAAAATGAAGTCTTTATTCTTTTGGCTCAACTGTAATGTGGCTTACCGTTCTTTATGGTAATAGCATTTTCCTGCATGCAGTTCACCAACACACAAAGTCAACAGTTTCAGTAAAAGAAGGAATTAACACTTAATTTTTGCTTGTGAATGGAATATTTAAAATAAATGTCCAGATGTGATCAGATATACAATGTCGCTACTTGTAGAGGAAAATTATAATTGTGGAACCGCATATAATATTTAGAAGACTTCTAGTGCAGCATGAATCAACAAGAATAAGAATAGTCTATGTAAACAAACATTGAAAAAGATCAAGGATTTTATGAATAATAAGACTAACTGCTGATGCAGGCAGTGCTAGGATTTCAGACAAATCTTTCCCACCACATTTCAATTGCAAGTTATAGCTATTTGGAAGCAAGTGCATTTTGGACTCAGTCTGAAAAAACCACAATATGATGTGTGCAAAAATACAGTACTAATTTAAAAAAGCAACCCAGGAACCTACCTACTACCCCCTTCTTTCCTTTCATTGTTTTCGTCTACTTTGTGAAGTTCTTCAATTACTGTAAAAAGTGTTATGGACAGAAAGTAACAACCGTCTGTAACATCAACCTGAAAGTCAGTTTTGTTTTGTCAGTTATGTACAAAATGTTGAAAACTGGATGAGATTTGTACACTATTTATATCCCCCCCCCCTTAGAAAACTCTAACCATGTGTTTTTAACAGATTAAACTGCTTTGCAAATATGATGTGTACAGCTGGCTACACACTATATTAGACTCACTCGAAATTCAAGAGAAGAATAAAATAAGTAAGGGTAGAGCAAGAAGCATCACCCCCTCCAACCCTGCCTCCCCTCCCCCAATCAGATGCAAACTACTGCTTAATGAGATGAGGAATAGTGTCTGCTTGAATTTTTTTTTCACTTTTACCACTGACATATGGCTTCCCATATTAAATTTCGGAACAAATCCAAGAAAAATACAGCAGTGAAGGCAAGATAAATGACATGCATCAGTGATAGCCTCCAAACTACTTAAATTGGTACAGAATACGTCATATTATCCTGTTCAAGGCTTGCGAACTACACTTATTGTGGTACATATTTGATGCAATAAATACTGTGCACAAGATCATTATTCCTTTGCTCAAACATGCACCACAGGGCTAAATTAACTATTTACATAGATAGCATCTCATCAACACCTACCATGTCAACTTGGCTGAGAGCAGAAGATGGCTAAACAATACCGCAGGACAAATTAAAAACAAATATAAATATATGTTGGATTTTTCTCACTCCACCCCACGTCTTTTGGCCAGTTCAGATGTGCCAGACCTTTGCTAAGAGAACACATTTTGTTTCCTTTAGGACACTTAAGAAGAACACATATTCTTTCCCTACAAAACTTCATATTCTGGTTGCTGTCCTACACATACTTACCGGGGTGGGTGGGTGGGGAGAGAGTCCCACTGAACTCAAGAGTGATTATTTCTGAGTAAACATGTATAAGATTGTGCTGTTGAGTAACATGGATGTCAATTTAACTTTACGGCTGAATGTGTGGGGGCATCTCTGTAGAAGAACTGTTGATTTTATGAGACTTTACAGGCACACTGAAAATTTGTCAGGACGAGACATAAAGATGTACTGTATACTATTATTAAGCACCTCAGAATCTGGGTCCATCCTGAAACATGGAAGTATTTAAAACTCTTGTGCAAAGAAGTCTTATCAGTTTCCATGCATGGTCTATAAGTGCAGCATGCCTTCATGCAAATCTGCCTGTACATTACAAGAGAACTAGACAGAATAGCTGGTCCTCATGTCCCCCCCTTCCCTTGTACCCCCGCCCCACCCCTAGAACATAAAACCCATTTACAAAAATAGTCACATATAATAGTAAACAACCTGTGAATTAAAAAAATGACAACTTCACCAAGACTGATTTTTTTTGTAAAAATATGGCAGAAATGTGGTAGTTGGAATGCAAACAGTGGATACAATTATTGTACTTGAGTGTTTTATGTTACAAACACACATAACGCCTCATTTTGCACCTCTCTGTCTGGTCCCTACAGTCTGGGCAGCCATTGTTCTTTTTTCCTCCTTAGCAGTGTCAGCTGGTAAGAGAAAACAGTTACCTCCTGTCAAGTTCGCCATCCTGTTTTGCAGAGCAGCATCTGGATTGACGAGGGGTCACTGTCTTGTTAAATAGGCACTGACCTTAGGTATATATCTAACATTTCTATATATATTTATAGATATTTGTGTGTCTGTGTGTATATGTGTGTGTGTGTACATGTGTGCAAAAGCAGTCAGTTTGGCATAAACCTCCCATGGGAGTCCTTTTGAAATCATACTTTACTTTCACAAGCTGTAAACAATTTGTCATAAAGTAAATTGTTCATTTTTTACTGTCCCTGCTATCTTTACTTTTATCTTCTTTTTCTGATTTATCTTTTTCATACTTCTCCTTGTCAGGCTTTGTAACACTATCATAGGAAGGTGGGGAGGTGGTGGAGGGTGTCATATCATTTTTTTCAGGAGTTGAATTCTCATTGAGCTTGTCAATGATCATATCTTCTTTGATAAGAGTGTCATCGCCATCTTTGATTCGATCTTTGTTAAACATAGAAATCTTTTTAATTTTTTGCATTAAGAGGTAGCGCCTGAAGGCTCGCTGAATAATGACAGCAGATACTTCCTCTTGCTTTCGCTTTAATGTGGTGGTAATGGGTTCATAGGAGGCTTTTGAAGGATTGGCTTGCATGAAACGATCTTCCATTTGAACACGAAGGGCGTCCATTTCATCACTTTCACCTAAGACGCGTTTTGTGAAAGCAAACAAGATGTCAAGGCAGTGAATTCTGTCCCCACTTACCATGGGCAGATCCATTGCAATAAGTTGAACTTTGTTTGGTTTTGGTATTAGAAGAGGAGGATCCAGTGATGCAGCAAAATCAGAGAGTTTACAAAATTCTATGAACTGGGTTGCATCTGGATCAAACTTTTCCCAGACCTCATAGAACATCTCAAAGTCATCCTCACTTAAAGGTTCTGCACTTTCTTCAGTTGCCACACTGAAGTTCTCCAAAATTACAGCAATATACATGTTTACTACAACTAAGAATGAGATGATGATGTAGCTGACAAAGAAGAAAATCCCAACGGAAGGATTGCCGCAGTCTCCTCTGACTGAGCTCCCTGGATGGTGTATCTCAGGGTCACAGTCTGGGGGTCCACTGTTGAGGATGGGGGCCAGCAAGCCATCCCAGCCTGCGGAGGTGGTGATCTGGAAGAGGCAGAGCATGCTGTTGCCAAATGTTTCAAAGTTGAACATGTCATCAATGCCCACTTCTCTCTTCACGTAGGCAAAATTGGACATTCCAAAGATAGCGTAGATGAACATGACGAGGAAAAGGAGGAGGCCAATGTTGAACAAGGCAGGAAGGGACATCATCAAGGCAAAGAGCAGAGTGCGGATCCCTTTAGCACCCTTGATTAGACGCAGGATCCGGCCTATCCTGGCAAGGCGGATCACTCGGAATAAGGTGGGTGAGACAAAGTACTTCTCAATGATCTCTGCTAGGAACATACCTAAAAACATTTTAAAATAAGTTAGTTCAGGACATGTATTACATCTAATATTTGTAAAATGCCAAAAGCTGGCCAGGTTATCCTGCTACTCAACCATGCTGCCAGCAACTCAACACTAAGTGTCAGGTGGTGGTTACTAACATGACAACCCTCAGGACTAATGGCCTTGGATGACAAAGTCCACAGGGAAGGGTGATGTTCCCCAAGTGGATTAAATCCCACTTGAATCCATCTTGGCAGCAGCTTTGTCAATACTGGCCTGGGGCTGAGGAGGACCTTGCGTGCCAAAAGAGCTCAGGACCAGAAAGTGGTACGGAGATCATGCTGTGATTCGGAATGCTGATGAAATGGCATAGCATTATATTCTCAGGATAGTCTTCATGGCTGATCGCCACGAGGATCACCAATATTTAGATTCGGATACGGCAGAAGAAGAAGAAAAGCTACACACCCCTGGTTTAAAATTATAACTAAAGGTTAAGTAAAATTGTTTATTAAAAGTACTTCCATTTACTTTCCACAATTTCTATTTATCATATTATCATACTATTTTTAATTGAAACAGATTTTTACTTACCCACAATAGATAAAATGACAACCACAAAATCAAAAATATTCCAACCAATGGTAAAATAATAATAACGGAGTGAAATCAATTTCAAGACACATTCTCCCGTGAAAAGAACTATGAAGATCAGGTTAATTCGGTATAAGTTGGTTTCCATTGCATCCGTCTGATCATCCGTTTCCACCATCATAGTGACCATGTTAAGGCAGATAAGAATCATGATGCTGATGTCAAAGGCCTGCTTTGTAACAAAATCGAAGACTATGCCCTGGAATTTGTTCTGTAGGTGAAAACAAAAAATATTTCATTCCTGTATCTTATAATTTACAGAGAAAGTCATTGCAGGTTTTACGAACAGATAAACTACTCAAAATATCCATCAATTTGCTGCCCAGTGTAGAACTTAAAATAGATGAAAGAAGGAAATGGTGAGCAACACGCAGCTCTCTAGGTCTCCTAAGACCCCCAGGTCTGCCGTACCCCAAATTTTTAAAACACTTGTTTTTGTTTTTTTAAAATATGCCCAAAGATTCCCATTGTGTCTCATAAAGGATAGGTGATAAAATATTATCATATTTAACTACACCCACCCCAGCACCCCTAGAGTCCATCTCTTTTTTTGGGCAATTCTTTTGTTTTGTTAATTTAAAAAGATTTTTGCAAGACAAAAAACTGAGGTATACAGAGTTGCAAGGGCAAACCTCTCTCAAAGTCTAGGGATGGATTTTTGCAGCACCTGGACTTCTGAGGTTTTATCCATGGCACTCAAGAGCTCACTCCACCAAAGGGTGGAAGTCCTTGCTGAGCCCACCAACGTAGTAAGATAACAAGTCTACAAGAGGGGAAAGCTGTAACTACTTCCTATTGCAGGAAGCTGGAAAATGAGCTCACTGAGCAAGGAATAACATTAAAGGAGGATATGGCTGAGGAACTCAACCTCCTCTACATCACTTGGAGGACCCTGGATAGGCTGAAGGTTGGGGGCTGCTGGCGGACAACAATACACTGTGTGAATGTGGAGTGACACGAAATCCGTCTCATTTGCTGGTCTGTTGATTACTGCCAGAAACATGTACAGATAAGGGCTTAAGTTTGGCCAACAATAAAGCCAAGAAGGTGGCTTCATTTTGGCAGTCCATGGTTTGATTGGGATATGGAACAGCTTCAAACAGCTCACATATAAGATCTTGTGGTCCATGGCATAAAAGAAACACAGCACAGTGGAACCTCGGTTAATAAACGGCTCGTTTAACATAAAAATTGCATAACAAAAGGAAATGCATAAAAATAGTGGCTCGGTTTATGGAATTTTTTTGGAAAGGATTAATTGGTTTTCAATACATTCCTATGGAAAATCATGTTTCAGTTAAAGTATTTTGGTTTTCAATGCATCCCTATTGGAAACTGCATTCAATGCATTCCTATGGGAAATTTGGTTAAAGTAATTTTTGCTATAAGAATTGTCCCGGAGAATGCATTAATGACAGGTTCCACTGTAGTTCAACAACTGCAGTATTTCTATTTGCCATTGCAAGATAATGCTCACTATTTCTGTGATAAGAGGAAATATCCATTAAAGCCCATTTATAAAAGTTAATTTGAACAATTCATGCCTTGTTTTCTTCTAAATCATTACTCAGTTGCAGCCTATATCTTAAAATGGCTGTAAATATATAATAGTAGGAAAAAACAACAAGACTTACTGCTGGCCTTGGTATAGGTTTCTGTGGTTTCTTAGACCCCAGTTTTTTCATTGCATTGTAATATTTCTTCTGTTCTTCAGTCATAAATATGTCTTGACCTCCAAAGTAAACAGATGAAATCAAAACTGGTTATAACCAGCTTTTTTTTATTTTTAAAAGATCAAGTGTTTTCATATTTATTTGTATTTTAATGAGCAATCTCTTCCACAGGATCTCTTGCTTCAGGAGTATAGGGCAGTGATGGAGAACCTTTTAGAGACTGAGTGGCCAGACTCAGCAGGTGACCATCTGTGCTGCAGAGGGGTGGGGTGAACTCTGTGCTGGGAGGAAGGATGAAGCACTCCCATTGGGCTGCTGGGCAGAAGGGTGGGACAAACTGCGCTGGGGTGGTGGTGTGCGTGCCCACAGAAAGGGCTCTGAGTGCCCCTTCCTGCACACGTGCCATAGGTTTGCCACCACTGGTATATGGTGAGAATGAGAGGATGGCCAAAAAGAACACAGAAACCCCGGCTCCGCCTTCCAGAAGCATATATTATCTGGATCACACACATTCCTTGAAGGAAGTCTATTTTCTTATCGATGTGAGAAATCTGACATGCCCATACTGTTGCACAGCATGCAACAGTTATATCAATTGTTTTGACCTGAGAAAACCCACTAATTACCTTGGTGTACTGTATATGAACAATTTATCCACTAATGGAACAGATGTTGCATACTGCACTGATTTTTGCAATCAGTTGTGAAAGACTTTGGGGTGTGATGCTCTCAGTGGCCACCTATCCCTGACTGCAATTACCACCTCACTATTGCTCATTCCAATATCTTCCCTCCATCACTCAATCTACAGCATCTCCCAGAAGGAGAAGGTATGAAAGCGATATAGACTTCTTACTCTTCTCATGGCACAGAAACTCTGGGATGGAAGATTAAATTGGCAACACCAACAGTAAGAAGAAAGAGGATGATGATCTTTGGACCAGGGGTCACTAGTGAGCCTTGGCAGGCCCCACACTGATGCTGATCTACATACCTAAAACATTGTGTATGTTAAAAATCAGTTGTTCTCTGGGAGAGAGTGTTTGCTTCAAAGCCCGTATAGAGAAAGAACATAAATAGCCTGCCTGCCTTGACATCATACGACATGTTGCTGTTGCACTGTAGTGTTCCAGCCCTTGGACATTTTTGTCCAAATCTTTTCTTTAAAACAGTTTTGAAAAACTAATGGTGGGCTCCTTTCAATGCAGATTTCCATTTCTATGCATTCCAGCTTTCTTGTTGGACTTACAACATTCTCCTTTTTAGGCATTCTAGAAACCTCTGTTTCCCCTTCAATCCTTATTAAGCATACATGGTTCGGGTGAAGTATTTATTTATTATTTATTTAGATTTATATGACTGCACCTATCGCCGTAGTGACTCTGGGCGGCTCACAATTCACAACCCACAATCACAATAAAATGGTCCGTTATCATTAAAAACTATTACACTAAAGAAATAAAGACCCAATTAAAACCCCATTATCAAAACATCCATAACGCTAAAATCTGAAAATCTAAAATCCAAAATCTAAGATGGCGGTCGTTCTCATGGTCATATAATCCAGCGGGGGGGAGGGGGCTGCTCCTCCCGCAGCCCCCCACACATCATGAACCAGCCATGTCTTCATTCCTTCCCTAAAAACCAACAAATCTGTCTGAAGACAGAGGTCAGTCGGCAGGAGGTTCCACAGGGCCGGTGCAGACACCGAAAAGGCCCTCCATCCTCGTGCTATAAAGGGGAATTATTTTTAAAAACAAAACACAGGGACAATTGGTTTTAAAAACTGAAAATGCATGCAGAGGGAAGGAGGGCACAACAGCTGCCTTATCGCCATCTGAAGCCCCATGGTGTGTGCACTGAGAACAGAGTGATACAGAATACTTATCTTCTTTTTCTGTTGGTTAAAATTGTCTATGATGACACCAATAAATAAGTTCAAAGTGAAGAAGGAACCAAAGATGATGAAGATGACAAAATAAAGGTACATATACAGGTTGTCCTCATAAAGAGGTTGCTTTTCCACCTACAAAACAAACAGAACTGTTAAAGAAAAATCCTGGGAAAGAACAATAGTAGCAATATAAATTGAGGTTGTTTTATTTGCATGAATTGTGCACATTGTAGGTGACACTTAATATATTTACCATCAGTTTTATAAAGTCACTAGCAGTTTTTTTCTCTGTGTTGGTGGTTGGGGTAGTTTTGGTGTGTGTATGGGTGTGCGCATGCGCATACGCACACACACAGAGAGACAGAGAGACACACACACAGAGAGGGGGGGGGTGGAGCTCCGCATTCGGCCCTTGTCTGTCGGAGAAAGCAAGCCCCTTCTCTGACAGGCAAGGGCCGAATGTGGAAAGGGCTCACTTCCCTCCGGGAGGTGAAGCCAGAGAACGGAGCGCCCTTCTCTGCCTTTGTTTCCCGTGGAAGTAGCTCACTTTCCTCGGTGGGAGGGGGACGAAGGCACCAGTGTATTTGCCCCCCCCCCCCCCCCGTGGAAGGAGATCGCTTCCCTCCAGGAGGCGAAGGCAGAGAACGGAGTGCTGTTCTCGGTCTTTGTCTCTCTGAGGTAAGCGGCAGGCATGCGGGGAAAAGATGGGCCAAACTCCTGACAAACTAGCAGTTCGAAAGAAAGAAATTGCAAGTAGATAAACAGGTACCACTTCGGTGGGAAGGTAAACAGTGTTTTGTGCACTAGTAATGCCTGCCAAATGTCCACGGAAACATCTGCAGATGCAGACAGCACTGGCTCTTTGGCTATAAACAGAGATGAGCACTGAACCCTAGAGTCGGATACAACTGGCTTTCGAGCAATGGCGACTGTTATGTCCGGCCCTTATAAGCACCAGTCCAGACAACGTTGAACAAAACAGCAACAAGTCTTTATTCTACAGTCTTTTAGAGATGAGCTTACAAGATGTTCCCGGACACAGAGATGGCTCTACAATCCCAATGGAGTCAGGCCCTCTGGACTCTTGCCGTAGCGAGGCAAATACTAGCTACCATAGAAGCGTAGCATAATGGTGGAAACCCAGGCTTAGTTTCAGGCTACCTGTATGGAGTGGGAAGTGTAGTCTGGTCCGGCCCCACCCTTGTTTACTCGTGGGGCTTATATAGTGTCTCCTCGGCGGTGGCTCCTTGATACAAAGTAGCAACCTGCCGGATAACCATAACTGACCAATCATAACAGAGTAACTAACCAATCATAACCAATGGAGAAAAGGATCCCACACTTATCCAATCACAGGGCTTGGATTAGCATAATGAGTGTTCCCTGTGCAGGGGTTTTTTGCGCCACTTTAGGCTCCTAATTTGGATGGCGAGAAAGTGCCATTTTCCTCTTGCAAGGCACTGCCCGCGCTACTTGTAAATGTGCCTCAATACACAACAGCGACCTTACCTTTACCTATCATACTAGCTACTCTCGGCAGTTCACATGTAAAAGTTTATATAAAAGTAATATAAATATGATCAAGCACAATAGACAATGGAGACAGGAAAAAAAGAACAACAAAGTTGGTGTTAATATATTAAATTAAGCAAAAATATTAGAAAGGGGCTCCCAAAGGCTTCACTGAAAAGCAAGATTTTAATTTGTTCTTTTAAAGGACAAAGCTTTGCAAAATTCCCATGGGAAATTATTCCATAATAAGGATATTAGTGCTGAAAAGGCCTAATTTCTTACAGATTTATAGGCCTCTCATGGGGTAGGCGCGCAAAGACATGGAAGATCTGGTATGAAGGGAAGGTGGACTCGGATGGAGGCACGGCAACATTTAACAAGGTCCAAAACCATGGACGCTTTTTATATGTTAAGAGTCAAAACCTTGAACCTGGTATAGTAGCAAACAAGTTCTCAGTAGGTCCCCAGGACTGACTGTTTGTGGGAGAAAAATGTTTGTGACAAGAGGCAAAGCACATGCCTTAATATCACAGGAGGTTTGAACCCAAAACGAGAAAGGATAGCAGGGTAAAATCAGGGGTGTGAAAGTGCCATAGTCATGTACTTACATTTCGTGAATCCACAGCTGCATACATAATATCCATCCAGCCTTTGAAGGTAGCCTGCAGGGAGAACACACATTTAATGCCTGCTCTGCAAAAGTATGTGTGTTTTAAGTACATTACTGTATATGTACTGGGTGTGCATATATGAGACTGTCCTCAGTTTCCTGCATTTTTTAGTGTCGGGAATTTCTTGAGTTGAACTCAGCCTTTGTAGTTCCACCCTTTCCATCTTCCTCTTGCCTAGTTGAGCCCCCCCAAAACAAAACAACAAACAAACAAACAAACAAACCCTTTTTCTCTTTCCTCTCACAGCAGTGCTGACTTAGAGGACACTATATAGCCTCTTTCACTTTCTGCTCCTCCTATCTCCAACATAACCATTATCTTAGTCTTGTCATCTTTAAGTCCCATGTTCATCAGAGGTAACAAGGAGCCTGCCCCAGCCTCTCCACCATCCCCTTCAGCATGTGAAATTGACAGTCTGAAGAAGGGAAGGCTATTATATCCATGTGAGCCAGAACTTCCTTTTCTTTTCTTTTTTACTGTACTTTACATGAGTTGCCCTACACAGAGATAGTGGCCTTCTCTCTCTTTGGAGTGTCTCTTCCACAAGTTGAAAGCAATGACAAACATAACACCTGTGTGACGGAACTAGGAATACCCTGTGTCTTTTTCAAAATGGCAATTTCAAATCTGGGGGAGAGTGAAAGAATGTAAACATTTTCACCTCATGAGTTACCTCGTGATGTAGAAGAAACTAGCATAGGTCGCCTGGCATTGCCCGGCTGTTATAAATTGTGTCTTGCTTTTTTTGGGTGTTTTTTTTTAAAGTTAAAAATCAACAGAGGATGCTATAAATCTTTTTTATTTTATTTATTTAACATTGTTATTTGTGTAAACTTTTGATTTATTGTTATTTTTTGACTTGTTTTTACTCTTGTGGCCTCTAGGTAGGGCTGTTGTGTTTTTGACTTGTTTTTAATATTCCGGCCTGCAGGTGGGGCTGTTGGTTTTGTTTTCATTTCATGTGTTTTTTCTCTCCTGGCCTTTAGGTGGGGCTTCTTCCGGTAAGTAGTCTTTATTTCTTCATTTCTGTTCCGGTCTCGTGGAGGGAGGACGTGCTGGTGAGTTCTCTGGTTTTCTTTCTTCTGGGGTTTGTCTTTTGTTTTTGTGGTGGTGGACTGGGAGGTGTTTCTGTTTGTTCTTTTGTGGTTTGGTTGGGTTTTAGGTTTGTTTAATTGGTTTGTTTATTTCTAGTTTGTTTAATTTTTGTGATTTTGTTGGTGTTTATTTGTGTAATTTGTGGTAGTTATGTTGTTAGAGTTAGGTATTTTTGTGTTGTAGTTAGGTGTTTTTTCTGTGCTTTTCTGGTATTGTGGATTTTTTTTGTTTGTGGATTTTGTTGTTTATTTTTTGTTTATTAATGGGTTTTTTAAATTATGTATTTGTGTTTTATTAATTTTTATTAATTTTGGTGTTTGTTGTTGGTGTGTACTTTTGCGTGAAGAACTGGCTGCCTGTTGTTTCCTCTTTTCCCCATTGCTGCTTCGAATTTTGGTTTCGATGCAGGAATGGGAAAAAGGAGGAGCCGGCAATCAGCCCGTTCTTCCCCCGGTAAGGTTCGTTAGGTAGGTTGGGGGAGAAGGAGGCAGAGAAGAGCTATCTGCCTGACGATGGTTCTCTCCTCTCTTGTCTCCTTTTTCTCCTGGTTTACCTAACCGGAGATTGGCAGGCAGCGATCCGTAAGGGGTGGGGCTCTTCCTTGTGGATTGCTGGCTGCTGCTTTTGTATTACCTCCACCGCTGTTTTGTATTTGTTCTCAAAACAGTGGTGTCGGAAGTAGAAAGACAGCAGCCAGTCATTCGCAAGGGAGTGTGCTTCCCCTGACGAACTGCTGCCTGCTGCTGTTTTTTTCCCCACCCTGGCTCAAATTTCCTTGAGGCCGGCAGTGGTCTCGCCGTGTCTTCGGCGGGGTAGCGTGGAGGAGAGGGAGTCCCTCTTCTCCCCATTGCTCCAGGAAAGAAGGCCGGTGGGTATATCGGTGTGGTTTTTTGTGGTTGTTTGTTTTGTGAGGCTGTGAGGCGCTGCGTCCACCTGCAGCGGACTTGCGCTCCCGTTGTGGGATGCCTGCATTTTTTAATTTTATTTTTCGCACACAGGCTTTCTCAGCGTGCTGCGTGCTCACGGCGCGTAGAACGCTGGGACTTGGAGTTTTGTTTTTTGTTTGCGTTCATGCGGCAGTTTTTTTCCTGCGGCTCGATTTCAATTGGCCGCGCCGCGTTTCCCAACGTTCATTTTGCTCATGCCTCTCAGCCTGATTGGCTGATGTGCGGCGCAGCGCAGAGGACATTGGGAAGTGAAGTTCTTTTCCTTTTTTTGTGTTCATGGGGCTCTTGCCCCACTGGTGCCTTCGGCAACCCTGCAGTAACCTGCGGGCCGGGTTCGGGCGAGTGCAGGATGCTCAGTATGGGATAGGTTGGATGGATGCAGAAACATATAGCAAGTTCCAATGGTTAACCCTTGGATTTATAGGTATAGATGAAACCTAATGTGTGATTGACATGTCTTGCTGTAAGATCACTGGTTGGAGTCCCTAAGGAAGAGGGACAAAAGGTGGAACCTGTGGGAGGAGATATATATCCCTGAAACGCAGACACACACACAAGCAGACTCTCTCTGGAATGCTGTCCTTTTGCAATCAGCCAAAATGTAGATGCTTGAGAGAAAAGGGGGGCCGGCTGGGATATCCCTTATAGAACCAGTTTGGTTCCTGTGCTTTTGATGGACTGTATCCTGTATCTTGCTATGCTTTTAATACACTCATAAAATGCCCGAAGATACTTGGAGTGATTTCTTGGCTCAACGCTACCTGATTCTACACACATCTAATGCCTGGGTTGTCCAGCCAGGGGGCTGCAACTCAGAAGGACAATAGGGCCTACTCGAGAGTAAGGATCCTATTGTTACAGCCTGTATACTCCTGTCATAGTGCCTGGAGAATGCAGGCTTTAAGAAAGCCCAAACAAAATTTCAGCCTAATCTCTGAAATATAATTCACAGGATGAACCATGTCCAGCATTATTCTGGCAGTAAAGGAAGGGGCTTGCTCTGTTAATTAGCCATATGTTAACATATGCAATGGATAATGTAACTTTTTATTAATTATTAATTAATTATTAATTAATTAATTAAACAAATCTTCCCATTGTAAAACACAGGATTTTTTTTAAAAAAAACTGTATTCAAATTAAAACAGTACTAGTTAATGTACACTAATGAATTGTTCTGTGAACATGCTTCATAGGTGCTCTTCTGTGGTTGCTAATCATAGACTGCCTCAGTAAAGGAAGTTACAGCCTTTAGTCTTAGCAGCAGTGTGAGGGAACACGGGCTTTCAGGGTCAAAGTGCCTGGATTTTTTATTACCAGGGCAATCATGTCAACTACCTCCTCCTCAATTCTCTCAAAAGCATATGTGTAGTCCTCAGAATGGGTGTGCTGGTGGTATTCTTTGGGGAAACGGTGATTGGGTCTTGGATATAATGTAAATTATTTTTGAGGTTCTCCCTCTTAGATGGCAACTAAGGACCATTAGCTTCACAAAAGAACTGCTTCTCACACAAATGGAAAGTAAACATTCTAGTTTCTGCACGTGAATCAACATAGCTGCTTGCATGTAGGTGGTACCTATGGGGACTGTCATGATGAATGATCTCTCCTACAAAACTTGCCACTATGCCACTGCCCCACTATTCATATTTATTGAAAAGACATCATTGCTGAAGAAAAGAAAGTAGAGTATCACTTCTTAAAATGGAAAATATGTTTTCTTGAAAGAAGTTAGGTTTAAGAAGGACAGAGAAAAATGGCTACTTACCACTTGAAGCAAAGAGAGGTAACCAAGTCCCACGTTATCAAAGTTGACTTTCACGTTTTTCCATCGGGCCGTCTCATTTCTAGCTATGAGTTCTTCACACTGAGTCTGATTGTCAACTTCTTCAATACTAAACATTTCGCCGCTTGTAGTATTGACACAGTGATAGAACTTTCCAGCAAAGAGGTTCACCCCCATAATGCTGAAGATTAGCCAGAATATAAGACATACTAGAAGCACATTCATAATAGATGGAATCGCTCCCAAGAGGGCATTCACCACCACCTATAGAAAAAATGGAGCCCCAGAAGAGACTGTGAATATAAAACAGCCAAGTATGCATGTAATACTTTCTCTCAATGCTGGAGAGGTATTTCTGAAAGGGGGAAAAAAGCTCCTAAATTTGACTCATTAACCCTACAGACCCTTTGGCTGTCACTTGATGGTTGTATGATCGACGAACTCCATTCCTTTGATGTTGGAGACAGAGATCCAGCCCGTGATGGTGAACCTTGGCACCCCAGGTGTTCTCGGACTTCAATTCCCAGAAGCCCAAGTCAGCACTCCTTCTGATCAGGGCTTTTGGGGATTGAAGTTCAAGAACACCTGGAGTGCCAAGGTTGGCCATCACTGGCATCAGCCATGGAGCAGAAAATGAAAAACATGTTTTAATGTGTTAGAAAAGAAAAGCAGCAGCTAAGTTACCTACTTTATTTAGCCCTAGAATTATATTGGCTAGCATTATACACCTCCTTCTTTCAAAAGTCATAGCTTTTATTTTCTACAAAAAATATGAAATGTAGTGTTTTTTAGTGAAATACCTTGAGACAGAAAAGAGAAAAAATAACTTGCACTAGCTAACCATAGCTGCTTCCTCACTTCTCAAGAACAAGGAGGAATCTCCTCTGCCCTTTCCCAGGCTCCTGCAGAAATAAAAGCCTACTCTTTTCCCATCCTGACTTTTAAAACAAATTTAATTTAATTTTCACACTTGTATTTGTGTCTCTGCACAAGGAACCACAAAACCCTGTGGAACCTGATGCTTTTCCTGATTCATCTTGCATGCCATAATTGTAATAAACCTCGGCAGGTTTGCATTTCTTTTGCCCTTGCTGGGTGGATCCTAAGCAGTAAAGATGACATCCTACTCAGGAATTCTAATAATCATGTAGTGCATTTCTTCTGCCCAGTTCCTGCACTGGGAAGATAACATTTTGGACAGAAATTGCAATAAATCCATGCAGCTTGGCATTTCCTCCCAGAAGAAAATGAAATTTTCCAAGAAATTCCACATGATTTCCCATGAGCTATCTGTTGGAATCTTCCACAGAGATATTATGCTGTGAGGAGAAATCAGGACCGCTTTCTTTGCTTCTGTCTGATAGCCATACCTGTCAAGTTTTGGATTTGGAAATAAGGGAAATTTCCTGGCAAATAAGGGATACTTGACAGCTATGCTTATCCTGTGCTGCCCTCCAATGGTGGCAATAGGGCATTGCAGTCTAATTAATAAGGGATGATGGCAGGAAAGAGGGTAAAATAAGGGGTTTTCCCGGCCAATAAGGGATACTTGACAGCTATGTTGATAGCTAGAGATTGACATTCACACCACTATAGGCAACACCCACTTTCAAGCATAACTGCTGATGTAACAACACAGATGAAAAAACATTTACATAAAAATGATAATGTATTTAATGTTTCAAAGATAACTATTAAGCAACATCAAGAACTTAAGATGCATCTAGTATTACCTTCTCATTAATTAGTTAAGTAATCTGCTAATTAGTTAAGTGCTATTCCATGCACTATATTTTTTAAGCGGATGGGTGTTTGTTTCTCTTCAGGCAGGCCTGTGCTACTTTTAATGGGAACTTCATGTAACTCTCCGAGGCTGTATGAAGCTCTCAAATTCCTTCAAACTCAACATGTCATTACTTTTTATTTTATGAGTATTGCCTAAGAAAACATTACTAACACTTTTCTGAATAAAAAAAAATTGGGAGGGAAATACTCCTAAAAATACAAAAATGGGCAAAAGGACTTCCCCAAAAATGCCTCAAATGTTTTAAAAATAACCACCAACTGTTATTCATTATATGCAAAACAAAATTGCTATTGAAGTCTTTATATTAATTTTGCAAAAAAAACCACCTCCGAGTAACATGTTACAGATAACAGCATCATTTGTGACATGTCATTTCTGTGCTCTGCATGTGACAATCCATGCCCTTGGGCTGTAATTTTTGATAGCCCACAAGACAGACCAATTTCCTATATCACTTCAGTGAAATGGATATTTCTTTCTTAATGCATCCTTCTGTATGTGTACTTGTGTGTGTATGATTAAATGACAGAGCATCATCTAAGATGGTAAGTTCTTGTAAAACCATATAAATAATAACACTTCATTTATATCATGCTTTCTGAAATTTTTGAAATCCTCTATGTACTGTATGTCTTCTCATCTGTCCTATCCGCAATCCTATAAAATAGGACAACATTGCTTTCATGTTGCCTTGGATCCTAGGTGTGTGAGAACATGCCTAAGGCTAGCAAATAAGTTCAGAGCTGAGATGTGGTTTAAATCAGAGATTTTCTAATGCACAGATTAGTTTATAACCTCTGCAGTAGGCAATAATACTAGAAAAATATGAGTATTATAAATGTAAACATGAGGGAAATGCACTGGGCTTTCTAAGATCTAATCCTGTATGTATGTTGGTGTTTGTCTAGAGAGCACCAAATGAGGGATTATTTCAACCTAGATTTATCAGAGGTTACCTTCATGTCACTTCAGGCATTTGGCTCAGTGACCAAGGCCTTGTGTTCAATGTGCCAGATTCAATCAAGAAATGCCGGAGAAGATCTTTCTGTGCTAGCACAGTAGTCAATATGAGGCTACACGAATAAATAGTTTCACTTTCCACCAGAGTGTATAAAATATACTTTTTGACTAAAGTTTCCAGAATTCCCGGCAAGAATGAGTAATTTTTCCAAGTTATGCTTGATATAAGCCTGCTTCCTATGGCCCTAGCACTGCCAGGCCTAGTTGACAAATATTTAAAATAAGAATACAGGACTTTCTTCTGAATATAGCTAAAGTGCCAATCCCCGTCAACAGGAGCATTATTATTATTATTATTATTATTATTATTATTATTATTATTATTATTATTATTATTATTATTATTATTATTATTATTATTATTATTATTATTATTATTATTATTATTATTATTATTATTTAGCTTTGGCTTTGGTGTATCATTACTGAGTAAATCACTTGAGCCATATATCTCATCACACTATCTGCAGATAGTCAATGTGTCATAGAGAAGTGACAGAGACCTATGACAAGTAAATTTTGTATTATGCAAACAATGTGCTACCTTATCAGCTGGCTTAGCGAGGAAAACTGGACCTCTTACAATGGGAAAACATGCAAACTGCTGGCAGCTATAGAGATCCATCCAGATCACACCACTGCCAAAAGTGCCAGATGGGCCTATGGTATGCACTAAATCGTAAACTGTGTGGTTCCCTCTTACACACATGGAGCAAACCAACCATATCAAAGGAGGGTTTTGGCATCAGTCATAAATTGGGCTTCAGTGACTATTCTAGAGCTGTGAAACTCTGCTTGAACTATCAGGCACCTTCTAGAAATTGGTTCATTGTGAACACAGACAAGCATACAACAGCCAAGACTATATACAGAATTATTTTGCTTCATTTCTTTTTCTATTCTTTTTAAAAATTGGGTTACCATCTATCTTCAATGGAAGCAAACTAACAGTGTAGTAGACAACTGGCTGCAAGGTACAAGCATTGCCAAGCCTGCAGGATATATATGTCTCATTCTTCTAGCTACATGATCAGTCATGTGTTACTCCTTCCACAACATCTGACCTACATTTCCCCCTTTTCTGAACCCTGCAGCTGTATCACCCACTTACAGTATGAAATCTTTTAACAAAACTAAAAATATAAAGTGCCAGACACATGCTAACATCGACCAGTATGACATGTGGTGTGCATAGGGCCCTAGGAGCAGACAGTGCTTGCAGAGGCAAAAGGCATGAAATACAGTTTCCTCTTGGGTATTAGAAAAGGGGGGAAAAACTGTCTGACCTACATTGTGAAATAGTTTATCCAAATCACGAATGTATACATTTATGGCTAATATAAGAATTCTATGGAGGGATTCTCTTTGAACATCTTTTGGTGCCCTTGAATATCCCTTCAAAAGCATGCTGCAACTTGTAACTGAGGATGCTGAGTTACTGGCTCATTCAGACTATGCGTCTTAAAACAGATCCATTGGCCACCTCGGACCTCCCTTCTGGAAGCTTTACTTAGTTCCATTTTCTGCCTCTTCTTTTATGGGAGGCGTTGACCAGTGACAGGGCTTGATGTCTTATCCTATGGCCTTTTTTGGAATCTTTGATAAGAAAGTTTCCTAAAAACGTTTTGAAATTCTGAGTAGGTAAAGGTAAAGATTGCCCTTGCTTGAAAGCCAGTCATACTGACTCTAGGGTTCAGTGCTCATCTCTGTTTATAGCCAAAGAGCCAGCACTGTCTGCATCTGCAGACGTTTCCGTAGACATATGGCAGGCATGCCTAGACACCAGAGTGCACAGAATGCTGTTTACTTTCCCACTGAAGTGGTACCTATTTATCTACTTGCAATTGTCTTGCTTTCAAACTGTTAGGTTGGCAGGAGCTGGGACAGAGACGGGAGCTCATTTCATCATGCAGTACTCGGGAAGCGAACCTTCCAGTCATCGAGTTCAACATCTTAACCACTTGAGCCACTGAAGCCAAGTCTGAGTATATAGCCTAAACAAAAGCCCAGGAATACAACAGAGTAAAACATGAAAGATTAAAACAAAGTTGGAGGGCTGCATGAGGCCTCCAACCCGTTTCTCGGAGTCCCTCACAGGACAGATTATTACTTTTTGGTCAAAAGAAAGAGCTCTCTCCCCTGGAAGCCTCTAGTAGTGCAACTGTTCTCTAAACCAAAGTGCAGAGGCCTTCTAAATAGAGCTGGTCCAAACGCAGCACTGATTTCTCCTTGCTTTTTGCTGGTTAGTGCCACTTGTTGCTGGCTGAGCACAGATCTTAACAGGATTTCTGTTCACCTTTGTTTCTTAAAATCTCACTTCTCTTCTAAGAAATCAGCACTCAAAATAGAGCAAGAATATTTCGAAAACTTGGAAGGAACCTTTCAAAACCCTCTGGTCTGCTAGCTCTCTCTTCCTCGCTTTAGTAGATTAGCTTTAAAGCTTCATAAGAACATAAGAACAGCCTTGCTGGAACAGGCCACAGCCCATCCAGTCCAGCATTCTGTCTCACACAGTGGCTCACCATTTCCTTCAGGGTATTCCCAAGGAGATGCCTTCACCTGCTTAGGATTCCCTGGAAATGGCATTGAGAGATATCCTGCCTATCTCTCCAACCCGGAGGTTGTCCTTAGGTAGCCATAATTATAGCCATTGATAGCCTTGTCCTCCATGAACTTGTCTAATCCTTTCTTAAAGCTGTCAAGACTGACAGCTGTCACCACTTCTTCTGGCAGGGAGTTCCATAGACCAGTAATCCTCTGGGTGAAAAAGTACTTTCTCTTATTTGTTTGAGAACTAGTACCCAAAAGTTTCATGGAGTGTCCCCTAGTTCTAGTGTTGTGCGATAGGGAAAACAGTTTTTCCTTATCCACTTTGTCCACACCGTGCATGATTTTATAAACTTCAATCAGGTCACCTCTTAGACGCCGTCGTTCAAGAGTGAAAAGGCCCAACCGTTGCAGCCTCAGATGGTAAGGAAGGTGTTCCAGTCCCCTAATCATTCTGGTTGCCCTCCTCTGTACTTTCTCCAACTCCATAATATCCTTCTGGAGGTATGGCGACCAGAACTGTACACAGTATTCCAGATGGGGCCTCACCATAGATTTATAAAGAGGCAAAATGACACTTGCTGACTTATTTTCTATACCCTTCCTAATGATCCCTAACATTGAGTTTGCTTTTTTCACTGCTGAGGCACACTGGGTTGACACCTTCATTGAGCTGTCCACCAGGACACCAAGGTCCCTTTCCTGGTTTGTCGCAGAGAGTTCAGACCCCATCAGTTTATAAATGTAATTGGGGTTCTTTGCCCCAACATGCATCACTCTGCACTTACTAATGTTGAAACTCATTTGCCACTGTTTTGCCCACTCCCCCAGTGTCAAGAGATCCCTCTGGAGCTCTTCACAATCTCTCACAGTTTTCACTACCCTGTATAATTTAGTGTCGTCAGCAAATTTGGCTACCTTGCTTTTTACTCCTACCTCTAGAACATTTATGAAGAGGTTGAAAAGCAGGGGTCCCAGTACTGAACCTTGGGGGACCCCACTCTTTACTTCCCTCCACTTGGAGAAGTGTCCATTTAGTGCTACCCTCTGTTTCCTGTCCCTTAGCCAGTTGCTGATCCAGGACAAGACCTGTCCCTTTATTCCATGACTGGTAAGTTTATTCAAGGGCCTTTGGTGTGGGACCTTGTCAAAAGCCTTCTGAAAGTCCAGATAAACAATGTCAACTGGATCCCCCTTATCCACATGCTTGTTGACACTCTCAAAAAATTCCAACAGATTAGTGAGGCATGATTTGCCCTTGCAAAAGCCATGTTGGCTCTCCTTTAGCAGCGCCTCCTCTTCTATGTACCTATTAATTCTATCTTTTAGGATGGTTTCCATCACTTTACCTGGGACACATGTCAAACTGACAGGCCGGTAATTTCCTGGATCACCCCTGGATCCTTTTTTGAAAATTGGTGTTACATTCGCTACCTTCCAGTCATCAGGCACAAAGCTTGATTTGAGGGAAAGATTATATATTTTGGCTAGGATATCAGCAATTTCATCTTTAAGTTCCCTGAGACACCAGCTGCTAATTTAACACAGAAATAAGCTATATTCAGAAACATATACTGGTACTTTTAAAATAGGAAGGGAACCCTAGAAATTATCTTTTCGGTTATATTTCATTTGTTTAAGTGGAAGAGGGATAAATTGAGAGCTGGCAACAAGGAGGCCTTCCCCAGCAATTCTTCTTTGGGAATCAGCCCTCATTACCATCAACTTCATTCAAAATCTTGCCGAAACTCTTTCAAACTGATCTTTTCTGTTGAAAGTTTTTCCTTTTTTGTTACTTAATGGAACAATGGTAAAATGAATACATCTGATCAAAAAGCTCTTGCCACCTCACCTCTACCATTGGTATAAACTAGTGAAACAAACAAAAAGACCTCCTTAAAAAGGAGGTCAAGAAAAGCAAACTTTTTGTCACACTGTGTCACACTTGACACCAGTTTAAGTACTGCGACATTTGGAGGGCACAAAAAATGCCAGTATCATCAGAGTACAAAATGAAGGAAAATGTTGCATCTATATAAGCCTTTTAGTTGGGAGGCAAGTGAGTTCAAAGTTATAGTTCAAAGAACTATACATTTTTAAAAAATGTATGGAAATTAAAGTAATATAAGACAATGACTGTTTTGATTTTAAAAATATTTTAAACAAGTTAGCAAAAAAAACAGTATTGAAAATAATTGCATTTACACAGTACATTTCAAGCATGCAACATTTGTTTCATTTTTCAATACAATATACTGTATCAGGAAATAGATTAATATTATTCTCTGATGTTGCAAATAGGCTGGAGGCGGATAAGAAAGATGCTGACTCTACAAACTTTTTTAAATCTAAAATGTGTCTTTTACTGGTGACTTTGTAGCTCATATTTCAAATATGTCTTAGATGCTCTGAATGGTCATTTTTCATGCATACATTATTTCAAGCTTTTAAAAAAAATTTTTTTTCTTACCCTCATTCCTTCAAAGCGTGACAAGGCTCTTAGAGGCCTCAAAGCTCTTAAAGTTCTAAGCGATTTAATTGCACCAAGTTCAGAGTAACCCAAGGCATTAGCAGTTAAGCTAATTAAAGAGACCTACACATGGAAAAGAAAAGAGAAAGTCAGATAAAGGAAATTAATTCAGCAGACATGTAAGGACTACCATGATTTCTTTTCTCCAGAAATCTTTTTTTTTTGGTAACTTTGAGCTTTCCAGTCAGAGAGATTCCAAGTCAGTTATACTTGATCAAATACGTGTTAAAAATGATCCTCATGATACAATCATGTTGGTAACAAGGAAAAAATGCCTAATTCTTATTTTAAATGGAATTGAAGAAGAATTTCACTAGCAGCAGCCCAGGCCTAGCTAGGAAGTTCAAACAGGCTGTCTGAAACAAAGCAGTGGAACATACGCACTGATTTCTGGTCTGGAGTCAGGATAATGCAAGCGCGGCGCCAAAATGGCCGCCGCGCTCTTTGCGGGGGCCCCCCACTGGACGAAGGCATCCGGGTAGTTAGGGGCGTGGCCAGCTCCCTTATAAAAGGGGTGGCCACGAGGCAGCCGAGCTGCCATTTTGCGAAGCGACGGAGCGGAGAAATTTTTCCTCTTACCTCCGTCGCTTTTGCCTTGACTGGGAAGCCTTTTTGGCTGCTGATTTTCTTCCTTCGGCTTCCCATAGGTTCGACTTAGATGCCTTCGAAGAAGAAGGCGGCCGCGAGCGCGGCTCGTGCGGTTCGGAGGCACAACCCGGGTCGGAGGACCGCGGCTGCGCCTCCCCAGCAGCCACCTTTGCATGCACCCACCGGGACCGGTGGGATGGGGTCTATTCCCCCCTGGCCGGAGGCTGGGGACCCAAGCATGGGTCCAGCATGGGCTGCGGCCCGCGGCCCGCAAGCGGTGGACACTGCTCCTGGTGCCCATTCCACTGGGCCTTCCTCTATAGGGGCGCAGCTCACTCCGGGGCCTTCCAGCCTTGGGGGGTGGTGTGGTCCCCTTCCTTGGCAGGTGCCTACATCGGCCCTACCGGGCCTGGGTGTGGGGTCATGGCCCTATTCGGGCCCCGGGGTACAAGGACCTGTACCCACGCCCGTAGCAGGCGGGCCGGCTGGCCCTTGGCCCCACATTAGTGTGGAGGCCTTACTGGCCCGCGTTGCGGCCCTCGAGGCTTCCCTTGCTCGGGCCAGCCATGCTGGGGCTCCCTTTGGGGTTCATTTTGACGCGTCGTCTGCTGGGCAGCGGCAGGCGATGGGAAGGGTTGAGCAGCTTGAGGCGCGTGGCGCGACTTCGGCCACTGCCTCGCAGCTCCCCGACCAACAGGCCAGTGCGGGTCAGGCCCCAGCGACAAGCTCTATGGCGGTCGTGAGCTCCGACGCCCCCAGTGGGCTGGAACCCCCGGTGGGGGCGGCCCGCGGGGGTGCAGCATGTGAGTATGCGGTCCAAACTAGTGCACCTACACATGTGGCCACGTTGGGGGGGGCTTTCCAATGGCCTTGGCCTCGCGTGGGTGGTGCGGCGGTACAGCCGCTGACGCCCCACCCGGCGACGTCAACTACCACCCAGGGCCCCGGGGTGGGGAGTGTTTCCTACCCTGTGGGGAATGTTTTGGGGGTGGCTGGGCTAGTCCAAGCCCCTTTCCAGATGCCCGCAGTTTCTGCGGTGCCTGTCTCGGCCTTGCCGACAGCGGGCTGTTCCTTGCCACTGGGTGACCACTTGGCACAGGCCACCAAAGAGAAAATATGGCGGGGGGAGTATGTAGATATCTTCTCACTCCTAAATAGGGAGCCCACCAAGGAAGAGAGGGAGGGGCAGGATGAGAAGGATAAGGAACAGGCACGTCGTCGCAAGCCACCACGAATGTGGGGCAACTGGCTGCCGGCTTACCTCATCTACATGGCGGTGTACCTGAGGGCCCGGCCGGATTTGGCAATTCCGATGGTCCAGTATTTGGACAACATCTATCGGGCGATGGTTGACTTTCCGGGCCCGTCGTGGTTGGCTTATGACGAGGAATTCCGTATGCGAATTCCCCTGCACCCTGAGATGAGGTGGGATGAGCCATGCCAGAGGCTTTGGCTTCTGTACATGACGCCCACGCGCCCCACGCCAGGGGAAAGATACCATTGTGGACATGCGGTCCAGCGAGCGGCTCCAGCACAGGTTCCCCGCCAAGTGGCGGGGCAGGGGGTTCCAGCCCGCCTGCTGTGCTGGACTTTCTCGTCTAATGGTTCCTGCAATAAGAAGAATTGCAAGTACAGACATGAGTGTCCCACCTGTGCGGGCCCCCATGCAGCCTCTGCCTGTCCCAGGCCTGGAGGGACGCGGGGCAGAGGGAGGGGCGGACAGTGGGCTGGCAAGACTGCCGCAGATGGAGCTGGTTCACCGAAAGGCTCCCTCCCCAATTAATGTGGACATGTTGGAGCGTTGGCTCGCATTGTACCCGAAGGGGGAGGATGCGGATTATCTCCTTCGGGGCTTTAGGCAGGGGTTCCGTATTCCTTTCATGGGTGATAGGTCCCCTCAGGATGCCCCCAACCTTTTGTCCCTTAGGGGGAGGGAGGAGGTGGCTGCTGCCAGCATTAATAAGGAGGTCAATGCGGGCAGGGTCGCCGGCCCTTTCCCTGCACCCCCGTTCACTAACCTTAAGGTATCACCCCTGGGCTTGGTTCCCAAGAAGTCTCCAGGCGAGTTTCGCCTTATCCATCACTTGTCCTACCCAGCCGGGCGATCGGTCAATGATGCTATCCCTGATGACCTTTGCTCAGTCAGGTATACATCTTTTGACCACGCGCTGCGCATGGTGCGCTCATGTGGCCCGGGTGCGCTGCTGGCTAAGTGCGACATTAAGTCGGCTTTTCGCCTCTTGCCGGTGCACCCGGGCGACTTTGAGTTGCTGGGTTTCAAATTTCGGGGCGAATATTACTTTGATAAGGCCATGCCTTTTGGCTGTTCCATATCATGCTCGGCTTTCGAGCGTTTCAGTACCTTCCTAGAGTGGGCTTTCGTCCGCAGGTCAGGGTCCCGGTCTGTAGCCCATTACCTGGATGACTTTTTATTCGGGGGTGAACGGGGCTGGGACACGTGTACTCGTCTCCTCAACACATTTCAGACGCTAATGGAGGAACTCGGTGTCCCTTTAGCGCCCGAAAAGACCGAGGGCCCATCTACCCAGCTAGTCTTCCTGGGGGTGGAGATTGACACGATAGTGCAGGCGTCTAGGTTACCGCGGGATAAGGTGTCAAGGATTGTGGCCCTTATCTCAGACTTGCTGGCCAAGCGCAAGGCATCACTGAGAGAACTGCAGGTGCTACATGGTCACCTTAATTTCGCCTGCAGGGTGGTCGCACCGGGCAGGGCTTTTGCCCGGCGCTTGTGCGACGCTATGGCAGGATTATCCAGGCCTCACCATAGGGTTCGGCTTACCCGGGGTATCAGGGCAGACATGCTTGTCTGGTTACAGTTCCTGAGGGAGTTCAATGGGGTCTCATTTTGGAGGTATGACCTCCTGGCTTCCCCTCAATTTCAGATTCAGTCTGATGCCTCGGGATCCCTGGGTTATGGGATGTACTTCAATGGGAAGTGGGCCTATGGTGGGTGGCCACCGGCCTGGGCAGGCACGGGTCGCCTGCGTGATCTCACATATCTGGAGTTTTTCCCTATCCTGGGTGCTTTGATGCTATGGGGCCAGGAGTGGTCCAACTCGGTCGTGCATTTCTGGTGTGACAATGCGGCTGTGGTCCACATTGTCAATGCACAGACTTCTAAATCGCCCAGGGTTATGGACCTAGTGCGCCAATTTATGTTGCGCAGCCTGCGCCTCAACGTCCTGTTCAGGGCCAGGCATGTCCCAGGGGTTAATAATGATATTGCTGACGCTTTGTCCCGCCTACAGATCTCCCGGTTCCGTGCCTTGGCCCCGGATGCGGAGGAATTTCCCTCGCCACTCCCGGAGGAGATATGGACCATTGGCAAGGAGAGGTGAACCGGGCGATTGGCCTGTCGCTAGCGCCACGCACCCGTAAGGCGTATCACCACGCAATTAATTCTTTCAGGGCATTCTGTACCCAATTTCAACTGCCAGGAACCTGGCCGATCCCGGTAACCCATGTTCTGCGGTTCATGGTTTACCTGCATTCTCAGGGCCTTGCACCTCGCACCATAGCATCTAAGCTTTCAGCGTTGGCTTTTATGGCCAAGGTGGGGGGTCATGTGGACAGCACCTCTGACTTCCGTGTGAGACATGTTTTGGAGGGGTGGGTGCGCGAGCGCGGGCGTTGCCCGGACGACCGCCACCCGATTTCCCCAGGGGTACTTACCCAGTTGGCCCGGGGCTGGCCTTGCCTCTGTTTTGATGCATATGAGGCAGCCCTGTTCCATGCAGCCACAACGGTGGCATTTTTTGGAGCGCTCCGCATCAGCGAGCTTGTGATGCTGTCTAAGGCGGATGCAAGTCGTAGGGCACTGGAACTCGAGGATGTCTGTGTTGCCAAAGACTGGGCTCAGTTGAGGATACGCTCCTCTAAGACCGATCAGCATGGCGTAGGCAGTGGTGTGCGACTGCTACGGTGTTCTTTGGCAGACATCTGTCCGGTTGGTGCCCTGCAGGAATTCCTGGCACTGCGTGGCACGCACCATGGCCCGTTTTTCTGTCACCAAGATGGGTCTCCCCTCACTAAATTTCAATTTTGGAAGGTGACGGGCAAAGCGCTGGCCAGTGTGGGCCTCCCAGGCGCCCGCTATGGCACCCATTCATTCCGTATAGGGGCGGCCTCAACCGCAGCTGCTTTTGGGTACTCCGGGGCTGACATACGTAGCATGGGACGGTGGGGTTCGCAATGTTTTCAGTTTTATGTGCGCCCACTCCCGCCGTGAGTACCAACCCAGTCACCTTACCTACTTTTCCTCATTTTTCGTTACAGACCCGGGGTGTCGTATTACACCGGTGACAGTATGGCTGGTGGGCCATAGCTACGTGCACAGGGCAGCGCGTTACGCTGCGGCGACAGAGTGGGGACCCCGACTGGGACTGGGTGCATACGCAAGTCTCACATGGCATGGTAAGCCTGGGATGTTATGGCGGGAGCTGCTGCCTTTCCTTTTTTCAGGCCAGAATGCTGACCCGCCTGACATTCTGATCATACACCTGAGGGGCAATGATTTGGGCCAGGTCACCGGCTTGTCGCTGAAGCATGCGATTTGCGAGGACCTCGCCTACCTGCATTACGTCTGGCCCGCCACAACCCTTGTTTGGTCGGACATGGTCCCGCGCCATTCCTACAGAGGGGGCATTGACCTCCTGGCCCTTGACCGTGCTAGACGCATGGTGAATAGGGCAGTGGCGCGTTTACTTGTCGACAGGGCTTGGGGGAGGGTCAGTCGTCACCCTGCTATTAGCCTACAAAGTTATGACTTGTATGCAGGGGATGGGGTCCATCTGTCGCGAGGAGGTATGGACCTCCTGTTGGGTGATTGGCGAGCAGGCCTGTTGACCGAGCTGACGGTCTGGGGGGGGGGGGGGCGTCGAGCCTTCTTTGAAGCCCCTCCGTGTGGCGGGTAGCACTGGTAAGGTAAACATTATGACCCACAGGTATCCAGCAAGTTCGCAATTGACTGGACAACACTAGACAGGCATAAGTTGGTTAAACGTTGTCCGGTCAACGACGAACTAGGCGACGGGGTGATGGCTATAGCTAGACAGCATGCATCACCACGTGATTTTACGGATACGCGTCAGAGGGTGGGGTCATTAGTTAGATATTGACGACGGTCAACAATTTGTTTGTGGTCAACAAACAAATTGATACAAATGGATACATTGTAGCAATTGCCGTTGGCAATTTTGGGTGGTACCTTACCAGTGTTACTTCGGCCTGCTTGCCTTAAGAATTATGATTGGTCAATTACCAATAGAAATTTATAATTCGGACTAGGGCATGAATCAATAAATGTGGCCCAATGCCGTTATCCACTTTTATCAGTGTCTGAGTCCTTTATTGCAAAGGCATTCGTTCATATTGTGTTTCTTGGATGTCAGCAGTCATTTCCAGCTTCAGACAAGCTTATTTGAGATCATATGGAAGGTTGTGCTACAACTGGCAAACAACCACAATGCTTCATGACCCTGACTCTCTCCTTCATGTGTTACTCATTGAAAGGCACACAGAGTGCTACAGCTGAGCTGTGCCTCCAAGGTTTTTGTGTGCAGGTATAAAAGACCATCTTACAAATATTAACTATCATGCAAGTAGGCTGCCATGAGATGAGGGTTTCCAAACACATTTAATTTAATTTAATGTTCACATTTGTGTCGCCACCCCCTCGTCGAAGCAACTCTGGGTGGCTCACAGATAAAACATAAAAGCACAAAATCATTCACACTAAAATCATTTAAACAACCATCCCCATTAAAATCCCACCCACTCCATCTGCAGAAAAGAGGGAGGAGCTTTATATGAGCAAACAGACGGGGGTTACACCTCCATCCATGCCCCATGCCTGTCCCACCAGTCAGGTTTTAAGTTCTTTCCTAAAGGGCAGCAATTCTGTCTGTAGCCGTAACTCTATCAGCAGGAGGTTCCATAGGGCCGGTGCGGACACAGAAAAGGCCCTCCTTCTTGTGCTAGAATGACGAGCCCCTCTAACCAATGATACAATTAGAGAACCCCTTCGGTCCGCTCTGGTTGGATGGACAGACGTTCTTGGGGAGACGTGGTCTCTTAGATATCTTGACCCACTACCATGTAGGGCTTTAAAGGTCATCACCAGCACCTTGAATTGCACCCGGAGGCAAACTGGTAACCAGTGCAGCTCCTGGAGCAGTGGCGAGGTGCGGGCATAATGCCTGCACCCCTTTACCACCCAGGCAGCCGCATTCTGGACCAACTACAGCCTCCGAATGGTCATCAAGAGCAGCCTCATGTAGACTGCATTACAGTAATCTAGTCTAGAGGTGACCAGAGCATGTGTGACCATGAGCAAGAAGGCCTAGTCCAGGAGCGGGTGCAACTGGCAAATCACACAAAATTGTGCAAAAGCCCTCCTGGCCATGACTACCACCTGCTCTTCAAGCAGTAGTCGAGCACATGGAAATTAAAGTTCTAGGGTTTCTCTTATACAGATGACTTCTATGGATGGTCAGACCATGGACACTGGTGTTGGACTTGAGTTAATAATTTATAGTGTAATTGTTGCAAAAATCCACAGTTTAACAATAGATAACTAATGTATTATAACTCGTTTTCATGAAAGTCAAAACACTTACATCTACAATGAGGAAATCCAGCCAGCACCAGGCATTGGTGAAATATGTCTGAAAGCCATAAGCTACCCACTTCAGAAGCATTTCCAGAATGAAGATGTATGTAAAAACCTTGTCTGCATATTCCAACATGGTCTTAATGGTCTTGCGCTGTTCAATGTATATGTCTTCAAATGCCTGTGAAAAAGAAGGAGGGAGAATGGATTATGTTCACTGGATTATTCCATCCAGCATCAAGGCAGGTCAGAAGGGAGGTGTGTCCCGATTATCTATAGGGATACCATCAAGGTCAATAGGTTCTCTGGCTTGAGTCTTAATTAATTTTAGGCTATCACAGCATATTGCAAACTTTTTTGGTATTTTATTGCCATTTTAATTTATTTATTGCTATGTTGTGGGTTATGGGGTGGGTTAATTGTTGGATAATATTGCTGTAATTGGCTACCCAAAGTAGTCATAAGATAGATAGATAGAAAGAAAGAAAGAAAGAAATTTAGCTACTTTGTGATGCAAAGATGCATTTCCCCCCCATGTCTGGAACAATTTTGACCCCAATTCAATTTTTACCACTCACTTTAAGGGTCTAACAGATGCTATATCCTTTTTTAAAAGTAAAATTTTCTAATTAGAAATACATTTGGACAATGGATGGTGAAGAGAGGTTAAAACGCCATAGTATACCGGACCTCCTTCTGTAGGAAAACAGAATGGTATATGTCATGGTACATACTGGGGAGCAAAACTCTATACATACAGAACCATTGATTACAGTCTGGTGCCAACTCATAAAGCAATAAACACTATCTAAAATAG
This sequence comes from Bradypodion pumilum, assembly GCA_035047305.1. NCBI lineage: Eukaryota > Metazoa > Chordata > Lepidosauria > Squamata > Chamaeleonidae > Bradypodion > Bradypodion pumilum. Next base: position 317,678,107 of record JAWDJD010000001.1, read on the forward strand.
TCACTGCAGTGGCTCAAGTTGCTAAGACGCTGACTGGGAAGCGGAAGGTCAGCAGTTCGATTCCAGAGTACTGCAGGACGGAAATGAGCTCCCGTCTTCGTCCCAGCTCCTGCCAACCTAGCAGTTCGAAAGCAAGAAATTGCAAGTAGATAAATAGGGACCACTTCGGTGGGAAGGTAACAGCGTTCCGTGCGCTCCGGTGTCTAGTCATGCCTGCCACATGACCACGGAAACGTCTGCAGAAGCAGACAACGCTGGCTCTTTGGCTTAGAAACAGAGATGAGCACTGCACCCTAGAGTCGGATATGACTGGCTTTCGAGCAAGGGAAACCTTTACCTTTTTAAAATATGCATGCGTTTCCAAACTTGACCATTATGCATTTGAACTGCTTGTAATTTCTGCTGTAAAAATATTTTTCAAAATTACCAGAGCACCGCTGCTGAGTAGAATCATGAAGACAATAAAGGTTTCAAACCAGTTATGTTCAACTATTCTGTAGCAGGTTTTCCGGAGATTCCACCACTGTTTTCCTTTTCCATCTTCTACACTGACTCGGCAGCATTCGAACCTCCGCATACAGCCTGGCAAAATTAGGCAAGAGGTTACAAGCAAAAGTATGGTAAACAAGTTATTCCACAGCAAAAGCTTACAAATAACTTGTGCTGTAATCTGTCTTGAGTGGAATATACTCTTAACACAGTTTGCGTAGTAAGATTTAAACCCTCACATGCCGTGCCATGTTACAGCACATGTAGCAGTTACTTTGTTTTGGAGGAAGAAAAGATAATCAACTTCAGAATTACTGCCTCCTGCCTTGGAGTCTCACCTATTTCTATTACATGCTATGAAATCTACTCTTTTTAGATCCCATCTGGAACTGATTCTCCTATGATATATCATATGTAGATTTTATACAGCATTTGTTTTTAGATAGTAAATGGCACAGCGTGTGTGTGTGTGTGTAATATTGCTATGTTTTAAGGTTTTTTTTAACTGTTTTATATTGGTTTTAACTTGTGTACACCACCCAAAGTCCATTGGATAGGGCGGTCTATAAATCTATTAAATTAAATTAAGTTAAATTAAATATATACCAGGGGTTCTCAACATTTTTCAGCCATTAGCTGGACCATGGCCCCTCAGGCAGCTGAGCAGGCCAGACTGGTGGTTCCTCCCACCATAAATACTGCCATAAAATGTGTCTGCGGCTGTCGTAAACACATTTGCAATGGCTGCAGACTCATTTACAGCTGTAGCAAACATGTTTACAACAGCTGTGGACTCATTTACGGCTGTAGTAAACATGTTCACAACAGCAGTAAATGAGTCCGCAGCTGATTCCGGCGGGGGCAGGGGCAGTTGGGGTGAGGCCAGGGGCTAGATTATTCGACACCATGGCCAGATCTGTCCCACGGGCTGTAGGTTGTTAACCCCTGATATATACTTAAGACTAAATTCAGTATTACATCTTCAAAAAGAAAATCCACGTAGCTTAGTGAGATTAATAAAACCCCTTCATTTCAATGGGCCAGCTCCAGGTAGAGATAATATTGGATGCTTGTGCTGTACACAGATTTGTCTGAATTTGAATAAAAGCCACTGAACTTTTAATTTACAGCTTTGTCTTATCAGAGGTAAGTGTAGAGAGCTATGTTGATGTAGAAGCAGAAGAGGAACCCTTTCCCACAATATCTTTGCCTTCGCAGTACTTCAGAAGAACATAAGCAAAACTACAGCAAAGCTAGAAAATTGATTAATTTGAATGGATTAGTAAACCGACCAGGATTTCTTGATCCCAACAGTTTAGCAATAATAGCATCAAATGTCTCTCTTTTCCTACATTACACTGAAATGAACTGCCGCACCTTGAGAATATGGACAAGGTGCACCTTCACAGCCAGTCCATCTGGCATGGCCTCTTCCGCCTCCATGACCATTGGGAATCAGAGTTCCTCCTCCACTCATTTTGCCGTTGGCCCCAAATGATGGTTTCCAGAGGCATTTCCTCCACTGAGGAGACTATCACCCCACCTAAAGGGGCTCATCCGCCTGTAGCCATTGGCCCCTTTAAAGAGTCATGTTAGTTAACCGCCACCTGACACTTGGCATTGAGTTGCTGGCTGTACGGTCTACTCCATTACTGTAGCGGGATGTCCGGCCATTGCAGTCCTGGTGTTAAATCCTGCATGTCGTGCTTCAAGTGTGCCGTGGGAGATGGCTCCGAGATCACAGTGTGTGGGTCACTTCATGGCAAGATGGGATCCACCTTAAAAAAATTCATGCCAGTGACATTTTCCTGCTTCAGGAAAAAAAAATGCATTCTCGGATACGAGTTGCAGTCAACACACAATACTGAAAAGAAAGCTTCAGACAACCAACAGTGGATGGTGTTTTTTTGTGCTGAAATACTATGTTCTGCATTCTGCTAAAATGTTCAAATCTAAGTGTGTCTTCGCACCAGGCTGATTCTTTGGCATTAAGCTCATGATGGGAGATCACATGTTTCTTATAAAAAAGACACCAGGTGGGTTCTACTAGCCTAAAATTCCTTCTCCTTTTCCTCAGACAGGAGAGGACATGCCGAAGATTTCCTATATTTTTTACCACTCACCTTCAGTAAAACAAGTCTCTGGTTCAAGGGATTCTTCAGGCTCAGCTTCAGGTTGTTCTCCTACTTGGGGAAGTCCAACATCAACTGTGCTACCTTCAGATGAACTAGTTGCATTTAATTTCTGCAAATAAAACCCCATGAAACTCTTAATGAGTCTTCCATTAGTTGCCTTACTGCCTATATTTAATGCATTCCAAAATGCTCTCCATTTATTTAGGAGCTCTAAGACAAAGAGAAGAACTTCTCATGTATAGATGTAATGCCAGTTTGGTGTTGTGTGTGTGTGTTTTTTTTAAAAAAAATGTCATACATACTTATGTTTTGCACTTATTCATTGTGACTTATCATTTATGTATTGTCGTATTGTAATTTTGTATTGTTATACATATGTATGTCTTTGCTGTTTATCTTTTCTTTTAAAACAATAAAATTTAAATTTTTTAAAAAAATGTCAGGTTGTAAGAATTTGAAATGACATGTAAATTCATTTTCTTTGCAGGGTCAAGGGTTTCTGTATATTCCTACAAAGATCCACCAATTTGAACCAATGTACTAATTGGCTGAGCTATATATAGACTGGAAAATTCTAATATATTTTATTTACAAGAGGAAAAACTAATCAACTAATACAGAGAGCACAATGGATTGCAATGTTTTCAAACCCCACCCCTTGCAATTAGGACCAAACCAACTGAAAGGAAGTATTTTCATGTCAAATGTGGAGAGAATATGCATATGCAGCAAACTGTATTTCACATGTTTCTTCCGACTGACATGAAAACACACATTATCAGTGTATAAGTACTTCTAGGTTTCTGTAGTTTCGGAAAGGAAAGCAGCATATTAAAGTTCAGAGCAGGAGCCATTACTTTGCATTCTCTTTTGCCAATGCACTTGCACAACTGACTGTGCATTTTGAGACTACTTTTTATTCTTGCATGGTACACATATGTGTTCTTTACTACATAGTGAAAAACACTTTTTTCAAGCCATACCTATGGAAATAGAAACTTGTTTTGGAGGGAAAAGCATTACTCCCGTGATAAAGGAGGACATCAACCAAACTCCCAGCTTGTCTCCTGACACTGTTACCAGAACTAATGCGGTTCCACATGAGTAATAATAGACACATATGAGTACCATAGTGAATAAAAGTAGTATTGATCATTGCATTCTGTAGCCTTATACAATGTTATTACCATGTATAACATCCGTAAAATGGCTGCATTGGTAAGTAACTATCTTGATGTGGAAAATGATATAAGCAGATGGTGAATAACGCATACCTTTGTTAATGTATTGTTATAAAAGATAATCTTTCACATATCATTCCAGACAAAAGCTATAGGCATTATAGAATCAAGCATTTTCTTCCATTTCATGAATGCTACCCAGCTAAAATATTGGCTTGATGAAGAAAATACTTTACCAGTTTTGTTCAGTTCATATGAGATTTGTTTTTAAACAAATACAGTACAGCAGAAAGAGTTGGTTACCATTTTGAAGTCAGTAAAAGGTCTCAGATGTTCCAAGCCACTACTACCGATTTAGAAAATGACCAGCCCTGTTTTTGCTTCTTTCAGGTAGTTCAGTCAACCTCTGTTTAAAATTAGTTTCATTTTCCCCAGGATAATATTTGTAAAGTCTGGCTGGTTCTGTCAACTTTTGAGATACTTGAATAGATTTTATTGATTTCATGATATTAAGGCTTGCCTCTTCCTAATCCCTGCTTTTGTAGGTATTTTTCAAAGATAAATGATGACATTTTATACTTTGTGGGGATAAAAACTCATGGAACTAGATCAAAGGGAATCCTGTGGCTCTTTTGAGTCCTATGATTTGACAGGAATCAAGAGTTTGATGTTAAGTTTGCATGTTCAAAGAAAATACAAATAAGATTTTTAAAATGAGCATTAATACCAATAAAGAAAATAAACATTCATTTTTGGAGAACAACAATGAACCTTTATTTTCTGATATTATAAAGCTTTGTTTAATAACTTCCTTGGTACAATGTAATACTGTATTCACTGATGCAAAATATAATGGAAGAACAAGCACTATACACTTTTGCGTACTATAAAAGTGACTTTCTACACGAAACATTTTAAAGTAGTAATAAAAATAGAAGAAAATTTCACTATTGTCAGTACTTCCATTTTGGGCTTTCTTAAATCTCAGAACATGAAAACCTAAACCTATTTATATAGTCCCAGTAGCTTTCTGAGGGCTGACAAAAAAATTGGTTATGTGATCCAAACCACCTTCAAAATATCTGGAAGCAATTTATCCAGATCGGTGAGTAGGAAACAGTTTTGGGAAATGCTAGCATACGAGTAATGTTGTATAATGTGCTTTGGATTTGGAACTTAAAATATGCAGCATCATTTGTGAAGAGTACCTGAATATAAATCTTTATCTTTTCCTAGTAGATGTAGACAAGAGTTCTGCTTAACCATCACTTAAAAAACAATCAGATATCACACGCAAATGCACTCTTCGTAAATGACATACTGTACCTAAAAATTGGTTCCTGAGAACAAAGTGGATAATCTGAAGTTAGATTCTTCTGAAATCAAATGGCCTGATTTCTGAATAATCAAGTTTAGAGTTAAATAGTCACACAGTACAGATATGCATACCTAAATCTCTGAAAAATTAATAACACATAGGTACACATTATACAATTTAATAAACTGACAAATCTTTATATTGGGTAGAGCCAATTCATATGCACAATGGATGCCATTAATTAATGGAGACATTCACGGGCACCTCTGTGTATTAATTGGAGATTCTATGCTCATTGGACATTCTGGATTAAGGTGCAGATTCTTATCATGTTCCTTAATGTAAGCAAATCATGCTTATTTAATAAATAGGTTAAAATCCTGATAACTGTTTTATTGTTTGAAATTATGTAACATTTTACATGTTTTACTTCATTCTGTACAATTTTTGTAACCTTTATGCTATTAATTAGCAGAGCAAAAAGTCAAAACCAAATTAAAAATCATGAATCATGGTTGTCTTTGGATTGATCATTTTTGAAGGAATTTTTTTCATTACTTAAATGTATTATAAAGAGTAAGCAAATATTAATCTGATAGAATCACTACTGATTTTATTCCTTAAAATTATGTATAGGTTATTCACCAAATTAACCTGTTAGATATTTTACTTGCAGATAAAATGACCAGGCAAAAGTTAGAGACGTCATCAAAGATGCAAACAACCACTCTACATTCATGTTGGCTGAGGTACATACAGGTCGCCCCCCCCCCCCCAACATCTGTGGGTCCAAAAATATTCAATACAAAATCCCTGAAATACATATGTATTTTTATGGTGCACTACCAGAGCTAGCTGATAAAAGCCACTGTCTACATTATAATGTTTATTACAAGGCATGGATTGTGTTATACTGCAGCCATCTTTTTAGCACACATGTAGAACAAAAGAGGCATTTTGCACACTTCTATGACTCACGTATGTGTGTTTAAATATGGATATCACTGTTTCCTGCAATTTCAAGTATCCATGGAAGATCTTGGAACGTATCCCCCTTCCCCCTCCAATATGAGGGGCAACCTGTATCAATATTCTATCAATGGTAAACCAGCCTTTAAAGTTTGCTGTCTCTTTAGAAATGTAATATGTTTCCTGTCATGCATACTACTACTACTACTACTACTACTACTACTACTACTACTACTACTACTACTACTACTAGTAGTAGTAGTAGTAGTAGTAGTAGTAGTAGTAGTAGTAGTAGTAGTAGTAGTAGTAGTAGTAGTAGTAGTGCAGAGGATATAAACAAAAATGTAGGGAAATATTCCATGGCTTACGAAAAGTTGGAGAGAGCTATCTTTATAGCTTTGTCTATTTTATAAGCCAGGCATGACAGCAGCACATAAAAGAAAGTGGCCAACCATTGCCATCTTTCTTCAAAGACTGTAAATGGAGCCAGGGTTACCTACCAAAGTGTGAGAACCAAGGATTCCTAGTGGCACAGTGGTTAAACTGCTATATTTTCTGGGGGTGACGTTTCATTGTAGGGAGGCAGGGCCTGTTAAGCTAGCCCGCCCCCGGCAACTTATGGATCCAGATGGATTCCAGCAGGAATTGGGGGAGTTTCCTTTGGATCAGTTAAGCGATTCACCTGAGGTGCTGGTCGACCTGTGGCACATGATAGCGACGGCGGCCCTGGATGAAATCGCTCCACTATGGCCTCTCTGAGCTCGTGGGACCAGGTCATCCCCGTGGTTCACAGATGAACTACAGGAGCTCAAACGGGCAAAGAGACGCCTAGAGCGTCACTGGGTGAAAACCCAGAGTGATTCCAATTGGACACTAGCTAGAGCCGCTAGGTAGAGCTTAGGGCCTACCTAGTGGCGATGGGGGTGGTGAGGCGGCAATACTTCACCACCCTTATTGCCTCTGATGATAATCGCCCAGCCACCCTGGGGGGGAGGGTGCCCGGTTGGCAGGGTTTGGCTGAGGACTTTGTGGACCATCTGGTGGAGAAAATCGATCAGATTCGCTCAGGGCTTAACCCTGGCGTGGTAGGGGAGGGTCTGGAGGGCTCAGGGCTCAGTCTTGCTATGTTATCTGGGATTAGTTTGACCCAGTTGTCCCTGACGAAGTGGACAGGCTCCTTGCAGCTGTTCGTGTCACTACCTGCCCTTTGGACCCCTGTCACACCTGGCTGGTGAAGGCCGCCAAGGAGATTACAGGTAGCTGGGTTGTTGCTATTATAAATTCATCTTTGTGGGAGGGGGTGTTTCCAGCACCTCTGAAACATACTTTGGTATGACTCCTCCTGAAAAAAACCATATCTTGACCCAGCAGTACCATCTAACTTTAGGCCAGTCTCCAACCTCCACTTTTTAGGGAAGGTTTTGGAGAAGGTACTGGTGCGTCAGCTGCAGAGTGTCCTGGATGAAGTGGATTATCTGGACCCCTTTCAGTCAGGTTTCAGGCCCGGGTATGGTACTGAGATGGCATTGGTTGCACTGATGGATGATCTCTGGCGGGAGCGGGATGGCGGTCATCCATCTGTCATTGCTCTTCTTGACCTCTCAGCGGCTTTTGATACCGTTGACCACAGTATCCTTCTGGGACGGCTCGAGGGGTTGGGGATCCGGGGCACTGTGCTGTCCTGGTTCTCCTCTTTCCTGAAGGGCCTGACCCAGTTGGTGTGGTTGGAGGGTGAGAGGTCCAGCCCTCGGCTCCTCAAATATGGGGTGCCTCAGGGCTCGGTGCTTTATCCTCTCCTATTTAACATCTACATGAAGCCGCTGGGGGAGATCATTCGTTCCCATGGGGTGTGGTACAATCAGTACGCGGATGACACTCAGTTGTACATCTCGGCCCATGGGGACCCCAGCGGTGCTGTCAAAGTCCTATCTGGATGTCTGAAGGCCGTGGGGGTCTGGATGGGGGCCAATGGGTTACAACTGAATCCTAACAAGACTAAGTGGCTATGGGTTCGGAGTCCTGCACCATTCCGGGAACTGGCATCCTTGGTCTTGGATGGAGCTATTTTGCCCCAGACAGACCCAGTGTGCAACTTGGGGGTCCTCCTGGACTCGCTGCTACTACTAGAAGAGCAGGTGGCAGCAGTGGCCAGGAGGGCCTTTGCACAACTTGATGTGATACGCCAGTTGCGGCCGCTCCTGGATAGGGACTCCTTGCTTACAGTCACACATGCCCTGGTCACCTCCAGACTGGACTATTGCAATGCGCTTTACATGGGGCTGCCCTTGGCGACCATTAGGAGGCTGCAGCTGGTCCAGAATGCAGCAGCCCGGGTAGTGATGGGGTGTGAACTTTATGCCCATGCCTCGCCCCTGCTCCGGGAGCTGGACTGGTTACCGGTTTGCCTCCGAGTGCAATTCAAGGTGCTGGTTATGACCTTTAAAGTCCTATATGGTAGTGGGCTGGGATACCTAAGAGACCGCATCGCCCTGAGGACATCTGTCCATCCAAGCAGAGCAGACCGGAGGGGCTCCCTAATTGTTCCATCAGCAAGGGCCCCCCACTTCTCTGGCACAAGAAAAAGGGCCTTTTCCGTGTTCGCTCCGGCCCTTTGGAGCCTCCTACCAGTAGAACTAAGGCTGCAGATGGAGCTGCTGCCCTTCAGGAAAGGACTTAAGACCTGGCTGGCGGGGCAGGTGTGGAGCCCTGAAGGCAATGTGGCCCCTGCTCATTGGCTCTTATCATGAAATGTACCTTCTTCCTACCTCTTGGGGTGGGTGGGAATTTTTAATGTGGGTGGGGGTTTTAATCTGTTTTTATGCGGGTTTTTAAGTATGTGAGCCACCCTGAGTGGGCGGCGAACAAATTGAAATATTAAATTAAATTAATTAAATACTGCAGCCAGAACAGTGTGAGATTGATCTTGACCAGGGCTCAAGGCTGACTCAGCTTTCCATCCTTCTGAGGTTGGTAAAATGAGTACCCAGCATGTTGGGGGCAAAATGCCAATTACTCTGTGGACTGCCCAGAGAGTGCACTAAGCACTATGGGGCACTATATAAGTATAATTGCTATTGGTATTAAGGATTGTAAGAAAGTCAGCATATAGAATAATGTACAGATTTAGATTGTTCCCCTTGGATGTGTTACTATTCGCTTTACTTTGCATGGAGAAGATCACATAAGCTGATGTGCTCCAGGTCTCACCAAGCACCTGAGTTGGAAATCCTGAGGATACTGATCCATTTAAAGAAAAATGAATTGTATGACTAGTGGGCATTTCTGGGTCTGGAAGGACCAATGAACATATTGCAACTGCCGTACAGAATGATACATGTCTGTACAGGAACTGCCCCATGACATGGAGATAAATTTTATGTGGGTCTGGGCTTTAAAAGGGGACTCTTCTGGATAACGACTTCTGGGGTTTGCAGCTAGTATCATCACTGGCCTATATTCTTAGGAAAGAGTGTTGCAGAAAGGAAATGGGTTAATCACAAGGAATACACATTTCTTTTAATGTCTAATTTGACCCTGATTGTGCACCAGATTGCAGTCTTCCTTGCAATCTTATACATACTTTCTGGGAAGAGATAAATATGAAGTGCTTTGCAATATAGAATGTCAGCCATAAAGAGCACTCAGGAAGAGCACTTATGCTGTAGAAAGTAAAGCCCATTGAGGGAGACAGTTAATTTAGACACTGTACAAATTTCAGTGGTGTGTGTGAGCGCATGTTAGATATATCAGATGGTATGCAGTGGTGGGATTATTATTTTTTACTACCTACTCTGTGGGCATGACCAGGTGGCCATGTGACGGGTGGGCACGGCCATGTGGCAATGTGACTTGCTGGGTGTGACCCGAGGCTCTGGCAACCAGATGGGGGAAGCCCAGGGAGGCTGTGCCACTGGTATGGGAGGCAGGCACAGGCCTATGATCCGAGGCTCTGGCAACCGGTTGGGTGGGGCCAGTCGGAATTTCTACTACCTGTACGGGCGTACCAGGGGTATACCGGCAGAATCCCACCACTGATGGTATGCTGAAAACAGGAAAATAAGTGCATTCTAGTAAAACCGTAATGTTGTTTTGATTCTTAGAGGCTCCTGCTTTTTATATAGGAAGCAAAAAAGCACAAACTGAGAGACATGATCATGTAGGCTTTCTGAAAAAGTGGGGATTTGTAATTGAACTTCTCTTCAAGTTCTATTAATGTAAGCAGACTTACTCTGCTTGTGACTTACTACACTAAGCAACACAAATTCAGCCGTTATGTATTTGTGGAGAGGTTTCTTTTTTAAAAAAGAAGGAATAGTAATGCTCCCTTAATTTAGAATAAATCTGCTTGTCCAAATTTAATGGAGAAACTGAGTCAGCAAACAGAAACACTTCTGTATGTCACTTGGCAGTAGTAGATGCAAAGCAGACTACTATACAAGGGAAGTGGGCTGTATTCCAGGCACCCTAGCACACAAGCTGATCAGAGGAAAGGAAGGTCAGCACTTAATTATGGGGATAATGCCTGAGAATTGCATGCACCATGCCACTAGGGTACTATGAATAGCCACTTTTCATAGTTTGTATAGGAGCACAGACTGTTTCTCTAGAACTCCTGGTTCTGTCCAAGACCAGGATATATTTTAAGAGTCAACATTCAGGCTATGTTAAATGTATACATTGGCACTGAAGATTCGTTTTATAGTTTTAAAGGGAAAGAGGAGGCATGTGTGGACTGGGACCAAGGCAAAATGTTTTTCTTTTAACTCTTTATCTTTGTGCTGAGAGTGTAATATAAATCACTGCTCACAGTTATTTTCTTTAAATTTGGGGCAGCATATTTTGAACATGAACACAGGAATTACTTGGTCTACTTATTGATAGAGTTACTGTCTTACAATTTTTCATTTCTCTCTCCCAACATATTTTTCTGTCATTTTTAGAGGCTATTTGCTTTGTAGTAGCAATTCAGCTGCATGGCAGAATATAAGTGATACATATGGATTTGATCTTACCAGAACTCCAAATAAACCAATAAAAATGGTAACCTTGATTTTCAAAAATCATACACATCATCTATCAATATCAACTGTAAAGCAGAATAAAAAGTGACCAAGCTAAGCAACAAATCCTTTCATTTGCCCAATACATTTTGTTTCCTAACATTCTCTAACTAAATGAGTGTTTTCAATGCTGAATAAATAAGAGCATGCAATTTTTGCTTGTTAGAATCCAGTGGTTAAGACACGAGTTAATTGAAGCCTGAAATCCTAACACATGTTGGGGTTGCCAGTCTTGCCCGATCATGCTTTGATGTGAGTAATCCAACTCAGCAGAGAGAAGCCGTGAAGATTTCTACAATATTGCAATGGATGGGGAAGGAAAATGGCTGATTAACATGCAGGCCAATCAATACCCATTTTAAAATGTGGTCATACAAAGATAGAACTTGCTTAGGTAACTTGTGCTGCTCGTTGCTCTGCCTGATTAAACAAAAAAAGCACCAGAGTTGCGTTCTCGAATGATCCAGCTTGATTTTAATCCTGTGAGAAGTAAGAATGGTAGGAAAGGAAGTTTACCATACAATATCTCTGCTTTTTACTTTGGCGTCTTACATATGACTTGGCTTACAGATATTTTTACTACATAATATCTAACGTAATACAGGGTAGGGGAGAGATCTTAACTAAATAAGGCCAGCCAATGCTCAAAAGCATGCACCCATCTTCTTAAAATGTTATTCTAAAAGATATAAATTAATTAGTGGGTAAATCTTAAAATGGTGCGTTGTCTTCAAAAGATGCAGTGGCAAGTTTGTTGGGAACCAGAAAATCATTTCAAAATCATGCAAACGGTTGGAGTGCTCATAATGACATTCAAAGGCAACTTTCCTGTTTATGTTCAAGACAAATAACATACAGAATTTTACAATCAAGCTAATAAAGAAATGCCACCTAAATGTCTTACTCTAAACCAGAATTTTCCAACCTATGCCCATGGGCCAGATCCAGCTGCCGGGTCAAATTCATCCGAACCCCGGGCTGAATTGCCGCTGATGCCTAAAGTGCTCTGACGATATTGGAAGTGCTGAAATTGCAACGTTTTTGCACCAAAGTGTCACGAAAACATAGCGGGGGAAAAAATTAAAAATGGTATGGAAATGTTCCCCCCTCGCTCCTTCCTCTAAGAGAAGCAGCGGAAGTTGGAAAATGCCTGGAAACACAGCGCAAATGCACACACTGCTGCTAGAAAGAACCACGTGACCGGCCCCTCCGCTGACCGTGGAAGCGCGGTCAGGCCCGTGGCAGGAACAGTTTGGGAACTCCTGCTCTAAACCAACAGGTGAGGATCTTCTTCCTCTTCTGTGCAAAGGCCAGATGTGAAACTGCCAAAATAAAGGCACTTTTTGGCAGTTCCATTTACCTGACCTAGTGTGAGAAAGATTAGTACACTCAATTGTGGTTCAAAAATACCACAATCTTCAAGGAGGCTCTTTCTGTGTGGGGTGAGGATGATACAGAATTAGAGGTATGCAACAAGGTTGGTAGAAATTGAGTTTACCCTCCAGGCTTTAAGGCAGCTGCTACTTCTTTCCTTAAAAATGTAATTACTGGTGGGAATCCTGATGAATAGAAAAGGCTATGCCTAGTGGTGTAGAGGACTCAGCAGAAAGGGGTGAAGCACAGCCTAAATCTGGACCCAGCCTTGTAATTTAGGTTATTAGTAATAATTCAATATAGGAGTGATAATTCAGTTCCATGGTTTTTGAAAGATGTCAAAATAAAATCCTGGAATTGTACTATGGACAGAATATGCAGAATCTTGTAACTCATAAACTGTCTGCAGCTAAAATGTTATCTACTACCATGTACGTATTTTTCGCCATATAAGACGCACTTTTTCTCCCCCAAAACTGGGGGGAAAAAGTTGGTGCGTCTTATACGGCAAATATACGGCAGCCGCGCTCTCCCCGCCCCCACCATCGGCGGGGAGATAAAGGGAGCCGCGCCGCGCCAAGCCGTCCCTCCCCGCCCCCTGCCACCGGGCGGGGAGGTTAAAAGGGCTCCCTGGCCGAGGGAGCCCTTTTAACCTCCCCGCCCGGTGGCCGGGGGTGGGGAGGGACGGCTTCACGCGGCGCGGCTCCCTTTATCGGCGGGGAGATAAAGGGAGCCGCGCCGCGCCGCGCCGCGCCGCACGAAGCCGTCCCTCCCTGCCACCGGGCGGTGAGGTTAAAAGGGCTCCCTGGCCGAGGGATCCCTTTTAACCTCCCCGCCCGGTGGCAGGGGGCGGGGAGGGACGGCTTGGCGTGGCGTGGCGCGGCGCGGCGCGGCGCGGCTCCCTTTATCGGTGGGGAGATAAAGGGAGCCGCGCCGCGCCGAGCGAAGCCATCCCTCCCTGCCACCGGGCGGTGAGGTTAAAAGGGCTCCCTGGCCGAGGGATCCCTTTTAACCTCCCCGCCCGGTGGCAGGGGGTGGGGAGGGACAGCTTCGCGCGGCGCGGCGCAGCTCCCTTTATCGGCGGGGAGATAAAGGGAGCCGAGCCGCGCCGAGCGAAGCCGTCCCTCCCTGCCACCGGGCGGTGAGGTTAAAAGGGCTCCCTGGCCGAGGGATCCCTTTTAACCTCCCCGCCCGGTGGCAGGGGGCGGGGAGGGACGGCTTCGCGCGGCGCGGCTCCCTTTATTGGCGGGGAGATAAAGGGAGCCGAGCCGCGCCGAGCCGCGCCGCGCCGCACGAAGCCGTCCCTCCCTGCCACCGGGCGGGGAGGTTAAAAGGGCTCCCTGGCCGAGGGAGCCGAAGACGCCGCCGCCGCGGCGCTCTCCCCGCCCCCACCATCGGCGGGGAGATAAAGGGAGCCTTCCGTGGCCCGGGAGGCTCCGAAGACGCCGCCGCAGCCGCGCTCTCCCCGCCCCCACCATCGGCGGGGAGATAAAGGGAGCCTTCTGTGGCCCGGGAGGCTCCGAAGACGCCGCCGCCGCGGCGCTCTCCCCGCCCCCACCATCGGCGGGGAGATAAAGGGAGCCTTCCGTGGCCCGGGAGGCTCCGAAGACGCCGCCGCCGCGGCGCTCTCCCCGCCCCCACCATTGGCGGGGAGATAAAGGGAGCCTTCCGTGGCCCGGGAGGCTCCGAAGACGACGCCGCCGCCGCGCTCTCCCCGCCCCCACCATCGGCGGGGAGATAAAGGGAGCCTTCCGTGGCCCGGGAGGCTCCGAAGACGCCGCCGCCGCCGCGCTCTCCCCGCCCCCACCATCGGCGGGGAGATAAAGGGAGCCTTCCGTGGCCCGGGAGGCTCCGAAGACGCCGCCGCCGCCGCGCTCTCCCCGCCCCCGCCATCGGCGGGGAGATAAAGGGAGCCTTCCGTGGCCCGGGAAGCTCTGAAGACGCCGACGCCGCCGCGCTCTCCCCGCCCCCACCATCGGCGGGGAGATAAAGGGAGCCTTCCGTGGCCCGGGAGGCTCCGAAGACGCCGCCGCCGCCGCGCTCTCCCCGCCCCCACCATCGGCGGGGAGATAAAGGGAGCCTTCCGTGGCCCGGGAGGCTCCGAAGACGCCGCCGCCGCCGCGCTCTCCCCGCCCCCACCATCGGCGGGGAGATAAAGGGAGCCTTCCGTGGCCCGGGAGGCTCCGAAGACGCCGCCGCCGCGCTCTCCCCGCCCCCACCATCGGCGGGGAGATAAAGGGAGCCTTCCGTGGCCCGGGAGGCTCCGAAGACGCCGCCGCCGCCGCGCTCTCCCCGCTCCCACCATCGGCGGGGAGATAAAGGGAGCCTTCCGTGGCCCGGGAGGCTCCGAAGACGCTGCCACAGCCGCGCTCTCCCCGCCCCCACCATCGGCGGGGAGATAAAGGGAGCCTTCCGTGGCTCCGAAGACGCCGCTGCTGCGAAGCATCGTGCCCTCCCGGCCCTTTGTTCCTCTTGGAGGTTGACTAGGGCAGGTAGTTTTTGACTTTGAGTATTTTTGTGGTGGCTTTATTGTACCTGGACATGTGGGGTTTCTGAAAAGATGTGGTTTTTTTTCTTCCCTTTTAGTACAGTATTTGGTTCAGAATCTTTTTTTTCTAGATTTTCCTCCTTTAAAATTGGGTGCGTCTTATATGCCGAAGCGTCTTATAGGGCGAAAAATACGGTAGTCCTTCCACAAAGTAATAATCTTTTCATCAATCAAACTTTCCATTTTCCTCCACTAAACAATATTGAACATATTGGCCACATGACAAATAAAGTGTACCATAGAAATAATTCTAAGATCTCAAATTAAGTCAAGAGAAAGGAGTTTTCTGATCTGACCTTCTTTCATACCTACAAATCCTCCAAAATTGTGTAGCAGACAGTGAAAAGAGGGGTTGAGTGTGTGGCCATACAAATACTGTGTGGTTTAAGCAGAAACCTAATATAGAACATAGTCTTTTACTGATTCCTATTAAGCAAAGAGGAAGACCTAATTGGCACAGTTTTTATGCCCATGAATTTCTCCTCCTGTTGCTAACAGCTGCATTGTAATCTGTACAGACAGATAGGATTGCCTAGTTGTAACAAAAAAACTCATAAGGACAAAAAGGAGCTGTTTGCCCACCTCATATGAGCAGACAATTTTTATGCTTAAAGGATATGGCAGAGTTTATTGTTAAACAATGGCTTCAGAGTTTGGGCTGTAGGCAGTCCTAAACAGAGGGGTGCTTCTACAGTAAACTCTCCATGTGCCATGCTACATAAATCTACTTCCCTAAATTCTCTCTCTAATTAATCTGATGTGGGATAAATTTTCTTTAAAATCATCTTGCCACCCAACATTCTATCACAGGGGATCTCAACCTATGGCCTGCGTGCACCAAATCATCTGGCCCACGACTTTGCTCCAGATGCCACTTCCGCCGCTGCTTCCGTGTCCCTAACGGCGCTCCATAGCTTATAACATCTGCCCTGCTATGGATTGCCATTAGGGACATGCCAAGCTAAGCGGAGGAGACAAGGATTGAGGTGGCGGTGGTGGAAGCAGAAGCATTGGCTGGAGCGAAGTCACGGGTGCCATGCAGTTGGTGCCATGCTGTTCCTCCAGGCCGGTAAGCAGCATGTGGGGGAGTGGTGGGTTGCTTGGGGTAGTTGTCATCATCAGCAGTGTGGGTGGAGTGGTGGGTGGTCCCACTGCCCCTGGTGGTGGCAATGGGGAGAGTGGGGGGGGGGGGGCTATCCGGCCCACCAACAGTCTGAGGGGACATGATCCAGCCCTGGGCTTAAAAAGGTTGAGGACCCTTGTTCTATTAGATGTCCAGGAATCTTAAAGACTCTGAGGAAAATGTCTTCCTTGTCTCAGATAGCCATAATGGAGACATTTATGCAGATGTTTATGCAGAAAATTTCTCAGTTCTGTGTCAAGTCCATGAAAGCCTTTTGTTTTCATAACTATTAAAGGGAGGTAAAGGCAGATTAAATATATTCTTGTACAACTGTTCCTAGGCAACATTTATGTGGCACAGGTTTATTAAAAGGTTTCAGAAAACAGATAAATCTGATTTCTGAAGCATGTATCTGTGAGGGACAGAAAATGTATTCATCAGAAACATATAATAATTGAGTGCCATCAAGTCAATTCTGATTTATGGCGACTCTTTCCAAGGTTTTCTAGGTAAAGAATATTCAAAAGTGGTTTGCCATTCTCTTCTTCTGTGGGGGCCTTGAGACTGTGCAGCTTGCCCATGGCTACATAGGTTTGATCTACTCATAAGAGGCTCACTGGGGAATTGAACTCTCAACTGCTGGCTCTGTAGCCAGATACCCAAATCACTTAAATCAGTTAAGTTTGACCTTGAGCTAGTCACCATGAGGCACAAAATCTCACCAGATTTCTGTGGCAAAGTTAAATCTGTGCGTAAAAGTTCCATCATATTGCCTTTTTATCTGAAGAATTGCATGAAAGCTCCTGTAACATAGAAAACAATGTCTTTCATGATACTACTCTTCATGTAAATGAACCCTGGATATTATACACCCCAGGAGAACATGCCTGTCAAGTTTTGGATTTGGAAATAAGGGAAATTTCCCGGCAAATACGGGATACTTGACAGCTATGCTTATCCTGTGCTGCCCTCCAATGGTGGAAATAGGGCATTGCAGTCTAATTAATACGGGATGACGGCAGGGAAGAGGGTAAAATAAGGGGTTTTCCTGGCCAATACGGGATACTTGACAGCTATGCAGGAGAAATAATCAAAATATGCAACAAAACACATATTGCTCACTGCAAGGGAGTGAGGTGGAGTGGCTGCTGTGATCCTATGTAATGTGTAAATTGGAGACTGGTGACACCAGCCACCACCTCACTTTTCTTCAGTAAGGAGGGGGTTACAGCTGAACACTGACTGGAAAGCAAGAAGGGGGCAAGGATGAAAAACCCTCCTCAGTTCACTCTCTTTCTTTTTCTGTCAGGTATGAATGAGTGTCTATGTCTCATCCTCTGCAAAGACATAACAGGACCAGGACATAACTCTCTCCTGTAGTAATAAATCAGGTCTCACAAGCATTGAACTATAGAATTGTAGAGTTGGAAGTGATCCCCAGGGTCACCTAATCCAACCCTCTGGCAAAGCAGGAAAAGCACAGCAACAGTATCCATCCAGGAACTTAGCATTTAGAGCAGTGTTTCCCAACCTTTGGTTTTTGGACTTCAATTCCCAGAAGTCTAAGTCAATTCCCCAAAACACTGATCAGCCAATGTACTGACTTAGGCTTCTGGGAATTGAAGTGCCCCTGTGGGGTGTGGATCCCACATTGGGAACCACTGACTTAGAGTCTTTAAAACTCTAAATGTTACTTTGATTGTGTGCTAAAACTTGAAAAACTCCATGACTTGAAAATAAAAATAGGATATTCAAATGCGCCTTGGAGAGAAGAATGGCTTACAAGCTGTACTTTCATAGTCATGAGATAGGGTTCTTAGAGGTTCATGCTTTCTTGGAATCTACACACTGAGTGATTTGGTTGAATGTTAAGAAATTAGCATAAAACTTGTATGATGTCCAATGGCAAAACAGAATATCCTTTTACCAACTCTGTATAACATAAATATGTAAACAGTATCATCGCTCAATACCCTATTGATCTTCCTATAAGTCAGTGTTTCCCAACCTTTAGTTTTTGGACTTCAATTCCCAGAAGCCTCAGTCAATTCCCCAAAGCACTGATCAACCAATGTACTGACATAGGCTTCTGGGAATTGAAGTCCACCAGTGGGGCATGGGCCCCACATTGGGAACCACTGCTCTAAGTGGAAAGTCTTATTAGCAAGATAGTAATGCAGAATTATGCCACTCGCACAAGCGTGACAACCACTGTCTGTTCAACAGCAGCACTTGTGTGAGTGGCACTTTCCGACATAGCAACACCAGCAAAAAAATTTACTCAGGGGAGGTTCAGTAAGCCACTGGCCCTAATGATGAGCCCCAGATTTCTAAAATGATATTTCAAAAAGCTACGAAACTTTTCAGTTGCATAACCATCTTAAAATTTAAGTAAAGCAGTATTCCAAAGTTCAGACAGACTTCTTGGAGAAACGCTAATATGAAATGACATCGTTGGAGAGATTCGGTATTTGTTTCTAAGCTAACATTTAAAGCAACATAGAAGATCTTAAAAGAGGGAAATTATATAATAAAGAGTTGGTGAACATTAATAGTGCATGACTGATGAGAATATAGTGATCAAGAACCCTTGCAAAGCCTAGTAGTCTGTGAAAGGAAACTATGTTAGGAATCAACAAATTAGAACATTCTCTAATCAAATGTCTTTAGTAATGTAACACATTTAAAACAAATATTCCTGCTCTTCAAAGGATGATATGGCTGGGCTTTTTGCCTGAATAAACTAATAACAACGGCAGAATTCAACCAGGCTTCCCATGTATTTAAATGAGATTTAAGCACATAGGCAACACTTTCTTTAAAGTCAACAGAAGTTGCAAGATTCAGTGTAGGCTGCAGTCATTCTCAGTATTAGATTATGTAAAACACTTCAGTCATAACAGATCCTAAATCATTACTCTACAAATCAATGCCATTAATGTCTGTGAAATTACTGCCTTTAAATACAATGCTATAAATCCATTGGCCTCACATTAGAACCGTAGATAACAATCACTAAACATTAAAGAACTGAAAAACTGTCTAATCCCACATGCCTTTCCATAGAGCACATCATTTATAACTACTGCTTAAATTAGCTGATTAGCTGAAGAGAATCTTGCATTAATATCTTTCTAAATTCTGCTGACATTAAAGGACATTTAATTACAATGCTACAATATTATCATTGCTTTTCACTTATTTTACAGATTATTCATTAGAACAAAACTCTAAAGAATATGAAGATAAATATTAATCTTCAAAGAAGTGCCAAAGTATCTAGATCAATGGTTCCCAAACAATTTGGCCTCATGCCACCTTTCTGAGTTTCTAGAAAACTTCTCTATCCTTCCTTTACTATCATCTGCCTGTTTGTTTAAGGTAAACAAAAATTAAATCTTAATTAAAAATGTAAAATAAATATGAGAACTTAATACAATTATACTAAGTTAAAATATACAGAATTTTTGCCATGAGAAATACTATATACTAACAATATCTATCACAGAAAGTTAATCTGATAAAAAACACTTATTTGTTCTGAAAATGTCGTACTCTCATGGCCCCCTCTGGAATTTCTTCCTAACCCCTAGTTTGAGAAATGATGATCAAGATTAACCTAAGAATGATGTTAATATAATCAATTACTGTATAAATACTATCTACTTTTGCATTTAAAAGAAACACATGCACACAGTAGTCAATTATCTCAGAGTCTGTAGAATAGCAAAATGTCAGGGTCAAAGATCAAGTTTTCCATCACAGCTGTTCCTGTTTTTAAAAAGAGAGAATTTGAAAACAACTGGGTGTTGTGTATTAAACCCATCTTACCTCTTTGCTTTCTTCCAGGTCCGACTCACTGCTAAACTCCTCAGTGTTTAAATTTTCAAAATCTGATTCTCCAACTGCAATGGGCACGGTCACCGTTACACTTGGGTTGTTTATGAATGACATGTAATCACTTTCATCAATGATATATTTTTCCACACTGCTGCCTATACCACTGGTAGTTCCATTGCCATCTTTCAGGTAGTTGTAGTCTTTGCCAATATCTACTATGGTATGGTTAGAAATACAACTGTCTTTCTTGTTGTTTAGATCTTCAAGGGTTTTGATTTCATCCAAAGCCTTTTGTTTCCTCACAAAGGCCATTTGGACAAATTCATGCGCTTTTCTTTTTATATAATCGACGCCTCTCTGAATCCTTCCTACGGCTATCTGGAGATTGTTCATTTCGTTGTCATCATCTGTAGCAGCAAGATTGTCTGAACTGAAAGAACTCAGCAGCAAGGCTAGAAAGAGGTTCAATACCTACCAAGGCAAAACAAATTGTTGAGATGTTACATCGAATGACAACAGTGCAACATTTTTGTCCCCAACTACTGCTAGATTGGACCATATTGATGTCACGCTTCTCTGTACCTAGTAGTATAATTCTATATCCAATGACAGTAGAATCAGGATTTGCTTGATCTCTTCCCCCAAGTTAAGTTCTGGATTGTGCCCAAAACTTGTTTCAGAGTCTTTCCCAGCCTTCCAGAACAGAATTTTAGGGTTTGAGGGTGGGGGGGCTGGAGGGGAAAGAAAGTGGTGCTGTTTCTAGCAGAAGTTGAGGATCCAACTGATGTACACCACTGCATTCTGGTCTTGGTGTATAACCTATCTGGGACACAGTGAACCAAGACTGGATCAAATTAATGCTCCCATGAACTATACTATGTCAAAATGGTTCATATTGTAGGGAAAATATGTCCAGATATTATAGACCAGGGATTCCTAAAGCCACAGGCTGGGTCATGCTCCCTCAGACAGTTGAGCGGGCCGGAGTGGTGGTTTCCCCTGCTGTAAACACTGCCATAAAACTCATCCACGGCTGTCATAAATGTGTTTATGACATCCATAAATGCATAAAAACACATTTACGACAGCCAAGTCTGCATTTACAGCTGTTCCAAATGTGTTTACAACAGCTGGGGCCATGTTTACAGCTATTTCTGCCACTTCTGGTGGCAGCGGCAGCAGGAGCGAGGGTGGTGGGCCACATGAAATGGCACTGTGGGCCAAATCCAGCCCACAGGCTGTAGGTTGAGAACCATTGTTATAGGCTGAACATGCTGTTTCAAATTTGCAAACTGGGAACTCTGTAAACTCCCTGTTTTACAGATAGATTTTCTATGATATATACTTTGGCTTAAGTGACTGGGTGGTATTTTGCATCCAAAGGGTCCCAGGTTCAATCCTCAGGAATTGCTGGGAAGGACCACTTAATGCTGCTGCCACTTAATATAAGCAATATTGAGCAAGATGATTCAGTGCTCCAATTTGGCATAAGGCAGCTCCCCATGTTCCTATGCACACAAGGGAAAGGTCATGATAATTTAGAGGGCCATTTCCAATGTATTGAAATCCTTCTTTTAAAAGGAAACTGGCAGTCCCACGGCACACAGGATCTAGATACCAACTTATATGACCTCTTTATTACAGGCATTTCTAGGAGGATAAAGAGAAGGTAGAAGATAAACAGAAGGATCATCTGTAATATTCTCCACCGACATGGCTGATTTTTAAAAACTGAATCTCTATATTTAAATAAAAAAATTGTCGAATGTTATAGATATAATAGTGAAATGGCATCATATCATCGTCTTTATAATTTAATCATTAATCAACAAACTCTGGGACTTTTTTAAAAAAAAATCACTCCTTATGCAGTTTTAAAACATATAAAAATCAGTGTATTACATTGCTTAAATTAAATAGACATTTCTTGGGTACATACCACAAGGTTTCCGATCACCATGACCATCATGAAGACAGTAAGGCACATAGTTTGTCCAGCAACTTCCATACAGTCCCACATGGTTTCTATCCATTCACCACAAAGTACTCTGAAGACGATCAAGAAAGAGTGGAAAAAGTCATTCATGTGCCAACGTGGAAGTTCACAGTCACTGGAGATCTTGCAGACACATTCCTTGTAGCTTTTGCCAAACAGCTGCATTCCAACCACCGCAAAAATGAAGACAATAATGGCCAGGACCAAAGTCAGGTTTCCCAAGGCACCCACGGAGTTGCCAATAATTTTGATCAGCATATTTAGAGTTGGCCAGGATTTTGCCAGCTTAAAGACTCGAAGCTAAAGAATAAAGGCACACAAGCTTTAGTATGCGTATTCATTATCCTTCCATTTGAAATAAAAACAGTATTACTTTTTGCTGAAAGTCAACAACAATCTACAGCTCGCTTTGGATTTATTCAGTGGTAAAGGATAACATAAAAGCAGATGCATACTAGTGATCTCCGTGATTAACAGCTTTAAGCTGTAATAATAATAATAATAATAATAATAATAATAATAATAATAATAATAATAATAATAATAATAATAATAATAATAATAATAATAATAATAATAATAATAATAATAATAATAATAATAATAATAATTTCATGTCAGAAATTATTTTGGATTGAAAGGGGTTTTTTTGCAGAAGAAACTATGCTAAGGGAATGCCCAAATGAGGCTTCTTTCATGTTCCCAACAGCTGGGACAGAGACGGGCACTCAATCCGTCATGCAGTACCCAATGTTAGTATTTAACTTTGGAGTAAGTTCCCTGGACTGGATGAAATTAACTTTCAAGCAGAAATGCATTGTGCTGTGCTTTTAATACTTCATTTAGGGGAATCTAGTGTTCATCTATAGGGATAGCTTAGAAGACAGGAACAAAATCCAAAAAGATCTTGACAGGCATGAGCACTGGGCTGAAAAAAGAGTTCTACACCTAGGGTGCGTGTGTGTGGACAGGACCAGACGCACAGTTACAAGATAGGGGACACTTGGCTCAGTAATACTATGAGTGAGAAGGTGCTTGGAATTATTGTAGAACATGAACTATATGTGCGCCAACAGCGTGATGTGGTTGCAAAATAGGCAAAAGTTATTTTATCCTGAAGTATAGTCTCCAAAACTCATAAAGTACTATTCTCTCTCTATTCAGCACTGGTTAGTACTTATTTAGATTACTGGCTCCATTTCTGAACACAACACTTTAAGAAGGATGCCAACATACTAGAACAAGTTCAGAGGAAGGCAACAAGGATGATCAGGGTATTGAAAAGCAAACCTTATGTGGAAAGATTGAAGGAACTGAGCATGTTTAGCTTTGAGAAAAAGAGAGTGAGAAGGGATATGATAGAACTTTTCAAATACTTGAAAAATAATCATAAAAAGGAGAATCTGTTCTCGATTATCCCAGAGTGCAGGACACATAATAATGGGCTCAAGTTACAGGCAGCCAGATTTCCACAGACTATCAGGAAAAGTAGTCCATGTATTAGCACAGTATGACAATGGAACCAATTATCTCAGGAGGTGGTAAGCACTCCAATGCTGGAGGCACTCAAGAGAAAATTGGATAATCACCTGTCAGATCTTCATTGATTTTGATTCCTCCATTGAGCAGGGGGTTGGAGTCCATGGCCTTTATAGGCACTTTACAATTAAACTATCCTATGATTCTATAGATAATAATCTCCTCATGCAGTGGTTTAGGTATCTAGATATAGAGCCAGAGGTTGGGATTTTGATTCCCCACTGTGGCTCTTGCAAGTAGCCAACCAGTATGGCCTTGGGTAAACTGCACAGGCTCATACTTCTGTGCATTCTCTACCCAGAAAACCCAGGGAAAAGTTACCATAAATCGGAACTGATTTTATGACACACTTTTATTGGATATAAATCAACCATTTGGTTCACACTCAAGCACTGGAATAAAATTAACAGTTCAAGTCCTAACCAAGGACCTAAGAACTGTTAAGGTAACATCTGAGTATATATGCAGTTCCTAGCAGAGTTGTTTTTTTTTTGTTTTTTTGAGAGTTAGGATGTTTAAGTCTGATAAATCCAAAATCTCCAAATATTTAGGGAGTCCTTTAGGTATTGCTCCAAGGGCTGCGATCACTATGGGAACAACAACAGATTTCTTCCTCCATAGATGCTCGACTTTAATTTGCAAATCACAATATTTTGTTATTTTCTTCAGTTGATTGTCTTCAATTTGTGCATCTCCTGGTATAGCAAAGTCAATAAACCAGACCTTCTTAATCTTATTCTACACATTCATAATCTAACAGGCAAGTACTTGGTGCTCAAACTGTATGCCGAAATGTCCATAGCTTATTTATGTATTTACCAGTCGGAAGGATCTTAGGACTGACAGTCCTTCCACATTTGCAAGGCCCAGTTCCATCAAGCTCAGGCTGACAATGATGCCATCGAAAATATTCCACCCTTCTTGGAAATAATAATAAGGATCCAAGGCTACTATCTTTAGGAACATCTCTGCTGTGAATATGCCAGTAAATACCTACACACAAAAAAATATGATTTGTCGTCAGTTCTGAATGACATTGATAATAGTCCTCAAAATAGGTTTTGAGCAGGACAAAAGAAGGACAGTGTCAAAATTAAGTGGGAGGGGGGAAACCGTCCAGAAACAAAACCCTTAATTGTGATGTTGAGAAATAAGCAATGTAGTCTCATATGCAAGATATCCAGCACTGTTCAGCATAAACCTCCCACTAGATCGAAGATCTTTCTATAGTGTGAATCTGTTTGCTGACACAAATGGCACAGCCTCAGACTGGACTCTCAGTGGCTTTAGTAAGAAAGTAGAAAAATAAAAGAAGAACTACTGGAAAAGAAAGGCAAGGAAGCTACACCATGGCTACCATACCCTAACATTCACTTCCCAGATGTTACAAACCAGCAGGATTCTGTGTTTGTCAGACACCTGCAACTCCTACCCCATTCCACAAATAATTCTACTGCCTACTGGTTGCAGTTAGATCCCACTGAAATCAACAGGACTTTTGGTTGTTGTTGTTCAATGGTTCATTTGAGTCCGACCCTTTGCAACCCCATGGGCCAGAACATGGCAGATTCCTCTGTCACCCGTCATCCTCCAGAGTCTGCCCAGATCTACACCCACCATGTCAATGATGTCATCTAAGCATCTCATCCTCTGCCGCCCCCTTCTCCTTTTGCTTTCGATCTTTCCTAGCATCAAGGCCTTCTCCAGTGAGTCCTCTCTTCTCATTTGGTGGCCAAAGTACTTGAGATTCAGCTTCAGTATCAGTCCTTCCAAAGCGCAGTCAGGGTTGTTTTCCTTTAGGATTGATTGATTTGACCTCTTTGCAGTCCAGGAATTTCTCAAGAGTCTTCTCCAGCACCACACTTCAAAGGTGTCTATTCTTCTGTGCTCAGCTTTCCTTATGGTCCAGCTCTCACAGCCACACATTATTCATTAGAAGAACATCACATTAACTGTGTGGACTTTTGTCGGCAGTGTGTTGTCTTTACTTTGTATTATGCTGACTTTTGGTATGCCTCACTAATTTCAATGGGATCTAAAGGTATTTTACCTAATCTAGACCCAGCATAAGAACTCCAAATAGTTCACTAATATTTCAGTAAAGATAATTATTTGCTTTCTGCTTTTTAAGAAAGCAAAATGGAAGACTTACCAAGTTTCCAACAGATAGCACATTATTAAACTGAGGCGTCATTGGATAATGTTCCATGGCCATAAACAGTGTGTTCAAAACAATGCAGATGGTAATAGCAAGGTCAACAAAGGGATCCATCACAATCAAATGAACGATGTGCTTTATTTTCAACCACGGAGGATAGCAATCCCAAATTAAACACATATTAGCAAATTTATACCAGCAGGGAGGACATTTCTGTCTGGATTCTTCAAGTTCTAGAAAGGCAAGGGGAGAAAGAAACTAAAGATACTAAAAAGGAATCAGATAAAAAGCAACCCACTTCATATTTTTCAACACAACTTTGCTGCCATGGTGACTGATTATGTTAGTCAAAGGCAAATTTTGAGAGCTGAGATGTAGCCCCTACTGGGATGGTAGAAGTAGTGCAGTCTGCTACCTCAAGATATTGTCAATCTCTTAGATATTTATGTCTACAATTCTAATTGGATGCTGCAATCTACTACTGTTTCTATGTACAGTGCCCACTCCAGATATACCACAATCTCTCTCCCAAGACTCCTCATCCTCCTCTGACTCAGCTGTCTCAGGGTTGCCAAGCCTGGAGAAACTCCTCTGCAAGTTCTTTTTTTTTGCTTTTGGGTCACTCACACCATTTTTAATAGATGCGAGGTCTGAAGGGTAAACTCATTAGCAAATGTGTAATGTCACAATGTTTGTCTTGCATAACCATTTACAACTCAACAGGGCCAAGCTTCACAGCAAATCTGAATAACAACCAGGCATCTTCTGCTATTACCAGTTGTAAAAAGCCACATTGATTTGTATACTTATCTGTTATGCTAGCCAACCATTGTGTACCTCAGTACCTGATGCATATAAATTGATGCCATGAAGTCTCATTCTTATGTCTAAGGGAGACGACTTGTTCCACGAAAACTAACATTAAAATACAGCAGTTAATCTTTAAGGTGCTACAACATTTTTTGTCTATTTGCTTTGTTTACTCTCTGATATGCTTGCACAGACTAACACGGCTACCATTACAATAACTTACCTGTTCTATTCACATCCTGCTTTTCCTCCAGTGTGGTGAAGGCAACATAAGCGACACTCATCCTCCACCAGTTTATCATCAGAACAAATTTAGGCAATAAGTAAAATTGAGAGGCAGTGACTGGTCCAAACGTACCCAAAAGGTGAGGACTGTAACTTCCGCCTTCCACATCACAGATCAGCACTCTTCGCTATACTATATCAGCTCTCAATTTCACCTACCTTCCATTGTGTTGGTAAGAATGCTGGCTATGCTCATGGCTCTTTGCCTTGTGGTAGGATCAGAGAGGAAATCCATAGACATGTGATAAGAACTTGAGCGCCTTTTTCTTAATTCTGTTTCTGTAGTGGTGCCCTGAAAAGAAATTACTTATTAAGGGTAACACTTGGTAGAAATTGTGTGCAAAGCAAGGGCATGTGCTGAAGAATCCATCATGTGTGGCTGTGGGAATAAGTCCAGGGTGGCCTATGAAATTCCAGCCCAGAAGCTAAGCAGTTTAGGACCTGGCCAATACTGGAATAAGACAGAATCATCAGTGAATCTCAACTGTATGACTGTGGATTCTTTGAGAGAGAAGGGGAAAATTCAAGTAGTAAAAATAGTATTAAAAATAAACTACAAGCTACCAATTATCCCAACATCCCATTCTTGCTTTATAAATCAAATAGAAATGGACAAGATAGGTCTTCTTACGTCCTTGCATGTGAGGGCACGTACTGGGCAATGACATGTTAGATAGTCCTATTCTAACCTATCAGAGTCAACAATGGAAAATATGCATGATTTTCTCTCCATCACCTTCAAGGATCATGGGTCCCCTGGATAAACCTGGCAGAATATTTCTCATTGGACAGTTTGGTCCAATACCATTGTGGTACAGAGCAAATAACTTGCCATATTTGTTTCATTCCTATTTTGAAAACCAAAAGCCTGGTGTATAATAGTTTGTTGACCTTAGAATAGGAAGCTCTACAATCAAGTTCCTCCCTATCTGTGAATATGGTTAACTTACCTAATTCTCATCTTTGAGTGTTTGATTAAAAAAAATCCCTACAGCTGAAGATGACTTGAGAATTGTTCTGTTTATTGACTTGGCACTAGAATCAAGTTGTACTGTTATTCAAGGGGAAATGACAAAATACAGTCAGAAACCTTTTCACAAAGGTCATTCTTTAGGACTGGACACACAAAGTCAGGAGTAGAGAAGGTATAACCTACCTGCAGTGGGAAAGTTTGGACACAGCTGCATGCCGGGTAAAAAGCCCCTTGCCTAACATGGGCTCTTGCAGACTGTTTAGAAAGCTTGATTACAGTTGAGCCTAACTAAAAGAATGATGATAATGCCCAAATTTTCTCCCTGTAGGTAGGTTATACCTTCTCTACTCTGTATGTTCAGGTCTGAGTGGAAACTACGCACATTCATGATCCCCTAGAAACCTAATCTCTTCTTCCAGTCTTTTCCTGGGAAAAACAGGGATGAGGAGAGAGAACAAACGCATGGGTGCCCAACATCTCCTGTGTTGCCCCTTCCCAATTTTGTTAAAATGCCTGAATAAAGTTATTGCTTCAAATTATTTTGATGAATATGAGTTGAACGTAGAACCCTTCTGTATTTGTAGTCTGTCCTTCTATGGAATGCTATTCCATTGAAAAAGTGGCTGTTACTATGCAAACGGAGCTATCATGGCCAAACAAGGGCATCTTTCAAAATCAGTGGCAGATTCGTCTACGATTACCTCTGGCAGAAGTTGTCCAGTGGGTGACATCAGGGCTGTAGGTCCACCCATTAAGGACACCACTCCATTGCAGTCCACAGTGCTGTGCATCTTCCCATTGGCTGGAAGCACAGGAATCAGCCTGGATGATCTGCTGGCTTGGCTGATGTTGCTGTTGCGGCGCTCACCATGCCTGTGAGGTACAAAGAGAGAATCCCTTCTGCTCTCGTTGTCTTCGAAGGTGCTGTGCTCATCATCCGCAAAGTCATTTTCAGATCCTATATCCTTTGCGCGTCCTCTGAAGCTGAAAATGCTTGCTTTGCTGCTGCGCCTTGGGGAAAACAGGGATCCACGGATGCTCAGCAAAGACTGCATGGAAATACGAGAAGGCAAGCCAAGATCAGAAATATCCATGAACCGCATGCAGGAAGGTGATTGGGGGGGGGACTGAACATATTAGGCTGAATCTAGTCTTAGATTTACCAATGACTAACTCAGTCCCATTAATCCAACAGATCTTTTATAAGTAGGAAGAAGTCTTTAAAAAGACAAGTGTAGCAAAGTACAGCGTGGCATGGTGAAATAATGTTGATGTGAGGCTCCTCCTTCCCCTTAAATTTCAAAAGATAAAGGTCTTCCTTGCTCAAAAGCCAGTCGTATCTGACTCTAGGGTTCAGTGCCCATCTTTGTTTATAGCCGAAGAGCCAGTGCTGTCTGCTTCTGCAGACGTTTCCGTGGACATGTGTCAGGGATGCCTAGACACAAGTGTGCACCTTCCCACCAAGTATTGCAAGTATTTATCTACTTGCAATTTCTTGCTTTCGAATTGCTAGGTTGGCAGGAGCTGGGACAAAGACGTGAGCTCATTCCATCATGCAGTACTCGGGTATCAAACTGCTGACCTGCTGCCTTCCAGTCAGCGTCTTAACCACTTGAGTCAATGCAGCCCATTTTCAAATTTCAAAGGAAATTAATAAATATAGATGCATTTAGGTGCCCTTCACAGAGCATCTGCATGATTTCTGTTAATATTGGACAGCTATTTATGAAATGGTTCTAATTTTAAAACAGAAAAGCTCTATTTAGTGGAGTTCTTTCTATCTTCTTTGCTTCTTTATATAATGAATTACAAATGAATGAAACCACAGCCAAATACAGTAGTGCTTACTCTATTCCTCCCCCCCCCGCCCCCAAATTGGTTTCAGGACCAGCATCAATGGTTGGCATCACTAGGTAACAGATGGAGCCCTGTAACTGTTGTTACTCTTTCTCCCTTCTCTTCCTACCTTCAGGTAGTAAGGAATGAGAGGAGAAAGGAAAGATGAGAAGGAGTATCAACCAGCATATGTCATGTTTTTTTTTCTATCTGGAAGGTGGTGTAGATTGGGTCTGGAAGGAGACACAAGTGAACGGACAGAAGCAAAAATGTCAGGGAGAAGGCTTGCAGGAAGGTGCAGGGGTGGGATTTGCCAAGCGAATCGGGTCCAAGGATTATCCAAAACCTGGACAACATATGTTGGCAAATATATACTCAGTTTTCATGATGAACAGCTGAGCAATGCAATAGGCTAAGTAAGATTTTTCTTGTGGTAACCATCTTGTAGAGAAATGGCCATATGGCACTGGAAAATGCACATACCATTGACAATCATATACCAAGAGGTGATCAATTATGTGGCCCAAGAAATGGGCACAAGAGAGAAGGCATTGGACCCGAGATTCAGTCACAGACCATCATGCCCTTATTTGATATAACTTCCAAAAGTGATATCGAGACTCACGGTATCCAAAAGAGGAAGGAATTACTAGAAATGCCCCCGCCATATGTCCTGGAAAACCGGGATTGTCCCGGATTCAAGGTCAGAAAAATAGTCCCAGCCAGTTCAATAAAAATCATGCTAAAGTCCCGGATTTTTAAAAATTACTGACTGTGTTTT
This sequence comes from Bradypodion pumilum, assembly GCA_035047305.1. Lineage (NCBI taxonomy): Eukaryota > Metazoa > Chordata > Lepidosauria > Squamata > Chamaeleonidae > Bradypodion > Bradypodion pumilum. Next base: position 317,708,522 of record JAWDJD010000001.1, read on the forward strand.
ATAACACACCATTAAAATAAAATCAAACTCTTGCCATCAAATGAGCGATTTCCTGCCACATTGGTGTTGGAGTATCCCTGGAGACAAATCTTAACGTCCTTGCCTCACACCACTGCCTGATAAGTGTGACCAGTGTGTTTCCTGGAACTGAGGACGTTAAGAGTTGACCGCAACGTGACTTCTTAGAAGTACAACATATCATCTTACAGTAAGAATTAACTGTTGTAAATAAATTAATTTATGTATTGATATATATAATGTGAAAGTATTTTATAGCTGTCATGATATTATATTTGTTTTTTTAAAGGCTATTTTGTAGATAATCTGCCCATTTTTGTCAAATATACTTCTGTCCCAGTTTTGTGGGAGAGAATTATGGCAACTCTGCCTCCAACTCCTAATATATATATTTACTAGCAAGGGTTGTCCGGCGTTGCCGGGCTTTTTCCCCCGTGTGTTTTAATAAAAAATGAACCAATTTTATTTTTGCAATAGTTTTAAATTGTGTTGGAAGGTTAAATTGTGTTAATGTTTTTTAAAAATTGCTTAGTCTGTAATTTTAAATTTTTAAATGTTTATTTATGTAAATTTTTTTTTTGGCTTGGCTGTTATTAACTGGGATCTGATTTTTTGGTTTTTTTTTAGGATTAATAAAAGAAGAAAGTATGATATAATTTTTTCAAATTGTTTTATGTAAGTGAATAATGTTTTAGTTTTTTGAATTTTTTAAATTAGTTGTACCGTAGGTCATAATTTTCATAATGTAATAATAAATGTTTTTTACATTCCTTGGTTTTAAAATGTGTTTAGATTTTTGGAGTTTAAATTTGAGTTATAACTCAGCACAGGAGTTTTAAAAGTTTCTATTGTATTTTATTGACATATGTTTTAGTGTAATTTTTTTTACTTGTTTTTATTGGTGTGACCTTTTGTGTAAAATTGTGAATTTGTGTTATGCTGTTGTGTGTTTTTGAATTGTTTTTACTATTGTGGCCAGCAGGTGGTGCTGGTAGGGGTTATTGTATTTTGACTTTTTCTTCTCTCCTGGCCTCTGGGTGGAGCTTCTTCTTGGAAGTAGTCTCTTTCTTTATTCATTTGTTTTTCAGTCCTGGTGGTGGTTGCACATGTTTTGGTAAGCTTGCTTGTTTTCTTTGTTTTGTGTGTGTGTGTGTGTGTGTGGGGGGGGGGTTGGAATTTGTATTTTTTGTCTGTTTGTTTTGTTTTTGATTGTGTCCTTGTTTACTTCGTATTGTTTTTGGTGTTTTTGTTTTTGTGTATTTTTGGATGTGTTTGACTGTTTTTAGTTATGTTTTAAAAAGATATTTATTTATTTGGTGTTGGGGATTGGGGAAGGGACGTGATCATTGGGGGTTAGGAAGGGTGGGCTAGGTGGTGGGGAGAGGGGCATGGTCATTGGGGGTTAGGAAGGGTGGGTTAGGTAGTGGGGAGGGGGGCATGGTCGTTGGGGGTTAGGAAGGGTGGGCTAGGGGGGGTCGTTGGGGTTAGGAAGGGTGGGCTCGGTGGGGGGGAGGGTGGCTTTAGTGTGTTATGGTGGTTTGTTTGTGTGGAGTCGTGAAAGTAGATCGGGTTTCCCCTTTAATATCTGTGGGTGGGGGTTGCGACCCCCCTCTCCGCTGCCTTCCCTAGGGTTGGGAGGTTTGTGGGGAGAAAAGGGCTATATTGCCCCCACACTTCTGGAACCAAACGATCAGGCAGACTGGATGGAATCCCCACCCCCACCCCCTTCTCCTTTAAAGAAGTCCATTTTTAAAGAGAAGAAAAGACGGAGTTGTTTTAAGGAGGGGGAGGGGTGGGGGATCGATCCTCTCTGCCTGTTCGTCTGTGTCCAGAAGGGGGGGCAATATATCCCTTTTCTCCCCACAATCCTCCCAAACGTAGGGAACCCAGCGAAGAGGGGGATCGCAACTCCCCCACCCCCTGATATTAAAGGGGAAACTCCAGTTGGCAGCTTCAGGCTCTGTTGGTGAGGGAAGGAAAAGGAAAGCCGGCTGGTGTGTGCTTGGCTGTGACTTGTTTTTCTTTTTCATTTTTCGGGCGCCGTTTTCCTCAGCGGTCTGCCGCTCATGGCGCGCAGGACGCTGGGGCTTGTAGTTATGCGTTGCTGCTTTGTGTTTGTGCTGCGTTTTTTTAAAATGCTTTTCTTTCGATTGGCTGCGGCGCGTTTCCGAACGCTGCCCCGTGCGAGAGCCTCTCAGCCTGATTGGCTCTGGTGCGGCGCGGCGCAAGGAATGTTGGGAAGTGAAGTTGTTTCCCTTTCTTCGCGTTTGTGGGGCTGTTGCCCCACTGCCAGTTTTTTCAATCCTTCGTTGACCTGCGTACCCAGATCGGCCGTGTGCACGAAGGGTGAGTGCAGGCAAGTAGGGCGAGGCATAGCAACCTATAGCCAGTTCCAACGGTTAACCCTTGGATTTATAGGTTAAGATATATATATATCTTATATATATATATATATATATATATATATATATATATATATATATATATATATATATATATATATATATATATATATATATATATATATATATATATATATATATATATATATATATATATATATATATATATATATATATATATATATATATATAAAATTATATATATATATATAAATCAAACATAAAAATCCTTCTGAATATAGTCAAATCTCAGATAACCAAGGGTTTGGATAGCGAAAAACTTGCATAGTGAAAGGAAATTAAATGAAACCGGCACCCTCGGATAACAAAAAAATTTCAGAACGCCCCCCCCCCCTTTTCAATGCATTCCTAAGGGAAATCGCGTTTCAGATAATGAAAATTCATTTTCAATGCATTCCTATGTGAAATTGCATTCAATGCATTCTTATGGGAATTTCGATTTACGAAAAATTTCACTGTATGAAAAAAACTCGGAGAACACATTAATTTCATTATCTGAGGTTTGACTATACATATGCAGGTGGAAGGCTGACTCCTTTCCAGATGGCATAATCAAACTTGCTCTGGAAATAGCACAAGATGCATTCTTCATACTTGGTGTGGGGAAGAGAACCTCTTCTCATAGGTCAGTCTGTTCCCTTCAATGGAGAACCGAAAGCCCTTCCTGCGGATGCTGTCCTCCGACTCAGATTTGTGAAATTCATCTTCCTCCTTTTCCTCCCCTTCGAATTGTTCACGCTGTTTTCTCTTCTTCCGCCTGTTCCTTCGCTCTTTGGCACTCTTTGAACTCAGCTTGGATGTTGCTGAAGAACTCTCCGAGAATCCTCCCACACCGCCAATTTCGCTGAACTCTCGGGATTCATCCGCTACAGCGGCTAAAGCAGCAGCCTGTTGAGTGACAAAGTGATATATATTTAAGATGTACAATAGGTAAAGATCACCTTTACTCGAAAGCCAATCGTATCTGACTCTGCGGATGTTTCTCTGGCCATGTGACATGCATGACTAGATGCAGGAGCAAATGGAACGCTGTTACCTTTCCTGCCGAGGCAGTACCTATTTATCTACTTGCAATTTCTTGCTTTCGAACTGCTAGGTTGGCAGGAGTTGGGACAAAGATGGGAGCTCCATTATTACCAAAATAGCCCACTATAAGCCACTATGCGCAGTACAAGGCGCATTCCATTTTCCAGTGTATTTTATAGGGAGGAAAGTGAGTCTTATACACCAGCAAACACGGTAGTTTGAGGTTCATTATTCTAATCCTGAGTTCCAAGAGAAAAAAAAAGAACTAATGAAACAAGCTGGTAGGTAGAAAATTTCCAGAAGCATGCTAGACCCACAAGATTTATCTCCAGAAGCCGCCCTAAGACATTTTGCTGCCTGAAGCTGTCATATTCTCTCCTGCAGCCCAGTTCTAAAAGTTTTGCTGCAAAATTCAGATACAATACCATGTGAAGCAGGTCACATCACTTTGCTGTCTGGCCAAATTCATCCTAGTTAGCTGAATGTGGTACTGAAAGCATACCTCTCAGGCAGTTTACTCATCATAGCTCCAAAGAGAGAAATGTGGGAACATTAATCAATTGTTTAATTAAAATAAAATAAAAGACAAACAGCCCCCTTCCACTCTCTTATACCATTTAAGTACCATATAGTGGCGCTGTGGTTGTTCAGTGGTTAAGAAGCTCATCTTGTAATCTGGAAGGCTGGCTAATTGGCAGTTCGAGACCTGGGTACTGCATGACAGATTGAGCGCCTGTCTCTGTCACAGCCTCTGCCAACCTAGCTGTTTGAAAGCAAGAAATTGCAAGTAGGTACCACTTCAGTGGGAAAAGATCTTGGGGACATGAAAAGTGCCTCATTTGGGTGTCCCCTGAGCAGAGTTTCTACAGCAAAAATCCTTTCAACCCATAATAATTTCTGATACGAAATTATTAATATTATAGCACCATATAAAAAGGAAGTACCAGGTCTTCTCTATTTGATTTGGGCAAAAACAGTGATACCTCATACAACGTCCAAACTTGGTTCCACAAGTTTTGACTCTATACGGATTTGTGAAGATTCCCCGTGCCCGGTTGGGCATCAGTGGCTTCTGGCAGAGGTTAAACCAGTGAGCAAACTCCTGGCCTCTGGCCCTTGTCAGGGCGTAAGGGGGGGTGAATTAATGATAGGGATTAATTCGGCCGCTTGTAGCCTGACCGACGATTCTGCCGAGCAAGCATCTCGCAGACCTCAGTTATCCATTAGAGTAATCACTCATCCTCTGGCCAAGGTAATCCCCGGTGTAAATATCAGCCATATTTACCCTTGCTTAAACCCTAAACAATGGTCTTCCTTGCCCCATGTTTGTCCAAGTTAATTAACTTCCCTTTGAGAGGTTCCCTATTAACCCGGGTACGTGGGTGAGGTAATTTTCCTGTCCGATGACAGTTTTGCCACCGTTGCGCTTTCTTCCCTATAAATGATGTTGCCTTTTTCCAATAAAGTACTGATCTGATCTCGCTCCATTTGCCTCGTGTCGTCACTTGATCAGTCTCCTCCGGGACCTTAAGGCCACCCCAGTGGCCCCAATTCCTACAGATTTGGACTTTGTATGAGGCATGCAAAATCCTAGCCGTGATGCCTCATACAACGTCCAAATCTTTGCCGTGATGCCTCATACAACATTGTTTCCATTGAGATACACTGTACTGTAACAGCACAGACTTCAGGGCAAAGCCAAGTAAACAGACAGGAAACTGACAGAACTTTAAGAAATCATTGTCTAAAGGTTAAATACATTTAAAAAAAATGTCAAACAACCCCGATTGTCCAAGAACCTGAAGAATGCTGCAAAAATCCCAGGAATGCTTCCAAAAATTCTGACGGAAAAAACACACAAAAAAATTTAAAACCGTGCTCAAAACCACTCCTAAACACTCTTTGCCTTGTGCAAAACCCACAAGAGCAATGCATGCATGTGTCCTGCCTTTTATACTGCCCAGGCACAATGCAACCTGGGAAAACCCCAATGCCTCATACAAAGTCGCAGTGACTTTGTATGAGGCAACTTTTTTCAAGGAATTAGGCGGTGTTGTATGAATCCGATGTTGTATGAAGCGGACTTTGTATGAGGTATTACTGAATATATATTTTAAAAGGAGCCAAATAAGATTCCTGCTTTAGTACTGTTAAGAAAAGCACTCTTCATATTTGTTTATTCCTAATCATATTCCTCCTTGAAGAAGTATGTTTTACTCTTTTGGAAAATGAAAGATGGGAAGAAGAAAGCTCTTGGCCCATATCTGTTAACGTCAGACCATTTGTCTCAAATATTATGCTTCTCTCTCTTTTCCTATCCTCCTCACTGTCTCTTACTTGGGTAGAGTATGTGCACATGCCTATTATGAAGTAGCTATCCTGACATCTAAAAGCATCCTACGTAAACACAACAATTCCTGGAATGAGCAAGGAACAAAAGCTTAAGAGACTGTATTCCACAATAATGCAACCTGAGCTTCTTCTTGCTGTTTTTTCAGCTGCTCCAGCATCTGCTGAAATTCTGCCTCTTTCTGCTCAGCTTCCTCCATGGTGGCCTGATTCTGTTCTTCGTAGGCCATGGCAACAACAGCAAGGATCAGGTTGATCAGGTAGAAGGAGCCCAGGAAGATCACCAGCACAAAAAAGATCATGTACGTTTTGCCAGCAGCACGCAGCGTCTATAAAAAAATTAAATTAAATGAAGTGAATTCTTTAATCCTGTTCACAAATTACAGTAGTTAAGTATATGAAGTCCAGGTGTGATGAGAGAAGCCTACCATCTCTGTTTCCACTTACTTTCACATGCAGGGCCCGTGGTGGCTATTTTGGACACCGGGAGAAGTCCCGGTGCACCACAGGGTCTGGCGTCCCCCAGAGGTGGGCAGAAGTATGACACAAGGCGGCTACACAATGGTGCAAGTCAATTTCTGCCCAAGCCGGCACCTTTGAGGCAGCAGGGAGCAGTTTCCGACCATGGAGCAGATATTGCTGTGCACCAACCAGCCCCAGCCCCTGCCATGGCTGGTTGGTGAACAGCGATGCACCAGCCCTGCCCCCCGCCATGGCCTTCGTCACTCCGCACCCAACTCCATAGGCTCCGCCCCTCCCCCCTGTCCACCACCCTTTAAGCATAGCTAGCACACCCCTGGTCACATAAAATATGTGAAAGTGTCTATCATCGTCATCTCCAACAATAATAAATGCCGGCTTTGTAATGAAAAGGATGAAACAGTAGGATGCAGCAAAAGTTTACAGACTGATTATTTGCAATGCTATGACAGGGTTGTAAAAGATATTTATTGGAAACTTTGCTAGAAGTAGAGAAAGTTTTATAAAATGAAAGAGTTAAGATCCTATGGGACTTTAAAATTTCAACAGATAGACATCTGACTCACATCACACCTGATATAACTGTTGTGGAAAAGGTCAGGTTTATTGACATTGCCATACCAGGAGAAGCATGAATTGAAGAAAAACAACTGGAGAAAATCACAAGATATTATGATTTGCAAATTGAAGTTAAGTATCTATGGAGGAAGAAATCTGTTGTTGTACCGATAGTGCTCAGAGCCCGTGGAACAATACCTAAAGGACTGCCTAGATCAAGCGTTCTCAACCTGTGGGCCTAATCCAGGCCATGGAGCTCATTGATCACGCCTGTGGTGGCCACCCAGGCACCTCTAGAACTGCCTACCACCACCGGAAGTCAAAATATGTCACTTACCATGGTGGCGGGGCAGGAATCATGCTGTTTTGGTGGCTTCTTGCACTGCCTCCGCTGCCTCCCAGGTTGGCAACTTCCAGTGCTGGGCAGAGCTTATATCAGTGCCTGGGTTCCCAGTGTGGAACCAGGAAATTTCCAACAGCTATGGTTTGGCTGCTGAAGCGCGGCGGAGAAGAGGTGAAAAAAAAAAAATCCCAAAGTGGAGCGAACATGCTCCCAAAAGCCTCCCCCTGCCCTGGGAAGCGGCAGAGGCTGTGTATGAAGCCGCTAAAATGGTGCAATTCCCCCATGCCGCCGCTGCCAATTTCGATGAAAACATAAGCAGTGGGCACAGCTATGCCTCCAGCCTGCACAGCTGAGTGTGGTGGTGGGAACTGGTCCCTGGTGGGAAAACTTCAGGAATCCCTGGTCTAAATAATTGGAAATTTTGGATTTATCAGACTTGAACATCCTATCTCTCCATAAAACAACTTTACTAGGAACTGTATATATACTTAGACATTACCTTAACAGTTCTTAGGTCCTTGGTTAGGGCTTGAGCTGTTAATTTCATACCAGTCCTTGACTGTGACTCGAATGATAGGTTTGCATAATAATAATATGCAATCAAGTTAGTTACAATTTATTGTGACTTTTTCAAGGGTTTTCTAGGCTAGAGGATTCAAAAGTGGAGGCATTCTTCAGGCTACACAGGCTGGCTCTTCTAAGAGGCCCAATGGGGAATTAAACTTGTGTTCAGCCAGCCAATGATGTGAAGATAATTGTATTTAAAAAGGGTAGGGTTTGGTTCACAAGGAGACGTTACACAGATACCCAATCTCACTTTTTCAACTTGTTGGCTATAAGTGTTGAAAGAATGGTTATCATGCTCCTTTACTTCACATGTTTAGCCAATAAACGAATAAAATGTGGTACCCAGTGTGATGTAGTGGATGGAGAATAGATTAGGATTCTAGAGAACAGGATTCAAATCACTGCTTGGCCATGGAAACTCACTGTGGGAATGGAACTATTAAAACTACTTCTTAAATATCTCACTTACCTTGAAACCCCTGTTAAGAGTTGTATAAGTCGGTTCTGACTTGACAGCACATAAACATTATAGTGCAGAGCTACATAAGCTGGACACTGTCCACATACTTCTGGACTATTTTCTTTGGAATTACTGTACCATCATTCCCCCCAACCCTGGAATAACATTTCAATTCTTTGGAAGCAGTGTGATGGAAGAAAGAGGACTTCTACAGAGATTCTCACCAGTTGGTAAAGGTTTTCCCAGTAGTCCTGAGTCATGAGGCGAAAGAGTGACAAGAAGGCCCAGCTGAAGGTGTCAAAACTTGTGTAGCCATAGTTGGGGTTTCTACCAGCTTTTACACACATATAGCCTTCTGGACACTGGCTGTGAAAAAAGAGGGGAAATCATTTTTAAAAGGCTATTCTAATCAAAATATGTGTCACTGCAGGCTGATCCTGGATCAAATGATAATTTTATTTTATGACTAGCATGCCACGAACATTTGAATGTCTCGCCTGAAGAAGTGATCATGAATCATGAAAGCTTGCAATGATTTTTTTAAAGTTATCACCTACTACTTCTGCACATGTTTTATACATAGATCACACAGCTGACTTTGTTTATTTTATGAGTCCACTGTGAAAAAACTCAAGAAAGCTAACTACATGGAAAGGTCTATAGCAGTGGTGGCAAACCTATGGCACACGTGCCAGAGGGGGCACTCAGAGCCCTCTCTGTGGGCATGCATACCATCACCCCAGCACAGATTTCACCCTGCCCCTTTGCCCAGCAGTCCAAAGGGAGCATTTCCTCCTTCCCCTGTCTGGGGTAAGGCATGCTGCTCACATGCGGCATGAGGGTCTTTAGGAAGGGTATAGAAAATAAGTCAGCAAGTGTCATTTTGCCTCTTTATAAATCTATGGTGAAGCCCCATCAGGAATACTGTGTACAGTTCTGGTCGCCATACCTCCAGAAGGATATTATGGAGTTGGAAAAAGTGCAGAGGAGGGCAACCAGAATGATTAGGGGACTGGAACACCTTCCTTACCATCTGAGGCTCCAACGGTTGGGCCTCTACACTCTTGAACAACGGTGCCTAAGAGGTGACCTGATTGAAGTTTATAAAATCATGCACGGTGTGGACAAAGTAGATAAGGAAAAACTGTTTTCCCTATCGTATAACACTAGAACTAAGGGGCACTCCATGAAACTTTTGGGTACTAGTTCTCAAACAAATAAGAGAAAGTACTTTATCACCCAGAGGATTACTGGTCTATGGAACTCCCTGGCAGAAGAAGTGGTGACAGCTGTCAGTCTTGACAGCTTTAAGAAAGGATTAGACAAGTTCATGGAGGACAAGGGTATCAATGGCTATAATTATGGATACCTAAGGACAACCTCCGGGTTGGAGAAATAGGATATCTCTCAATGCCATTTCCAGGGAATCCTAAGCAGGTGAAGGCATCTGCTTGGGAATACCCTGAAGGAAATGGTGAGCCACTGTGTGAGACAGAATGCTGGACTGGGTGGGTTGTGGCATGTTCCAGCAAGGCTGTTCTTATGTTCTTATGAGGGTGCGGGATAGCATTTTGGGCACTTGGTCTCTAAAAGGTTCACCATCACTGGTCTATAGGATCAAAACTTTTTCACCATTAATAATGAAAATCTATCCACTACTTTATGCCAATCCATAAGATACTTCAGAGAGTGCTGTCCTACAAAGTTATTTGCTAGCTTTAAGTTCATTTTTCTTGCTTATACAACAGTTCATTGGAAGAAAAAATGTGGACTGCTTCCAAGCTTGAAGAAGGAGTTTATTACTGGATGGGTCCTTGCTCAGAAACTAGGGAACACGTTGTGCAATGGGCTGTTATATGAGGGGAAAGAACAAATAGGATTCTGCCCTCTATGTTTTACCACAAGACTAAAAACAAGGGTGGGCAACTTGTGATTTTACAGATACTTTTGGACCGTAACTTCCATTATCCCTCACCATTGGCTGTACAGGTCACAACTGATGAAAGCTGTAGTCCAACAACTTCTGGAAGGCCACAAGTGGCCTACTCTCTGGACCTGGAGAGACATCTAATGCAAAGGAAAAGTCTCCCTTTGGATTCAGAAATGCTTCATTAGATTGAAAATGAAGCTTAGAAATGTTATTTTTTGGATAAGGGCTCCCCGAAATTCTTGCAGTCTGCAAGATTCAAGGAGATGCAGTTCGAGAAAGCAACATCTGCCCCACTCTGTGTGAAACATAACAGTGGTAAGATTGGGGTCAGGACAAGATATTAGAGTAACTCATGTTCTCCAGGTGATAACGGGATAAATACATCATCCTTCCCTATCTCATCTCCTCCTTAAAGTCCTCCACAAATGTAGATGCTCACGCACAGACAGCTGGCTCCTGATCCCAAAATGTTAGAGGTTTAACATTTGGGAGATATTAACAAAATTTAAATTGGTCAACTGTAACCAATCACTACTGCATCCAGCATCTATGAAGACAAAACGATATAGAAGAGCATTCTCTCACCCTGCGTCTGAGCCATTGCCACACAGTAAAGCATCATTCTGTCCTTCCAAGAAATAAAAGTTATCTGTTTGGAAAGAACAATTGATAAAATTAATTGCACTGAAAATAACCGTTTGAACGAACTAATCAATTAAAAAGTCTTGTGGCACCTCAAAGACTAACACATTTATTACAGTGTAAACCAGGGGTGCCCAAGCTTTTCGAGCTATGTTCTAGTCATGAGGTTCAGCGGGCCGGTCACATGGTTCCTCCCACTGGAAGTAAAATGCACTTTGCAATCTGTTTTGCAACAGATATATTTTGTAACAGGATGAGATAGATTTTAGGCTGCCATTTTCTCTGCTTAAGCCAGGGGTGCCCAAACTATGGCCCATGGGCGAGATCTGGCCCTCTGCATCAATTCATTTGCCCTGCGCCACCCTCATCGCTCCTGGGAGCGGAAGTAAAATGCGCCCATAGGGTGCATTTTACTTCTGCTTCTGGGAACGACAAGGGTGGCGTGGACCAGATGAATTGGCATTGGGGGCCAGATCTGGCCCACAGGCTGTAGTTTGGGCACCTTTGGTATAAACTCTTATGGCTGTAGAGTCTTCCATATAAGACATAATCAGTCAATGCACTGACTGAGAATATAAAAAATAATCCACTGTAAATTAAACTCAGTTACAGGTTCTACCTCTATGAATAGTGTCAGGTGTGTCCAGATGGGCATACAATTTGGTTTGGTTAGAACCAAATTATGGTATCCACATGTGTTTTGATTTAGAAAGCTCCTACCCACCTCTTTTTAAAACTGCCCCACTCCTTTCTGGCACAACATTGGGGCTAGAGGCTTTTCTCAGTGCCATTCTGAATGTTCCTAATTATCCCGTTCTGTTATTTTGTACCAAAACATTGCTGTGGACAACGCTAGCTGAGGCGATAACCCTGTGGTGTATTTGGTAGGTTGTGGCATTGAAAGGGATGAGGGAAAGGCAAGATCTCCCTCTGGGCAACTAAAAGCTTCCCTACTTTTTAGGATGATAAAACAACCTGAAACCCACAATTCAGTGGGAAAGGCAGTGGTGCCTGTGATGAGATGAAAGCCCAAACTACACAACAGTAAATAAAGGTTTCTCATTTATCCTTGAAGGGAGGACATGCCGTACCTCAACCTCCCTAGAATGCACCAATGTGTCCATGTCTGGATTCGAACATCTCTTTTAACAGAGCCCTTTCTCAGTGCTGGGCTTCAGTAGGTTCACCCTAGATCGCCAGAACCGGTAGCAGAAATTCCGGCTGGCCACGCCCATCCAAATTTTGAAATAAAGTAGTCCTAATTGGGGTGCAACACAGGGCTTTCCCCCTGGCCACGTCCACCATACCACACCCACAGTTTTTAATTGGAGTCTTTGCCACCCTGAATGGGACAAGAGAAATTATAGAACAAGATACATTGGTGGTATTTTGTGCACCATTGCTAGGCACATGCATTGCTCTTTTTATTCTTTTTATTCACTTTTTATTTAATAAAAAAAACAGGGAAGTCCCTGCAACCTGCTGAATGACAGCTACAGGAAAAAAATGAAGAATAGGATGTATCACCCAATAAAATATGAAAATTATATTCTCAATAAGCATGTTTGTCATCCCAAATTGCAATGTATTCCACTACTACCTGTTCTGCTAGAAGAAAATATTTTTAAAAATCCATCTACATTTTTTCATAAATTGAAAATGGAATGCACAATTGCAGGAACAAAAATATTTGTATGACTGGGTAACTGATACAGCCAGTCAAGATTTAAGAAACAGGCAAACAGTATTGGTCTCATGTTGCAATGATAAACAATATTATTGCAAAATATAAAAAGCAGCTATATACCACAATCCTAATCAGTATCTGAAGTATTATGGTAGCAACCTTAAGCCCACTTATTGGGGAGAAAATTTAATTAATGAATTTGATGTCCTAGTCACACAGTATGTGTATGGTTTTTTTTTTTTTTTGATGAACAGCACAGTCCTAACCATGCTTAATTAATTAATTAATTCTAAAGAAACCTATTTGGAATTGTGCCATTCATGACAAAACAGTTCTCTCTGTGTGTGCTTAGGGTATCTATTTAATTAATTACTTCTAAAGAAATATAGTTGGGATTGTGCCGTTCATGACAAAACAGTTCACTCTGTGTGTGGTTAGGACATAAAAGCAGCGCAAATGTATTCAAGAGATTTTACCACAACCCCGTGTAAAAGCTAGTAGCGACTACCCTCCACTAAAAATAATAGAATAAGCCTTAAAGCTGAGATAGGCAAATCTCAGGGCAATTTTGACAAGAAATGGTACTTGTGACAAAAGGTGGTAAACTTTGCACTGCCTCTCAATAGAAATCCAGGCCATAATTCAGTTTTTATTCATTTCACGTGTATCCCATTTTGTCTCCATAGAGGTCAGGTGGACATAATTGGATTCGATCCATAATTTGCTACCCAGGAGTTGGCCTGACTCAACAACCTGAGCTTGGACCATGTGACACCATGTGACTTAAGAATATGCCGTAGGACAGGAGTTCTCAATGTTTTCCCACCACAGGTCAGACCATGCCCCCTCCATCAGCTGAACAGGCCGGACATATGATTCCCCCCAGTGTAAACGCTGCCACACACCATGGTGGGTGCGTTTGCACAGGCATGTTTACAGCTGTCGTAAATGTGTCCCGTCTGCTTCAGGGGTCACTGCCGCAGGCCGGATAGTTTGCTGCTGTGGGCCAGGTCTGGCCTGTGGGCCATAGATTGCAAATCCCTGCCCTAGAAACTGTTGAGATTCTGAACACTGGTCCTCAGCTGATACAACATTGGTTGTTTAAGTAAACCATAAACTGCCATAGTTAGCCAAATGACTTTTTCTGAACAATGCAGCTCTATCCATGTCTGCTTGGAAGTAATTCTCAAAATATTCAGTGGAGTATACATTTATGATTTTCATTGCACTCATTAATTGCTGCCTTAGTTATGCTATATAAAAATAAACAATTCAGCTTCCACTCATGTTATGTATGATAACTGTGTGTAACTGTCAAAACCATTCAAACCTCCATGTTCCCGCGTTTTTCTAGCTGTCAAACAGCATCCCTGTTTGACAGCTACGAAATCTCGCCAGACAGCGTAGTCTCGCGAGATTTCAGGAGGCGCGCAATTCATATTCTGACAGGCGTGCAATGTATCTTTTATATGCAAATAAGTGGATTGAAATGTGTGCACTTGTTGTTGGCCAATTGGCAGTGTTTATTGCTGTTACTGTAACCAGTTGAATTGTATATAAGTCCGAGTTTTGCCCACACCAATAAAGAGCTGTGTTTCACTTCTTAATGTGAGTCGTCATCATTCCTTGAACACCAAACTGGTGACAAAGGTTGGATGGCATCCCCACAAGGTAGCAACATCGGCCCATTCAACCTGGCTCATCCAGAGAAATGGGCAGTCTACGAACGCCGGTTCCACCACACTATGGTGTCCCAGAAGATCACCAATGAGGACCAGAAGTGCTCCTGCTTCCTCGCACAGTGCGGATCTGAGACGCTTCAGATGGCCATCCACCTCGTTCTTCCTCAGGACATGGATGAGGTGCCGCTTGCTGAGATCCTGTCAGCACTGAGGAAGCACCTGCAACCGGAGGTCTCAATCTTCCCGGCCAGGGTGGCCTTTCACAGAAGGGAGCAGCATCCCAGTGAATCCATTGCTGAATACACCGCCGCACTTCACCTGGCTGCTGCCCCGTGCAAGTGGGACAACAACGAAGAAGCGCTCCGTGACCGTCTGCTGGCCGGCATGAGGGATGAAGATGCTCAACGTTTCCTCATGGTCAGGAAGATACTAACATTCAAGGCCATCCTGGAAAAGGCATTAGCGTCTGAGGCCGCACGGTCCGGAGTGAAGCTCTTCCGGCATCGCCACTCCACTGCCAGTGCCACCAAATTGGTCGTGCATGCCCACCGATGCTCATCTTCTTCGTCATTGGCATCTCCTGGTTCCACCTATTCCTCAGAGTCCAGCGACATAGAGGGTAAAGTCCGAGCGGTCCAACGGAAGCGCCGAGAGCACCGCGACGATCGGGAGAAGAAATTCCTTCGGAAGTGCGATGGCTGTGGGGGCCGGCATGACCGCAAGAAGTGCCCATTCCACACCGCAGAATGCCACAACTGCAGGTGGAAGGGGCACACAGCCAAGGTATGCCGGCAGCAAAAGCGGAGACCTGCAGTGCCTGAGTCCAAGTGTGGTCATCGCCGCGACGCGTCCATCGCCAAGGTGTCACACGAACCAGATCCGTGTCAAGTGGGCAGCGTCAGCAAAAGGTTCTACGCCAACCTGAGCCTTCAGGATGTCCCCTTCAGAATGGAGGTGGATTCAGGTACCACATTTTCTATAATTCCACAGCAGGAGTTTTTGAGGATTCCCCCAGCCTCTCATCCCAAGCTTAAATCCCTCAAGACTTCCCTCCGGGATGTGCAGGGTTGCCAGATTCCGGTCCTGGGCGTGGGTAATTTCTTGGTTAGTTTCAAAAATATACGCACCACCTTGTCCCTGGTTGTGGTTAAACAGGGCACTAACAATCTTATTGGGACCTAATGGTTTAAGCCCCTGGGGATCCGGCTATCTGGCATTCATTCAATATACTCTGACCCAATCCAGAACATTTGTGCTGCACATCCCGAGGTGTTCAAAAAGGGTTTAGGCTTGTACAAAGGGTCCCCTGTTGACTTTGAACTTGATCCTGCCATCCGGCCCATCCGGATGAAGCCACGCCTGGTACCCTTTGCCCTCAAAGAGAAGATAGAAGCCGAGCTGGACAAACTGGTTGGGCAGGGCATCCTGGTGCCGGTGGACTCTGTCGAATGGGAGACGCTGATTGTGACTGTTCTAAAAAGCAACGGGGAGGTCAGGATATGCGCGGACTATAAATGCACAATCAATAAAGCTATTCACCCGAATGCATGTGCCCGTGGTAATCCACCTTCTTGCCTCCTTGCATGGAGGAAACTGCTTTGCAAAACTTGACCTTGCCCAGGCTTACCAACAGTTAACCATGACTCCTGTCACTGCCCAGATCATAGTCACGCATAAGGGGACATTTAAGGTGACCAGACTACAGTTCGGGGTGAATGCGGCCCCAGGAATATTTCAATCTCTTGTAGAATGCATTCTTAAAGGGTTGCCCGGAGTCCTGCCATACTTCGACGATGTCCTGAGGAACTAACGGCCAGGCTCGATATAGTACTGTCATGTTTCGAGCGGGCTGGTCTACGTCTCAGAAGGGACAAGTGTGTATTTCTGGCAAGGGAGAGGGAGTTCCTGGGGTACAGGATTACACCCCAAGGTATCATGCCCTCAGTCTCCAAGGTGACGGCCGTACGGAATGCACCCAGGCCAAAATGTAAAGCTGAATTGCAATCATTTCTGGGACTGTTAAACTTCTATCACGCTTTCCTCCATCGCAAAGCCTCAGTTGCCGAACCATTGCACCGGCTTCTTAAAAAATACACTGTTTGGCACTGGGGCCATTGCCAAGAGAAAGCGTTCCAAGACCTTAAAAGACTACTGTCTTCGGATGCAGTGTTAACACACTTTGATACCAACAAATGGGTTGTTCTTGTGTGTGATGTGTGTGTGATGACTCCCTGTGGGAGTCGGGGCTGTGTTGTGCCATGTGTTAAATGACGGGAGGGAAGCCCCCATAGCATTTTATTCCCATTCTCTGTCAAAGCCTGAGAAAAATTATGCTCAGACTGACAGGGAGGCGTTGGCAATTGTGGCAGGCACTAAGAAATTCCATGATTACCTCTATGGGAGGCCCTTTACCATCGTGAATGACCACAAGCCCCTCCTTGGAATCTTTGTAAACGGGAAGCCCGCACCGCAAATCCTGTCGCCAAGGACGTTGCGCTGGGCAATCTTCTTAAATGCATACGATTTCACTCTAGTACACAGGCCCGGCAAAGACATCAGCCACACTGATGCCCTGTCATGTTCTCCACTGCCTGGGGTCGGGGAACTGGATTGCGAGATCAAAAACGATCACCAGGTCCTCATGACTGAGGCATTTGACTCGCCCCCGGTCATCCTTTCTGACATTGCCAAAGCCACGGCCAAAGATGTGGCATTATCTAAAGTCATTTCTTGGGTATAAAAAGGCTGTCCCATCTCTCCTCCTGCCGAGGAATTCAAAACATTCCATCGCAAACGCTTGGAATTGTCAGTGGAACAAGGTTGCCTTCTGTCGGGCCAGTGGGTGGTCATTCCTGTCACCCTCCGAAATAAGGTTTTAAATTTACTTCACACAAGTCACCCGGGAATTGTACGTTCCAAAGCCCTTACCCACAGTTATTTTTGGTGGCCCCAACTGGACTGAGACATAGAACAGATAGTTGGCACTTGTCCCAGCTGTCAATGCTCTCGCCCAGAACAATCCCACCTTCCCTCTCGGGAATGGGACTCTGCTAGGGGCCCATGGTCCAGGTTACACATTGATTTTGCAGGTCTATTTAGGGGAGCCCTATTTTTGTTGGTTGTGGAAGTGAGTAGAGTGCCCAATACCACTTCAGCCACAACAATAATGCACCTAAGGAGGCAGCATTTAGACTCCCAGATGTGCTGATGTCCGACAACGTGTCCACATTCACATCTGCAGAATTCCAATCTTTCATGGAAAGGAATGCAATTAGGCACATCACTGCCGCCCCATTCCACCCTGCCACTATTGGCCAGGTGGAGCGGCAGGTGCACACAACCAAGGATGTGCTTCGGCGCATGGGGGAAGGAGATTTGGAGCTCCAGTTATGTCAGTTCCTTTTTACTTATAGACTCACCCCCCTTGCCTCAGGGCTATCCCCTGCTGAATTGCTCCAGCGAAGGAAACTTTCATCCTTGCTGGACAGATTAGGGTGGAGGACAAGGGCACAAATATAGTGATCCAACATCAGAAGGGTTTCTCGCCCGGGGACCCTGTTCATTGTCGCAATTATGCAGCCAGTAGTCCTATGTGGGTGCCTGGTTTTGTGATCGATCAAACTGGTCCTGTTTCTTACAGAATCGAAACAGCCACTGGTCTGATCTGGAGAAGGCACGTGGACCAGTTGAGACCCAGAATACAGATACCGGACGAATACAGATACTCAACATTAGGGTTGGCTCCCACCTGTTTAAACCTGTTTATTAGCGGGGAGAGCTAATAGTCAGCAACCAGCTAACATTGACCCAGAAGTGTGTTCTAGGGACCGATTTCAGGGAGACATTGCTGAATGCTCCCCCACTCAGGCCAGGAGTACTCCCACACTTTCCCAGCCTAGCACACTGTACTCTACTGTTAATGATGACCACTATTGTTTAGAGTCGCCCTCTACTCTCAGTACACATAGGAGGGACCCTCAGTTGTGTTTTCACCCCCAACATTAAACTTTGATTTTGAGCGATCCCCTGCTCCTCCATCTGACAAACGGGGCTTTGATTTGGGTTGTCAGTCCTCTCCTTCTACTCAATCCCTCACTTCAGCCGGATTGCCTGTCCTATGAGCCCTCGAGCCAGCTCAACCGAGTGTCCGACCAAAAAGGGAAACTAGACCACCAGCATGGTAAAAGGATTTTGTTTTTACCTAGGGGGGAAGAATGGTATGTATGATAACTGTGTGTAACTGTCAAAACCATTCAAACTGCCATGTTCCAGCATTTTTCTAGCTGTCAAACAGCGTCCCTGTTTGACAGCTACGAAATCTCACCAAACAGCGTAGTATCGTGAGATTTCAGGAGGCGCCCAATTCGTATTCTGACAGGTGCGCAATGTATCTTTTATATGCAAATAAGTAGATTGAAATGTGTGCACTTGTTGTCGGCCAATTGGCAGTGTTTATTGTTGTTACTGTAACCAGTTGAATTGTATATAAGTCCGAGTTTTGCCCCATCCAAACTGTGTTCAAACCCCACCAAAAAAGAGCTGTATTTCACTTCTTAATGCGAGTCGTCATCATTCCTTGAACACCAAAACTCATGATGCCAGCATTGTGATATTGCAGATGACAACTATGGCTTCATATCAGCAGTAGCAGCAGCCCTATTATTTTAAACACATATAAGTCATCTAAAATTTATTTAGCGCTGAACAGATTTTAAAAGATGAGACAGTCTTAAGTTACGTGTTTACAATCAAAGAAACAGGCTACAAAAGGAAATGGAGAGGGGAGAGGTATCCAAGACCTCTGAACCCCAGGGTTCCAGATCAGTCTGTGAAAATTAGATGTAGTAGAAAAATCAACTAGGCAAATTCATTTCAGCTACACCGGTTGAAATGCCATCATAAAAGGCTCCAGGCACAGTGGACTGTATCAATGAAACTAATGACAGCAATTGCCTTGGGAGGATATATTCATGATTTTCATTGCACTCATTAAACTTGGGGCATAACCACACTGACACACTGAATCAAAACAATTATGCTTGGCTTCAATTTGATTCAAAGCTTATATCTTTAATTGGAATCAGTGCTTGCACATGAGTTGTGGCATGTTTTGGGAGTACACTGTTTGTACTGGATGCAATGCAAGTCACATTCTGGCTCACAGATCCCCTTCTTTCCTTTGGTCCCACCTCTGCCCATCCTTTCTTCCTCTGTTCCTGCCTCTGTAAATCCTTTTATGATTGTCTGTCTTCCCAGTTTTGCGTCCAGAGAAAACAACACACACACACACACACACACACACACACACACACACACACACACACACACACACACACACACACACACACACACACACACACACACACACACACTGAAACCTCACTACCTCTCCTCTCTTCTGGGCTTTGGAAGAAAGAAAATAGTCATTGCTTTGAAATATGCAAATACACAACTGGGATTCCTTCCCACTATCTCACCTTGAATCTCTCTCTCTCCAATGGCGGTATCTTTGCTCTTGATAAAGAGAGAAAAGTTCCTGGGGGAAAAACTTTTATAATTCCCATCCCTAGCGACAAACTGAAAAGCTGTTCTAGCTATAATCTCAAATTATTTTTTAAACAGAAAAACAGGATGTTCAGGGGAGAGGAAAGAGCATAGAGGCTGGTTCTCCCAGTTCTGAACATCACTGCCCCAAACACCCACCCCATTGATACACCACACACACAAATGCACACGCACACATGCGCGCGCGCACACACACACACACACACACACACACACACACACACCTTTACAACAAGGAATCACAACTGGTTGTAGTTGAAAAAGCTGAATCAAATTGTTCCGACACAAAGAAGTGGACTGAAGCCCCCACAGTGGGGGAAAAGGGTGGGGGGCTGCTTTGGGAGTGAAAAGCACCAGATGGAGTCAATTCAGCCTCTGCATCAGGCAGGCAGTAAAAAATAAAATGAATCCACCAGTTTTATAAGTGGTTTTTGATGAGGAAGTATGATGCTTAGCTATATGAATAAGCATTTGAACTCACAGGGCCAGATGCTTTCTATCAACTCATACCACTAGCTACAAATACATGATTCTTCACTTGTGTACAACCCTGGCAGCTGAGGCTAAAATGACAACTAATGCACTAAAGCAATTGACTTAAATAATAGATTGACAAGTATCTGAGAAAATAATGTAGGAAGATACTATATATGTAGACCAGTGTTTCCCAACCTTTGTTGTTTGGACTTCAATTCCCAGAAGCCTAAGTCAATTCCCCAAAGCACTGATCAGCCAATGTAATGATTTAGGCTTCTGAGAAATGCAGTCCCCCTGTGAGGGTTTTCTGATGTAAACAATACACCTTAAATCCTTTCTGCTGACGGAAACATTCTATAAATGGAGATCCTCTCAGAGGATGCAATTGTCACAACATAAGTGACAGATTTATTTATTTATTTTATTAATCATATTTCTATTGCCGCCCCCTCGCTGGGGTGACTCTGGGCGGCTTACACACTAACAATAAAACTTTACAAGACATTTAAAACAGTGACTTTCGCCACTTGTCTCTTTCACCTGTAGTCATTTTCAGCAGTTCCCAAAAATCTACTCTGGAGAATAGCAGAAGAGATACCACAAGGATGGAGAACCAGAGAAAGTTACCTCTCAGCCAATCTGCCAGTAGCAATCTCTACTGGGACACAAGACAAGCTCTCTTCCATACACAGAAGGGAACTTAGGAGTTGACCTATTGAATATATCTACACTACACATTTATAGCACTTTGATATCCCTTTAACTATCATGCCTTCATCCTAAAAAACCCTGGAATTTCATAATTTAGTGAATTACTTGGAATTGACTGTCAAAGAACATTCCCATGAAGTACAGCATAAGAGCTGTCCTGTACAGAAATCTAAGTACCTCACTAAACAACATATCCTAAAATTTCCCAGGATGGAAAAAATAATACAGTAAATAGTTAAAGTAATATGAACCTGCTATGACTCAGTAGCATAAATCTAGTCAAACACTATATCTCAGGAGTTTTCAACCTTTTTAAGCCGGGGGCTGGGTCATGCTCCCTCAGACTTTGGGGGCTGGATGGCCATTTGGCACTTCCTCCACCACATGGCATTCCTGGTGTGGTGGAGGTGGTGGTGGGCCACATGAAATGGTGTCGTGGGCTGCATCTGGCCCATGGGCCGCAGGTTGAGAATCCCTGCTATATCTTATTGCAAAAACAAAACAAAGAGCACATATTAAGGTAATAAAAAGCAGATTTTCATTGTTTCCTAGCTGTCAATCACACAGTTGACAGTAGAATCTGGAAGTAACTAGGCACACAAAGTAGAAAAACAGTACTATCTGCTTGTACAATTAATAATAATAATAATAATAATAATAATAATAATAATAATAATAATAATAATAATAATAATAATAATAATAATAATAATAATAATAATAATAATAATAATAATAATAATAATAATAATCTATACCTATAAATCCAAGCGTTAACCGTTGGAATGTGACAAAGGCTCCCGCACCCGGCCATACTAGCCCATACCGAGCCTCCTGCAGTTGCCCGAACCTGGTCCGGAGGTTACTACAGGGTTGAGAAATGTGCCAGTGGGGCAAGAGCCCCACGAACGCAAACAAAGAAAAAGGACTTCAATTCTCAATGTTCTTTGTGCCGCGCCACAGCCAATCAGGCTGAGAGGTGCGAGGAAACAGAACGTTGGGAAACGCGTCGCGGCCAATTGAAATCGAGCCGCAGGAAAAAACACCGCCGCACGAACACAAACCACAAACACAAAACTACAAGTCCCAGTATCCTGCGCGCACAGAACGCTGAGAAAGCCGGCACATGAAAAATAAACTTACAAAACGCAACGGGAGTGCAAGTCCCCAGCAGGCAGACTCAGCGCCTCACAGCCACGCAAAATAAAAAGCCACAAAACACCACAGCGAGACACCCGCCGTCCTTCTTTCCCGGAGCAATGGGAAGAAGAGGGACTCCCTCTCCTCCACGATACCTCGCTGAAGGCATGGCGAGACCACCACCAGCGTCAAGGAAAGTTGAGCCGGGGTGGGGAAAAAACCAAAAACAGGCAGCAGTTCATCAGGGGAAGCACCCTCCCTGGTGGATGACTGGCTGATGCCTTTGTACTTCTAAATACAAAAGCAGCAGCCAGCAATCCACAAGGAAGAGCCCCACCCCTTACGGATTGCTGCCTGCCGATCTCTAGTTAGGTAAGCTGGGAGATAAAGGAGACAGAGAGGAGAGAACCATCGTTAGGCAGAGAGCTCTTCTCTGCCTCCTTCTCCTTCTTCCCAACCTACCTAACGAACCTTCCTGAGAAAAGAATGGGCTGACTGCCTCCTCCCTCCTTTCCTCCATTGCTACATCTAAACCAAAATTCAAAGCAGCAACGGGGAAAGAGGAACCAACAGCCAGCCCGTTCTTCAAACTAAAGTAAACAACAAAAATAAACACCAAAATTATTAGAAAATAATAAACCAAAAATAAATCAATAATTAAAAAAATTAATAAACAAAAAAATAAACCACAAAATACACAAATAAAAAGATCCACAATGACACAAAACCACATACAAAACACCTAACTACAACACGAAAAACCCACAAATTACACAAACAAACAACTAATTACACATATAAACAATGAAATAAAACAAATTAAACACAACCAGAAATAATCAAACCAATTAAACCAATCTAAAAGTAAACCAAAACAAAAAAGAACAAACAGAAACACCTCCCAGCCCACCACCACAAAAGCAAAACAAAGAAAAATCCCAGAAGAAAGAAAATCAGACAACTCACCAGCACGTCCTCCCTCCACGATGACCGGAACAGAAATGAAGAAACAAAGAGACTACTTACTGGAAGAAGCCCCACCCAGAGGTCAGGAGAGAAAAAACATGTGAAATGAAAGCAAAACCCCTAGCAGCCCCACCTGCAGGGCAGAATAGTAAAAACAACTCAAAAAGACTCAACAGCCCCACCTAGAGGCCACGAGAGTAAAAACAAGTCAAAAACATAAAAATAAATCACAATTTTACACAAATCACAAACATATGTCAAAAAAATAAAATAAAAAGATTTCTAAAATCCTGTGCTGAGTTTTAACTCAAATAAAAACCCAAAACATCTAAACACAGTTTAAAAACATTGAATGTAAAAAACATGTACTTTCACATTTTTAAAATTATTACCTACGGTACAACTATTTAAAAAACACTCACAAATATTTATACCCCGCTTTCCTCGACCCACAGGGTGACCCAAAGCGGCCCATACAAAATTGAAGGTACAGGCTTCAAGACACAATATTTAGAAAGACAATGATAAAAGGCAATTACTCATTTATTGCAGCAGGATTCTGGTAATAGTCTACAATCCTTTTGAAGGTTCACATTTTAAATGTGTTATCTATTTATTCTTTGCTACAGAATAAGCAGAACACTGATTCTAGGCTAAACAACATTTTAAATGAAATTAAAAAGTAATAAAAAGTTGTGTTGTCTTACTGTCATCGCTGACGTATTCATTCCAATTAAACGTAGTCACAGTGGTATTGATGTAGGTACCATTTTCTCCTATTGTGCTATCGAAGTACGAAGTTATGTTTATTTCAAAAGTAGAATTGTCCGGTGGCCAAATCAGGCATTTATGCCTCAGGTTCCCCATGAAAAGCTGAAGTCCGATTAGTGCAAACACACTCAGGCAAAAAACGGTCAGGATCATGACATCTGAGAGCTTCTTCACGGACTGAATCAGGGCTCCCACTATGGTCTTCAGGCCTGAAAATGGAAAGGGTGTGCCATTATGTTGTTGCACATTAAATTGTACAGGATGGTATGTGTGTGTGCTTGAATTAAATAAGATTCCATGCAGAATGATGACAAAATGATTATATTTGTGACAGCTTAATGAAAAGCCTGATTGCCTGTGAATATGAATGAAAAGCTGTTAGGTCTATGCCAATTTGAAACAGTATGTGGAAGCAAAATAAAGATCTCTCTATAGACATACTACAAGTGGAGAACTACTGCTTAAGCAAACATGTGATATATATATTTTTGCTCTCCATGCTATATCTCAGCCCCTCGGGTTTTTTTTTTTTTAAAAATGCTTCTTTTGCTGGTGTCTCCTGCCCAAACCATTCTTGCAGAGACTGTTTTTAAAAGTGTTCAACAGCATGATTATGTTTATGCTGTGTTAGATATTTAATGCCTCTATATTCAGTCTTATTGGATAAAACTGATCATGGTTTGGAAAGAAAGACTTTTTTTTAGAAAATCCCCATGCAGACTCCATGCACTTTTTCTCTCTTTCCTGTGTATTTTAATGTATAATTTTAAAATAAAAAATAAAAAAACAAAGAATCTCACACAACAGATTACACAGTTCAGTTGGAAGTGCCTACAACAAATGGTAAAATTTGCATCAATATGAAAGCCTTGATATAGTGACCTTTCATTTAAATAGTAGAAAGCTGGATGTCATAAGATGCAAATCATATAGCCACTTACTGCAAATGTCTCATGCAAGAATTTGTTAAACTCGAAGGCTGATCAGGAAATAAAATCAAGCTATAATGTTGAAAAAGCAAGGAATCCCATTTCACTGAAAACAATGTTGTTTTCGATTCCTGCTTTTCCTTTTTTTGCTTTTATTGTGCTGCAAGCAACATGGCTTAAGCTTTGAGATGTGATTTTGTCTTCAATGAATTTTTTTTAAAAAAATCAGCCTCTGTGTTTAACCTTGCTCTCACCTGGAATGACTGAAATTGTTTTCAATGCTCGGAGAACTCTGAATGTTCTCAACGCTGAGACATTGCCCAGGTCCACAAACTCTGTCAAATATCTGTAATAGGGGAGTTCACACACAAACACAATGACAGCACACAAGAAACAGTTGGAGATACAAGGGGCCTGCCAACTTCACCAGACTGCTCCACTTCTTACCTGGGATTACAGAAATAGTTTTCAAAGCTCTCAATACTCTGAAAGTTCGAAGAGCTGAAACATTGCCTAGGTTTACAAATTCTGTTACATACCTGTAGAATTAAATCACAGTTATTCAAAATTGAGGCAGAATTTAAGCTAATTACTGGGGCGGGGGCTCTTTCGTCAAGATCTTACCCTTGTTTGCTGCACTTGCCTTGTGTTAATTAATAAGCTTTTGGGGACTTCGAATAAAATCTGTAAAATGTCAGTGTGCAAATCGCATTGCTTTATTTAATTATTTATCTGTTTAAATCTTGAGAGGTTACTCCTATTCTGGTGGACAGAAAGAAGACAAGATATGAAATTATCTAATTTCAAAAGGGTAAACCGGAATTAGTTTATATTTTATGAATGGCAGACCCGTAATTTTCTGGCTCTGTAGCTGAGGATTATTTTGTGATACTAAAAATAAATACTAATGCTAATAACATAAAATAAAAGCATTATCATTGTAACAGGAAATTCCTCCACAAAGTTCTTTCTGTCAAATAAAATGTCAATATCAAGTTACTGACTACAAATCCTATTAAAATTTGTAAAAAGAAAAGAAAGAAAAATACTTACGCAAATGTAATGACGGTAAAGTCTAGCCAGTTCCAGGGATCTCGGAGGAAAGTGAAATTTTCTAAACAGAAGCCCCTTGCAAGAATTTTTATTAGTGATTCAAAGGTATAAATTCCAGTGAATGTGTATCTGAGAAAAATATCAATATAAAAGTTAAAAGAAAATAAATATTATTTCAAAACTATCATTTCCACAATAGTTAATAATTAGATAAAAAAGAATGTGCTAGATGTCTAAAATAGAATGACAAAAATGTTTTGGAGAAACAACTGGCTATCTTTTGGCCTTTTAAGAATTTTATGTCCTTTCTCTCCTTATTCCATTATTCCTCCCCCTTATTCCAAATTCACTGTCTGAATAGTTCAGTGAGTTGGGTTCCTGGCTCTCAAAAATTTGGAGTACGAATTCCCACTGCACCGTGAGAGATCAGATCTAGCCTGCTGCCCCCACCCAACTCACCTCTAAGAAGCAAAGTCTGTACAACATCATGCCAGGAACTTTGGGGACTCTCGTTGATAATTTTCTGTACTATCCACAAGAAATTGGTGCATGCATAAGGAAGTGCTCTTGTATCATGAAACCTTGTGTAATGTTTGATTTTTTCCAGTGATCCAATATAAGTACAGTGATACTCTGGTTAAAACCGTATAACGTTGGGGAATTGGAGGACAACTTTTGCACTGCACAATGTTAACGTGCAATGCAAAAGTTCTCCTCAAATTTTCTCCGGAGATCTCTGCCCCAAAGCCCACAAGCCTGCAAGCTTTGGGGCAGAGATCTCCGGACGTACCTTTGCTGTCCTAAGGCTACTGTATCACCATTCTTTTCCATTTATTTTGTGTAAGGATCACATGGCTGTCTTTGTCAAAAAAAAAGAAAAAAAAAGAATGGTAAACTACTTCTGAGTACTCTATGCCTAGAAAACTTTGGCATAAGCTAGAATCAACTGCATGGCACATAATTATTATGTTATCTTTATCAAACTCCTTAGAAAATAGGCTACTAATAAGAAAGAAACAGTGTGAAATACTGGCCAAAGAAACAAAAGGATAACTCTTTAAGTTAGTCTGCAAACAAGCTGTGATACCTTCCAGTTTTCTTCCAGCCTGTTGTTTGGGGAGAAGCCTTCAGAACTATATCAAACAGCTTGTCCCCAATGTTCAGCACAGTAGGAGTCCCAATTCTCCTTTGTGCATACACATATGTCAAACTGATGTAACATCAAAAGCCACCATTCTATTGGATACTGTATTGTAAAATAAAAGCTAGCACCATTCTGCATTTTGAACACAGAAAGAGGAAACAGCAGGAAAGACTATTGCAGTTCCATTAAATCCTACTCTAGAATTAGAATGAGTCCTGTACTGCATTGGTTAGCCAAACCCCTGTTCACAATCTGAGTTTGATCTCAATGGATTTAAGATTGACTCAGCTTTCTCTCCTTCTGAGGCTAATAAAATGAGTACCCAGACTGTTGGAGGCAAAAAGCTAATTACCTTGTGAATTACCCAGAGAATGCTCTAAGCACTATGGGGTAGTATACAGTGATACCTCATACAACGTCCAAACTTGGTTCCACAAGTTTGGACTTTATACGGATTTGGACTTTGTATGAGGCATGCAAAATCCTAGCTGCGATGCCTCATACAACGTCATTTCCATAGAGATGTATTGTACTGTAACAGCACAGACTTCAGGGCAAAGTCAAGGAAACAGACAGGAAACTGACAGAACTTTAAGAAATCATTGTCTAAAGGCTAAAAACATTACAAAACATGTCAAACAACCCTGATTGTCCAAGAACCTGAAGAATGCTGCAAAAATCCCAGGAATGCTTCTAAAAATTCTGATGAAAAAATTCAATTTTTTCCCCAAACTCATGCTCCAAACCACTCCTAAACACTCTTCGCCTCATGCAAAACCCACAAGAGCAATGCACGCATGTGTCCTGCCTTTTATACTGCCCAGGCACAATGCAACCTGGGAAAAACCCCAATGCCTCATACAAAGTCGCACGACTTTTTTCAAGGAATTAGGCGATGTTGTATGACTCCGATGTTGTATGAAGCGGACTTTGTATGAGGTATTACTGTATAAGTGTAATCGCTATTACTATTGCTAGAGATCATTGGTGAAAGTATTTTGGTGCTGTGGGGCCCGTCTTGAGCATCAAAAGCACTATCAGACACAGAACAGAAATTCAGCACTGGTCTGATAATGGATTCACCCAACAGGTATTACCATAGATATTTACATTTTTGCCCCCATCTTGTGTTCTAAACTTATGCTATTATGCAGGTCTGTATAATGTGGTAACCAGTGGCATGATACATTGTTTGATACAAAAATATGGGTGGGTGACTGCACATACTAAACACAGACATGCATGATGTAGTTATTAACACATTATATAGTAATTAAGTTGGACTTACTCTACATTCTTTGTCCACTCTGGAGGGTTACTCATAGTCATAAATACACAGTTGGTTAAAATAGTGCACATAATAAGCATGCTGAATAATGTACGTTACAGTTAAGGAACATAAGCTTGATAATACATCATAAGCAAAATTGTCAGCACAGACAGTTCTTAGACTTCTAGTGTTAATTTTTGCTATGTTACAATCATGCTCAAAGACCATCTCAAAACTTTCCTACTTATTGCTCTATAATGAAAAAGTACAGGTAGGCACTAAAATATACTTTCTGAAATACCAAGGAAAAAAGTTGATTTGAAAAAAGAAACATGTAGAAAGTACTTTTCTTTTTCAGAATTAAAAAGAAATGGTTCAAGTCACCTATGGGTTGTCAATAAAATGTCAGGATTCAAATATATATTGGTGAAGGCATGAGTGGCAATAGCTTTCAACTGCTTTGTAAACTGCTAAGCAACTAGAACTTCAAAATGATGTTTCAGACTAATATTGCACATTTGACGAATAATACAGCTATCAGCTAAAGACACAATGGCTCCTACATGGTTAACTAAATCAATATACAGGTGAACCTCATACAACAATTGCCCCGTATAGAAATGAAATCGCATAACAATTAGGTTTTTTGGGGAAATGGCATCCCGCATAACAATTTTCCCTATGGAAAAAATTTTATAATAATTTTTCAATGGGAAAAACTATTTAGCAAAAAAAATTGTTGTACGATGCATCCCATAGGGAAAATCGCTATACGATGCATGCATCGTATAGCAATTGTTTCGTACAACAACGAGCCCTGTGGAATGGATTAAAATCATTGTATGAGGTACCACTGTAAATGCAAAATGCCAGATACCATTAACTGAAATACACTAGCTTTTAGTTAATTATTACTGCAAACTAACCCTTAGGTTCAAATATAGACTGAAATACTGTCTTATCTACTTCCCTTGCTCGAAAGCCAGTCGTATCCGACTCTAGGGTGCAGTGCTCATCTCTGTTTCTAAGCCGAAGAGCCAGCGCTGTCTGCTCCTGCAGACGTTTCGGTCTAATAATACAGAAATGTGACAAAATAGAATGCAGTTTTCCCTCTCCCAAACAAAGAAAGAGAGAGCCCTCATAGCTGTACTGTACTGAAGCTAAAACTTTGTTGATGTGATTTTAATCCTGACCGGGATCAAGGTTGATTCAGACTTCCATCCTTTGTAGGTTTGTAAAACGAGTACCCAGCATGTTGGGGTCAAAATGCTAATTACACCTGAGTGCACAGAATGCTGTTTACCTTCCCACTGAAGTGGTTCCTATTTATCTATTTGCAATTTCTTGCTTTTGAACTGCTAGGTTGGCAGGAGCTGGGACAGAGATGGGCGCTCGCTCCGTTGTGCAGTACATGGGAATCGAACTCCAACCTTCCAGTCATCAAGTTCAACATCTTAACCACTTGAACCACCACAGTCCCTACATGCTGTTAATATCCTAGGACCATGGCACTCCAGGTGTTCTTGGACTTCAATTACCAGAAACCCAAGTCAACACTCCTGCTGATCAGGGCTTCTGGAAATTGAAGTTCAAGAACACCTGGAGTGACAAGGTTCACCATCACTGTCCTAGGACATTCGTAAGGCATGTAACTCAAAGGTACATCCTTGTGGGGAAAAAACTGTCAATTAATTAGTCATGATAGGCACTAAACGACCACATGATGGCACCATAAACTAATATGTTTGGAGCTATTTTTTAAAATAATTTACATTGCAAACATGTGTGCATGTGTGGACATGCACTTGAATATTGGCAGTAAAGTTTTGCAGGGAAATCAAGGGTGGTGCACAAAGATTTTCCAGGACAGCCTACTTAGCTTTTGAGAGAAACGCTTCAGACCTGTCAGCTTTTGACAGATGTCTTCAATGTGGCGGTGATTGTTACAGGGATGGGTTGGGGGAGGTGCATTTAGTGATGCTGCCAAGGAACAAGAGCTCAGGAATCACTGTTCATTTCTTGATTGGAACTGAAAGGCCTTCTTTGCAACGCAAGAACTGCCTAAGCCTTTCCTAAATCCCTGCCAGCTTGCTTCTGTTCTCCTCCTCACCAATCTCCTCCATTCCCCACAAAGGCACTGGCATGCTCCTCATCCAGATCGATCTTGAATCTGACCAGCAAAGACCAGAATGAGACTGGGAAGCCTTACAGAAAATACAAGCAGGGACAGCTGTGAAAGTCATAAAAAGGTGGAGACAACTGCAATAGTATATATACCTACAGTATTTGCTTCTATGTTCCATTGGACTCTCTGGGCAGGATAGGCATTTAGGTAGACATTACTAGATTGTGCTTTAAGTCCATGACCCTATGTGGGTTACTTGGGAGTAAAACTCCATTAACTGTGGGGTTTACTAGTGGTGGGTTCATTAGCAAGAGACAACATGCCAGATATTCCCAAAGCAAAGTCAACCTCATTCTGTTATGAATATTCATAGCACACTATTTTAGTCTTCCATGTTGTATGACCTTTTGGAAAGAAAAGCATTCGATCACATCTTTACCTGGCACTTCATCCAAGATGCTCAGCCCAATCTGTTAACTCTCAATAACCCTGTAGTGTAGATCAAACGTAGAGAAATTGACTTGCTCAAGCTCGCTCATAAACTTCATAGCCAAGTGGAGAACCTGAATTATTGACACTCAGTCCAAATCTATAGCCTCCACACCATCCAGCTTTAAATTTCTCTAACCAAAAATCTAGAATGACACCTGATTATTGCAAATTTGGAGTCCACATTGAAATCTGTGTCCCATCAGTTTTGCAGGACACAATCAACATTTCTTGTTCTTTCTCAACAAGAAAAATACAAGGACCTATTTGAACATACAAAAGGTTTATACTTACCTCAGTGTGCACATATCTGTTTATTTTATTTATTTATACCAGGGATGCTCAAACCTTTTGGGCTGTGGGCCCGACCATGCCCCTGGACAGCTAATTGGACCAGTCACATGTTTCCTCCCACTAGAAGTGGAAGTAAAACATGCCCTCACATGTGCAGAATGCTGCCGTAAATGCACCCACGGTTTTCATAAATGCGGTAACGATAGCTGCAGGTGCATTTATAGCAGCCTTCTGTGCATACGTGTTTTACTTCTGCTTCCAGGAGCAGTGCGGGCCAGATGAATTTGTGTTGGTGGCCGTATCCGGCCCACAGGCCATAGTTTGCGCACCCCTGATTTATACTGAGCAACAGGACATAAGTTACATCATAGTCGTTCAAACAGTTCACACCCCTGACTTTCAGTACAAAGGTTTGGGGATCAGGAGATCGAATAACAGGGAAAAAGAGATGAACACAATAACTGTACACTCTTCATGTCAAGAAGCTCAGTAGGATCTTCAATCAAGATATATTGGATGAATGCACAATGTATCCCATTTTACAAATCAAAAGAGAATTTCATTGCCACAACACACCTGGATCACTCATGATTTCATGTCCAGAACATCTCTGTAAACAACTTTTTCCCATGAAAGCTGTAGCAAACCCCTAACTAATTTACCATCTTGTATGCATTGTACCCATAGCAGTCTGGGAGCAGACTCAGTTCATGTGGGACTCTGATCAGGCTTGTTGGGCCTCAAAGTCACCCCACACAACCTGTGAGTAACATCTATACCAAGGGTGCCCAAACATTTCAGGCCGCGGGCTGGTCACGTGGTTCAGGGAGCCTGTCACAATGGTCCAGGGCCCCCCCTGATCTATCCCATGGCTAACATTTCTTTGCAGCTGCAGATTACAAGGGAAGATCTCTTAATATTTGGCAAGCTGACTTTCTATTCATCTGATTAAAAAGCTTTTCCACGACCAGGACAGGTGATATAAACCATTAGTATAAGATAAGGCAATTAACTTTTTGGAATAGTAACTATGTTAGTCTGTGTTTCAGGCATATCTGGAACATACACACACACACACACCACAAAAAAGTTGTGGCACTTTTAAAGACTAACTGCTATATTTTAATGTGAGCTTTCATGGATCAAGTCCACTTCATTGGGCATGAAGTGTCCAATGTAGTGGACTTGATCTATGAAAGCTCACATTTAAAAAATAGTAGTTAGTCTTTAAAGTGCCACAACATTTTTGTTGTTTTTGTTTTCTGATACGCCATAAGATAATGAGACTGTTGTAAGAAAGCAAATTGTAAATTAGAGAATAGGGCACTAAAGGATGCAGATGCAACAGAAGAAGAGAGAAAATTGGAAAATTGGGAGCAAAGTAAACAAACATGGGAGTAGAAGGAGGACATCAATTATCCCATTTGAAAACCCTGCCCTCCACTAATGAGGTGGGCACAACAAAGGTAGAAACAGCAAATAGGGGAAATGCATGGGCAAAAGCAAGAATCAGGGAGCATACAATATGTGGTTCGTTAGAATCAAAGATACTTAAACCAAATAAACCAAGATACTGAAAGCAAGAGCCAGTCTTATCTAATTCACTGCAAACCAACAACTTGGAAAGGATATGAATGTACCAAAATTTTAATAGCTATTTTTCTAAGAGGGTTGAAAGGAGTTAATAGGTACACGGCGGAAGTGGCACTGAATCGGAAGATCGCCTTCCCTCTATTCAATACTATAAATGTCTGGAAGAAAAATGAAAACACAATGTTGGGAAATTGGATTTAGTACATAACATTGACCTGTGAATCAGCCAAGCTGCATCACATATACAAAGAAGAAGTCTCCGTTTCAGAAGAGTTTACTCACACGGACAGCAGCCTTTACCATCCTGTCTACTTGAATTCATGTAACCTGGCTACTTCCAGAAGGCTACTCAACCTATCTAGTGCCAGTTAAGATTATTTCTCAAGGTCTCTTCTCAGACTGAAACTTGAGCCTGGAACAGTTTTCTTTTCTGGACCACAGCTCCACAAACCCTCAGCCAGTGGCTATGGTGGCTGGGAGATTTTGGGAGGTGTAGATCAAAAAACTAACTTTTTCCAAGTTCTGGTTCAAAACCAGATGTGTGTGAAGAGAGAGAAACTCATTTTGTTCATTTCCAGCACTGCTGCAGGTCAGCTTCTCGCCAAGACAGGGGAGGAAGGGTGTTGATTACACAGTTTCTTCTCCACCCTCTCAAACTAGGCAGTCAGGTAAGTCTATATTGGTCAAGGTAAATGAACTTACATAGGCAGGTTTTGTAGCTCAGACTAGCAGGTTTTAGCACATTCAGATATATGGGTGTTTTTTTTAAGTAACCAAAAGGTGATGACATAGCTGTCAAGTTTTGGAGTTGAAAATAAGGGAAATTTCCCTGACAAAATGGGAAACTTGACAGCTATGCTTTTCCTGTGCAGCCCTCCAGTGGCGGCATTAGGGCATTGCAGTCTAATAAATATGGGAGGACGGTGGGAAAGAGGGTAAAATACGGGAGGTTCCCGGCCAATACGGAACACTTGACAGCTATGTGATGATTTTTATTACCTTTGAGGAACAGCAAAGCCAAAGTCAACTTTTTAACAACAATATACTAACTACTTTGAATGTCATGGCTTGAAACTATAACCGTGATTAATCATTGCAGGCTATTTGAAAGGTTGTTTCATCTCATACTAACCAACCCAGTTTTTCAGGTGTTCTGGGGATATTTTTCTCTTGGTTCCCAAGCTTGTTTGGTGAGGACACATGGGAAGGCCTTGGCTGCTCCCAGGCTTGCACTACCCCAAGAAGCTAAAGTGGTCCCTTCCCTTCTGTACTTCTGTTGTCAGTCAAAGTCCTTCTTTTTCAGGCAGGCATTTAAACAATGTGGGGTTTAGTGAACACTGAATTTATGATATTTAGATATTTAAAAATGTATTTTAAAATGTTTTTTAACTTTATTTTTAGTTTTAATACTGATTAATGTTTAATTGTTTAACACAGTTTTGCACAGCATTTAAAAACCATTATTACTGTACAGTTTTAATTGTTGTGAGCCAGCCCTGAGGGGAGAAAGATTGCATACAAATAATATAACCAATAAATACTTTAAAAATAGCTTTCAAAGTTCTGTTCTGTTCCGATTGCACTCAGATATAAGAATTTGCACTAAAAAAAAATCAACCTTTTGTTGCAGTTTCTTCAGTCTTGATGGCCACAAACTCATTATAGACCGATATTCCTGGAAATAACTAAGGAATGTTTTCTTGGAACAATGATTCACACAACACAGTTTTTTTTAAAAAATATGTAGGGGAAATCAGAACGGACAACATGGAAGTAATACAGGAATCACCAATGGCCAGTTTGGTGGTGTAACTTGTGATGAAGTGATAAGAGAACTCAGTGGTGAGTAGCTAAGAAATGTGAACACCCAATTTTGCTACATATCTAATAAATCCAAATAGCTAGTCAGTGCTCTAGGATGGCACTGGTGTATAAAATCAAACTGGGTGCCTTAGTAACCTCTTATTTTGTGGTTTAGGAGAACTAGGCTACATTAAATGATGGTATGGGTAAATTGGGCCTCTTCTACAGTAGAGCTATGTTCTGGCTTGTTTCTTCCCACAGAATTTCTCAGAGCTCAGAATGTGGTTCATTTTCATTATTACATGAGAGGAAGGATTGTGGTTGTATCCCTTGTTAGGATGAAATTGTACAATGACGCTCAGTATAAGGTGGCTTACTAAATTTCCAACACTGACAAGCTGTTCAGCTACATCATTATCTTTATCGAAAGATAAGGAGAATTCTGTTACATCCCCGAGCTTGATGTGAGGCACAAACAATCAGTCCATTATATACCCATTGCATAAAACCACCTAGCAGGCCAGTTGCCTTTACCTCCCAG
Organism: Bradypodion pumilum; assembly: GCA_035047305.1. Taxonomy (NCBI): domain Eukaryota; kingdom Metazoa; phylum Chordata; class Lepidosauria; order Squamata; family Chamaeleonidae; genus Bradypodion; species Bradypodion pumilum. Next base: position 317,743,558 of record JAWDJD010000001.1, read on the forward strand.
CCTGTCTGAAAAAGAAGAACGTCATGACTTGTCCGCTTCCTTGGACTTGCGACCTCCATGCGGAAGTGTGATGTTGCCACCACCTTCCCTTTTAGCACCTGGCAAGGGCAGTCCAGGGTTAGCCTACAAATCAACACAGGGGAGTAACCTGTTTCATACAGATTTCAAGTGATGCAGAAGGGTAACAAATTATTACTAACTTTGCAGTGAGTGTGTTTTTTAGTTTCAGGAAGAGCAAAATGCTCACAGGATTTTCTAGTTGGCTTTTGGTACCACACGCCTTGAGTTAGGTAGGCAAGGAAGCCATTTGCTATTCTGGCAAAAGGTAGCAGCATGCTTTTACTTGAGCCTTAAGATGACACTACTGTATGGTTCAATGAACTCTTTGGTACTTTGCTACGTGGCAGCTACACTTATTTTCACAGTGGTGCTTCCAGCCGAGACCTGGAAGACTTTAGCTGTGAACGGTGAAAAAAATGTGGACCCAGTTTTGCCCAAGACTTTGGTACCTAAACCCTGCCTAGATGGCTGACTATAATTCATACCTGTCAAGTTTCGGGAAATTCCTGTCAAATAAGGGAAATTTCCCATCCAAAACGGGAAACTGGACAGCTATGCTTATCCTGTGCTGGCCTCCAGTCTAACTCCAGTCTAATTGCAGTCTAACTAATACGGGATGACGGCGGGAAAGAGTGTAAAATACAAGGGTTTGACAGAAATTTCCTGAAACTTGACAGGTATGCTATAATTTGGATGAGCCCTGTTAATAAGCTGCTTCTTTCTAACGAAGAAGCAACAACTTTGAGCAGACAGACAGCTCACAATCCCATCTTGGGAGTCATGCAATCCTTTACAAGTTTACTAAGAAATAACTATTTTATATTAATCTGTGTTTCAAGCAAATCAGAGAATAAACAAAGCAAAAACGCTGTAGCACTTTAAAGACTAACTGCTATATCTCAATGAATGAGCTTTTTAAATTATTTTAATTCTGGGTTTTTAATTGATGTTTTAACTGATGTTTTAATTGAAGTTTTTAGACCATGTTGGAAGCCGCCTTGGGCCATCTTGGGATGAGGAAGGTGGGATAAAAAATGCAGTAAATAAATAAATAAATGAATGAATAAAATGTGAGCTTTCGTGGATCAAGTCCAAGTTCACATTGAGATATAACAGTTAGTCTTTAAAGTGCTACAGTGTTTTTGTTTTGTTTATTCTCTGATATGTAAGAAATAACTGCCATTGCATTCAGTAAGCTTAGGTAAAGGTAAAGTTTGACGTGGTAGCCGTGTTAGTCTGTGCAACCATATCAGAGAGTAAAACAAAACAACAAAAAAGGACAAAAAAATGTTGTAGCACCTTAAAGACTAACTCCTGTATTTAAATGCTTAAAGTGCCACCACATTTTTGTCCTTTTTTTTGCTGTTTTGTTTTGCTTACTCTCTGTAAAGATAAAGGTCTCCCTAGCTCAAAAACCAGTCATATCCAACTCATCACCATTTACAGCCAAAGAGCCAGAGATGTCTGGTTCTGCAGATGTTTCCGTGGTCACATGACAGGCATGAGTAGATGCCGAAACACACGGAATGCTATTATCTTCCCACCAAAGCAGTACCTATTTATCTACTTGCAATTTCTTGCTTTTGAAAGGCTAGGTTGGCAGGAGCTGGGGCAGACGATGGGAGCTCACTCCATTGCACAGCACTTGGGTCTTGAACTGCTGACCTGCCAAACTTCCAGTTGTCAAGTTCAGCATCTAAACCAATAAGCCACCCTCAGGAATGCTTACTCCCTCCTAAACATTTTCAAAGATTACCTGAGCCCTCAATCCCAATGCAGAGACACAGATGCATTACACTGCTCTTATCCTAATTTACCACAGGCTGCCTATGAAATCTTAAATTAGAATTATTTGTGGAATCAGTATGTATTCTGAACAGGAAATAAAGGGAATTCTAAACAAGAAATAGAAGAGGTTGGTAAGCTGCATTTTTCACATTTTAATAATTATCTCCATTTTAATGATATCTCCATATTATCTATTTTTAACATATGCTGATATGAATAGTTTGGAATCATCTAAAATGTACCTATTCAAAATACATCACAAATTCAGGCCACATGGCTTTCTTCATATTTTGTTTCTTCTGTCACTTGCTCCTGGAAGTGCAAGTGTATATATCAGAATTACTCAGATATTTGCCTTTACCCGCAAGACAATAAATGCTTGAAGATAGTCTGCTTTCCTTCATGCCTGCCAAAACTGCAAGTTATATTCCCCTGCCAGATTTCTGCAGCAGCTAATGCATTTATTTGTCCAATTTTCAGTCTCCTTAATGAATTGCCTATGTTCGCTCATCTTTTAGCCATCTACATTAATCAAACAATCACTATGTTTTCTATTGCCAACCACTTAGAACAGCACTGCATCTAATTTTAGAAATCCCTTTCTTGTTTGAAAAGGAGGGGGAATCCCTCTGCCTGTGATGGCGAACCTTGGCACTCCAGATGTTCTAGGACTTCAATTTGCAGAAGCCCAAGCCCCCATGAATCCACACGAATGTGTTTACTGTGATTCATCCGGCCCACGCTGCCCTCGTCACTCCTGGAAGCGGAAGTAAAACGTGCCCGTACTGGCGCATTTTACTTCTGCTTTCAGGAGCGACGAGGGCAGCGTGGGCCAGATGAATCGCAATAAACCCATTTGTGTGGATTCATGGGGGCTCTGGGAATTGAAGTCATAAGAACATAAGAACATAAGAACAGCCTTGCTGGAACAGGCCACAGAAGCCCATCCAGTCCAGCATTCTGTCTCACACAGTGGCTCACCATTTCCTTCAGGGTATTATTCCCAAGGAGATACCTTCACCTGCTTAGGATTCCCTGGAAATGGCATTGAGAGAGATCCTGCCTATCTCTCCAACCCAGAGGTTGTCCTTAGGTATCCTTAATGTCCAAGAACATCTGGAAATAGCAGCTACTTCTTCTCTGCTCTGAGTGAGGTGAGAGAAGGGTCTTCTCTGGGAACCACCATGATGTGAACATCATGGGCTTCTAAGAACATAAGAACATAAGAACAGCCTTGCTGGAACAGGCCACAGCCCATCCAGTCCAGCATTCTGTCTCACACAGTGGCTCACCATTTCCTTCAGGGTATTCCCAAGCAGATGCCTTCACCTGCTTAGGATTCCCTGGAAATGATATTGAGAGATATCCTGCCTATCTCTCCAACCCGGAGGTTGTCCTTAAGTATCCATAATTATAGCCATTGATACTCTTGTCCTCCATGAACTTGTCTAATCCTTTCTTAAAGCTGTCAAGACTGACAGCTGTCACCATTTCTTCTGGCAGGGAGTTCCATAGACCAGTAATCCTCTGGGTGAAAAAGTACTTTCTCTTATTTGTTTGAGAACTAGTACCCAAAAGTTTCATGGAGTGTCCCCTAGTTCTAGTGTTATGCGATAGGGAAAACAGTTTTTCCTTATCTACTTTGTCCACACCGTGCATGATTTTATAAACTTCAATCAGGTCACCTCTTAGACGTCGTCGTTCAAGAGTGAAGAGGCCCAACCGTTGCAGCCTCAGATGGTAAGGAAGGTGTTCCAGTCCCCTAATCATTCTGGTTGCCCTCCTCTGCACTTTTTCCAGCTCCATAATATCCTTCTGGAGGTATGGCGACCAGAACTGTACACAGTATTCCAGATGGGGCCTCACCATAGATTTATAAAGAGGCAAAATGACACTTGCTGACTTATTTTCTATACCCTTCCTAATGATCCCTAGCATTGAGTTTGCTTTTTTCACTGCTGAGGCACACTGGGTTGACACCTTCATTGAGTTGTCCACCAGGACACCAAGGTCCCTTTCCTGGTTTGTCGCAGAGAGTTCAGACCCCATCAGTTTATAAGTGTAATTGGGGTTCTTTGCCCCAACATGCATCACTCTGCACTTACTAATGTTGAAACTCATTTGCCAGTGTTTTGCCCACTCCCCCAGTGTCGAGAGATCCCTCTGGAGCTCCTCACAATCTCTCACAGTTTTCACTACCCTGTATAATTTAGTGTCGTCAGCAAATTTGGCTACCTTGCTTTTTACTCCTACCTCTAGATCATTTATGAAGAGGTTGAAAAGCAGGGGTCCCAATACTGAACCTTGGGGGACCCCACTCTTAACTTCCCTCCACTTGGAGAAGTGTCCATTTAGTGCTACCCTCTGTTTCCTGTCCCTTAGCCAGTTGCTGATCCAGGACAAGACCTGTCCCTTTATTCCATGACTGGTAAGTTTATTCTCAGCTGCAAGAGGGAAGTATGTAGCCCCATACATCTCTGTGCGGTCATAAAGCAGGCAAATTGACTCCATTGAGTAAAACAGGAGGCACCTACTGAAACCGCAGGTTCAGTAGCTGACTTTCCCCATTCTCTGAATCCTTAGACCTATTGGCAACAACAGAAGCAACAACAAAAACACAACCTTCCTTCTGCAGCAACACAGATACTCTAGTTTTTCAATCCTACATTCATCTCTCTCTCTCCCTCCACCTCTCTCTCATGAATCAGTTCTGGATATAAAGCTACAAGGAAATTATAAATCTGTTCTTTCCTGTGCGTGCGAATCATCTGATTTTCAGAATGTCTTTTCCATTTGCATTGCATGTTGTGTGTTTGATCCTGACTGGGATCAAGGTTGACTCAGCCTTCCATCCTTCCAAACTTAGTAAAATTAGTACCCAGCATGTTGGGGGCAAAATGCTAATTAATTTGTGAAGTGCCCAGAGAGTGCACTAAGTGGATGGGGCAGTATTTAAGTGTAATTGCTATTTTGCATTCTACAAAAAAAGGAAGTGTTTTATTCTTCAATCTCATCCTTTTCAAGTCTCTCCTTACAGAAATATTCAGAGCACGGGGGAGTTCCTTTTTGCACTCCAGCTTCTATGATCACTCTTTAAGAAATATCTACTCTAGACCCCCCCCCTCCCAGCATCAGTCCATCCTTGGCTTAGAACAGGGATTCTAAAACTGTGGCCCGTGGTCCAGATGTGGCCCGTGGCACCATATCATGTGCCCCCCACCGCCTCCACCACATCAGGAAGTTCCATGTGGTGGAGGAAGGGCAAAATGGCTGTCTGGCCCCCGAAGCTGTCTGAGGAAGTGTGACCCGGCCCCCGGCTGAAACAGGTTGAGAACACCTGGCTTAGAATGTTACTTTTCAGAATAATGAAAATACTCATTTGCTGAAGTCACCCATGACAAGATGACATGGTATTTCACAGTGCATCATCTGACCACTGATCAGTTGTAGATGGCTTCAGAGTGTCATTATATTCACTGTTCTGAAAAGCAAGTTTCCAAGTTCAGTCTCTTCATGCTACATCCTGACTATTTGCCTAGCCTTCTTGGTTTGATCCTAAGGGGGTCTCTGTCTCCTTCTCCCTGCACTTTTCCTTGCTCAGTTCCTTGAAGATAGAAGACAACTAGACACACCTACAGTAAATCTCTGAACTATAGACGGGCCATTCTGAAGAGCTAGCCCGGTGATGGTGAACCTTTTAGAGACTGAGTGCCCAAACAGAGGGGCGGGGCAAACTCTATTCCGGAGGGAAGGAGGAAGCGCTCCCATTGGTCTGCTGGATAGAGGGGCAGGGTGAACTCTGTTCTGGAGTGAGGGCATGTGTGCCCATAGAGAAGGGTCTGAGTACCCCCTCTGGCACATGTACATAAGAACAGCCTTGCTGGGACAGCCCATCCAGTCCAGCATTCTGTCTCACACAGTGGCTCACCATTTACTTCAGGGTATTATTCCCAAGCAGATGCCTTCACCTGCTTAGGATTCCCTGGAAATGGCATTGATAGATATCCTACCTATCTCTCCAACCCAGAGGTTGTCCTTAGGTATCCATAATTATACCTTTGTCCTCCATGAACTTGTCTAATCCTTTCTTAAAGCTGTCAAGACTGACAGCTGTCACCACTTTTTCTGGCAGGGAGTTCCATAGACCAGGGGTGCCATAGGTTCCATGTGCCACCACTGAGCTAGCCCAATAGCTTGGCTTCCCCAGCACTATCTTGGAAAGATGGACAACCATATTTATTTTGAAAAATAAAGCCCCAGAAGCTAAATTAAGTGGGACTGCCTTCTTTTCATCATTGTCAGCTCATTGTCAGTTATACAATCTCTATATACAGAGTGTAGCAAATGCTTTGAAAGACCAGATAATTTTCCAAAAGGCTATTTTTCATTAGAAGAGAAACATGATCTCTTCCATACAGTGTGAACTTTCACATTGAATGCTACAAGATGTGGTGGTTGCTACAAGCTTTGACAGTTTTTATTACGGGAATGGGTAGATCTGGGGAAAGTAGTCTATCAGTGGCTGTTAGCTATGATTGCTTAGCATCCTTTCCTAACCTTCAGCTCCTCAACCTTTTGACAACTCCCATTTCCCTCAGCCATATTTATTAGGTGATGGGACTTCAATTTCAACAACTGTTGGGGAGGCAAGCTTTTGAAATGCCAGCTCAGGGGAGCTTCTATATATAGTATATCCCAGTAACAAATCCTAACAAACAACAGGAGTAAGTCAACATCCGAATGCCCTGTTTACAAGCTATAGTCAGAAGTCAATTTGGATCTATATGGCCAGGTTTATATACTTGGCCATGCCAACTTGGGTACGACAGAGGACTGGCAAGGCCAACTGTGACCATGCCAACTGCTGAATAATTTCATTTGTAAGTCTTTCTAAGTGTGTGGCAAAATCTACTGAAAGACTGACATTTAGAATCTACTCTCATTTCCCAGCAGATTTTGCCACAAACTTTGAAAGACTTACAAATGAAGTTCTTAAAAAGTTGGCATGGTCATGAGGTGCATAAACCTGGGCAAATTCAGGTGTCTATATTCTGTATTAGCTGAAGCTTCTGGCTCATCTCAAATTGTAGCATCATGTATAATACAAAGTATTAATCCAAATGTGAGACTATCATTACCTGGATTATTGTAGCCAAACTCTCTCTGCCCAGAAACATTCATCACTGATTACTGAGCCCACAATAAGAGACTGTACATAGAAGCATGCCAGACTGTGCATCTGATATTTCAGGAAGAATACAACCCTGTTTGAGGCTCTTTAAACACCAGTCTCCTAGATCCAGCTACCCACAATGCCTTCATCCTTGAAGAATCCACCTTTGGTTTGCCCGTCCTCCCCTAAGCAGACCCAAGCACCAGTCTGCCAGTTTCATTACCTCACCTAACTCTCAGGTGGTATGGTATGGGTGTTGTGGGGGACCCCACTCCAAATTCTCAGACAACCTCATTCAGTGTCTTTATGTAGATCAGGTTGGGGAATGTGTGGCCTTCTGGAAGCTTTAGACCTGCAAATCCTACCATCCCTAAACAGTGCCAATGCTCATCAGGTTGGGATGAGAGAGGGAAAAAGTTTGTTCAATTATTTCTCTCAACAATTTTCTGTGTGTAAAAGAATGTAAGAGGCATTTACCACCAAATTTTATGCCCAATAGAATAAAACCATTACACATGTAAATATAAGACACAAAGTATCCTGTAAAGCAAGGGTTCCCAACCTAAAGCCCATGGTGCCATTTCATGTGGCCCCCCACCCCTCCAAGGGCATTTGAGAAACAAAATGCCCACTCCCTTTGAAGCTATTGGTACAAAATAGCCACCCCCATTGTGCAGGCAAGGCAAAATGGTCATCCGGCCCTCGAAGCTGACTGAGAGAGTGTGACCCGGCCCCAGGCTTGAAAAGGCTGGGAACCCCTGCTGTTAAAGAATTGACATTCTCCCCTTGTGGCGCTTATTTCTGATCTGCATCAGTGAATAGTGGGGATCATCCAAAGAAATACACAGTGGTCACCTGCTCCTTTTGTCATACTTTTTGGAACAAATCAAAAGCCAGGGAGTTGGAATAATTGTCACTTCAGATGTTTTGGACTGCAACTTCCATCAGCCCCACCAAAAAGTAAGGGATTATGACTCAACCTCAAGCATCTGTAAAATTTAAGTGTTTCCTCATCCTTGCTGTAGGGTTCAATTCCTTGAAGCATGTTGTTTTAACAGCAAATACTCACTTTTTTGTTAATGTAGTATGGGTCCAGGTCTTCCAAGGGCTCAGACACCATCCCTGGAGGTATGTCTCCATATATAAAGGGCAGTGATTTGCCGGCCTCCAAGTCACTATTGGGTTTTGGTTTATTTTCATCGTCGTCGAGGTCTTTGCGTTCTTGTTTGGGCTTCGTCGCTTTTTCCTCAGCAATGCGCTGTTCAATAGCTGCCAATGACTCTTTCGTGAAATAGTGGAAGCTGTTAGGTCCTGGTGGTACCAGCACTGATTGTGCCATCTTTTCATCCTGCAGCTCTTAATTATAATTGTGCCACATGCATTAAAAAGTGCTGGAATATGGGGTGGGGGGAGAGAGAGGGAAAAAAACACATGAAAGAGGATTAGTGCCATGTTCTGTGCAGGGGGCAGGGGAAGGAACATTATTTCATATCATTGTCTGCAGTGCAGCTTATTGACTAAGCTACAAAAGGGATTTCTGATGTCAACACATTCATTCATATTCCTTGCAGCTAATTTTCCTGGTTTTCCTCACATCTTTTTAATCATCTCAAATGACAGAAAGTTTTGCCCTACCTCTCAGAAATCCCTCTCCAGTGCAATTCTTGTGAAGAGCTATAGATTGACAATTGTTCCAAGAATGTTCAGCAGCATGGAACAAAGCAATCTTCCAATTATTATTATTTTTATCATTTTGTCTACAGAGTAATGCAAGTAAATGACAAGTCACTGCTCTAAACTGCCTAAAATTTAAATTTAGTCAGTAAAAAATGAAATGGACATTAGAAATGTAGGGGAAGGTGGGAGAAGATGGACTAACAAAGGAGTAAGTAAGGTAAAAAACAACCACATCTGTGTGGCTTATGAGCAAAATTCAAAATCAGGTTCAGACTGACTGTTGTTGTTCAGTCACACAGTCGATTTCAACTGTTTGCGACCCTATGGACCATTGTCCTCCAGGCACCTCTGTCCTCCACCATCCTCCTCAGCCCACCCAGTTCTTTGCCCATTGCATCTACTATACCATCTAGCCATCTCATCTTTGGCCGCCCCCTTCTTCTTTTGCCCTCCACCTTTCCCAGCATCAAGGCTTTCTCAAGTGAACTCTCTCTTCTCATTTGATGTCCAAAGTACTCTAGCTTCATCTTTACTATTTGACCTTCTATGGAGCAGTCAGGGTTGATTTCTTCTAAGAACGACCTATTTGTTCTCCTCGCTGTCCAGGGGACTCTCAAAACTTTCCTCCAACATCACATTTCAAAGGCATCTATTCTTCTGCATTCAGCTTTCCTAATGGTCCAGCTCTCACAACCATACATTACCACAGAGAATACCATTGCTTTGACTATGTGAATTTTGGGTTGCAAGGTGATGTCTCTGCTTTTCACTATGTTCCCCGGGTTTCTCATGGCTTGTCCCCCAAGAATCAGTCACCTTTTTATTTCATGGCTGCAATCAATATCTGCAGTTATCTTGGATCCTGAGAAAGTAAAATCTGTCACTGCTTCTATTTCTTCCCCATCTATGACTAGTATGTTTATTAAAATATTCCCAGAAAGAAAGATAAGTCCTCAGGATTTTCCTTTTGGGTGGCCAAGAATTTGAGGCAGGTGGAGAATTTAAAGAGTCCAAAAATCATCTTGGCTAAACACTTTATTTAGAGGATGTGAAATGGAATTGTAAGTTCAAAATAGCAGGCTGCTGCTGTGAAGTATTAGGTCCATTTCTGTAGGAAAAGTTTAGATTAGCAGCTGCCCACTCAGTGTTCTTTCAATTGACTTTTGTTGAAATACCTGGATCCCATTGTTGGCTGGGAGTAGGCAAAATGTGTCTTACAGGCTGCATCTCATTTCCCAGAGGCGTTTTTGCCATCTGTGGCTTCCCCAATCTCCCCGAGCAAACAACGAGAGAGACCATTTGGGCTGGAAATAAACTTGGTTTTAGCTGTGTTCTGCTCCATGACTGTGGTGGTGGTGCCCCCAAGACTTTGCCATCTTTCCTCCTCTTCCTCCTCCTCCTCCTCCACCACCACCACCACCCCAAAACCAGAGAAGTCCAACTAGGTAATTTCTCTTAGGAACAGGATAACTGTTCCTTGCATTACTCTTTGAAATCAGTAGGGTCTAAGGCAGTGGCACCTTAAGTCCCACTGATTTCTATGGGGCTATAGTAATTATGGTGTGCTGTCTGGATAGTACAGTGCTTTAGGTATCTGACTAAGGAGCCAGAACTTGGGAGTTTGATTCCCCACTGTGGCTCCTGAGGGAAAAGCAAGCCTATGTGGCCTTGGGCAAGCTGCACAGTCCTGGGGCACCCCCAGAAGGAGGGAAGGGAAACCACTTTTGGGTATTCTCTACGTAGAACAGGAGTTCTCAACCTTTTAAAGCTGGTGGCTGAGTCACACACTCTCAGACAGCTTCGGGGGCCAGATGGCCATTTTGCCCTTCCTCCATCACATGGCACTTCCTGGTGTGGTGGAGGCGGGGAGGGGCACATGAAATGGCACCGAGGGCCGCAGGTTGAGAATCCCTGACTTAGAACAATTGGGAAAGGGCTGCCATAAGTCAGAACTGAGTTGGCAGCACACAATTATTATTATAGTAATTATGACTAAATCTTACTATGGCTTATTCCTTGTTTGCAGTACTGACCAACATAGCACTATTTTAAGTGCTTTGTTTTGATATGAATTCCCTTTATCACAGGGTCAATTAACCAAGTCATGATACACTAGCCTGAGAACATAATGCCAACAGATAACCACAACTAGCCCCCATATATCTGGCATTAGAGCAAGATATTATTGGGTTCCAATTCCCAGCAGCTGCATAAGTAGAGATGATGAAAACTGTAGTTCTACAACATCTGAAGAGCCACCAGGTTTCTGCCCCTAGAGTCAAGGATATTGCTTCTAAATATTGTTTCCAAGTCATCGAACATTGTTTTGATCCCAGGCAGCAATAAACAGATTTATGAGCTATACAATGTTAGACTTATTTTCACAGAACTCAGTCAGGGCTGGCTCAAGGTAAATTCAGTACTAGGAGCAAAGAAGAAGACAACATTCCCTCCTGCTTCATTCACAAAAGCCAAGTGGAGTGACAACGGAATCATTCTTCAGCAGTAGCAATGGAAGGACATGTTGTATCTCTCTTGAAGGCACCGGACTGCCATAGGGAGCAATGGTTCTTTTCCTCAGCATCTTGTAGCTGCCACCTGAGGACACCATCCCACCTTGTCTAACATTAAGGCAGTCCCTGACTTCAGGGGAACTGGTTCCTATGTAGGTGAAGCACAACTGGTGTTCTGATTCATGTTAGAAGCGCACACTCTTAACCATCCTTATCTACAAAACACAACTGGAAGTTTTTGTTTAGTCTAAAAAGAAGCTTCCTTTTATCAACTAGGTAAAGGTTTCTCTTGCTCGAAAGCCAGAAGGGTTCAAAGCTGAAGAGCCAGCGCTGTCTGCTTCTGCACGTTTCCATGGTCATGTGGCAGGCATGACTAGACACCGGAGTGCACGGAACGCTTTTTACTTTCCCACCGAAGTGGTCCCTATTTATCTCCTTGCAATTTCTTGCTTTCAAACTGCTAGTTTGACAGGAGCTGGGACAAAGACGGGAGCTCATTCCGTCCTGCAGTACTCGGGAATCGACCTGCTGACCTCCGGCCTTCCAGTCGGCGTCTTAGCCACTTGAGCCACTGCAGTCCCTTTTTCGACTCAAACGTTGCAAAGAGGATTGCCCTTGACCTGAAGAAAGTTTGTGCAGTCCGGAAACCTGACAATAAAAGATCATTCCAATAAACTGGACCTTGTCCCAATTTAAATTAAGTACAACCACAGCCTGCTTTGGCATCATGCTGAGTAAATCAACTAAGGAAACATTTGAAGAGGATTGTTTATATATTATTACCACAGAGGCCAGGTCTGGAGGAATTCACCTCTAGTTGTCTCCTTACATGCTGCTGCTGCCACCATCACAAAAGGCATTGGGGAAGCCTCATTAACAGAGAAAGCTGGAGGCCATTACTGTCGCCTCAAAGATTCATTGGTGTGCGGTATTCCTTATGTTCCCAGAGGAACGTGCGATATGCAAAGAGCAGGTTGCTCCCTCAGAACAAGGAAATAAGCTGTGGACATCTGAATTCTGCAGCATCCTGCCCGAGAGCATTATGTGGCTTTGTTTAAAACATTGTCCTTTATTAAATTATGAGTTTGGTGGTTTAAATAAAAGAAAAGAAACCAAAACGCCACATGCCTGCTCTTAAGTTCTAAGCCTATCGCTTTTCGGACGTGTGCCACGTTATTTTCCCTGTAACAGAAGAAAGAGATCTCTCTCTTCGGAGCATCTGCAATGTTAAAAAAAGGATGCACTAAGGATGTTTTAAAATCCTGAGCCTAATCTTTGCCACATCCTTTAAACAACAGCACCAACAAGCCTGGATAAGCAATGCAAGCCGCATTATCCGAGCAATTAAATAGTAACAGCAACGGAAGATTAACAGTTGGAGTGTCAGATGATGTCTCTGTATAGCAATTATGATCTGAATATGGCAAGCGGCACCTTAATGTGCGATCTACAAAGACTCTCGCCACCCCCACCCCCTCATAATATATACAGTATAGCAACGGAGAGCATCCGTCGGTTTCATGGGTTCGCATCCCCTCCGCGCATGGGAAAAACACCGCAGAGGTCCCCTCGACCATCCGCACCAACGTGCGCGCGCGCGCACATACACACACCGGTCTCCTGCAGGTGTGCATTGAGGCACCATGCTTGGCGACTGCGAACGCTTCTGCAGCGCACCTGGGGGGTGTCGCTCCTATCCCGGTGGGGTGGGTGGAGGTGGATTAGTGTTTATGATACCTAGGGTGGGATCGCAGGCTGCCAAAGGGCAGGTAGGCAAGGCAGGATCCCACCGCGGCGGGAAAGGCTTTGATGTGGCAATGCAAACAGGCTCTTCTCCGTGTGCACCCCGCCTATGAAACAAAACACACACACACACACACAAGACACGTGTCTTTTCATGCGCTGCCCGTTGGAGGAAAACGTGGGTTTAAGAATACGACCCCCGGGGGAGACTGCAACAAACATCCCATCATCCTTTGCTTTCCTTTTGGGGAGTGGGGGGCCGGGCGTGTGACGGGGATGCTGGTGACATGTTCAAAAAAATAATAATAATGCTGCTTCAGCAGACCACACCTAACTTCCTGCGAAGGGATCCTGGTTACCGAAGTCAAAAAAGGAGCATTTCCTGTGTGCGTAAACTAAAGGCGCCTGCCCGGCACTGCAAAGGCCCGGGCGCCCACAAGATGGCGCTGAGGGGTGAGAGCCGTGCCTGGAAGGAGGCATAGAAATGGGAGCCCCCCCAGTCCCCCCCCTTGCTTAAGGCTTTTGGGTTTGGGGGCGGGTGGGCCGGGATTTGGCGCTCCCCTTTGCCAGCGCCTCAGCGACGCGCCATGTTTGACCGGGGTAAACCAAGGACTAAAGGTAAAGGTTTCCCTTGCTCGAAAGCCAGTCGTGTCCGACTGTAGGGTTCGGTGCTCATCTCTGTTTCAAAGCCGAAGAGCCAGCGCTGTCTGCTGCTGCAGACGTTTCCGTGGTCATGTGGCAGGCATGACTAGACACGCACGGAACGCTGTTACCTTCCCACCGAAGTGGTTCCCCCTATCTATCTACGTGCAGTTTCTTGTTTTCGAACTGCTAGGTTGGCAGACTCTTCCAGCGGCTTAGTTTAACGTACATAACAGGCGGGTAGGTTAACTCTTCCTCCTTAGGGGTGCGTTTTACTTCCGCTTCCCTTCCGGGAGCGACGAGGACAGCGCGGGCGGGCTGGATGAATCGCAGCAATCCCAGTCATGTGGATTCAAAGGGTGCTTGGGCTTCTGGGAATTGACATCCAAGAACATCTGGAGTGCCAAAGTTCGCCATCACGGCCCTAGTTTGATCGTGCAGACCTGCCTGGCCCCTTTCCACGGAGTTTTGGAGCCACCGGGAATCTATCTGGTTAACTTGGAAGCAGGCAGGGGCTGTGCGAGGTCCTTGGAGCCCCCCCACCCCACGCCACCCCACAACACACACACACACACACCCCAATACTGCAGAGTGTGGAGGGCGGGGGAGGACAAGGGTTCCCTCCCCCCCCACTACTCCTCCACATAAAGTATTCACTTCACCGGAGCCATTCAAGAAGATGAAAGAGCGCAACCTATCATTAATTCATGGCATTCACTGTCACCAAAGGTGACGGGAGATGGCGGCGGGCTTTAAAAGAGCAGCAGCCTAATGATTCGTGCAGGCAGGGGAAAGAGGTGTCGTGGTGGCTGATGGTTTCAATAGTTGTTGCGCTGGGATTCCCAAGTACCCAATTCCCGAGCACTGCAGGACGGAATGAGCTCCCGTCTTTGTCCCAGCTCCTGCCAACCTAGCAGTTCGAAAGCAAGAAATTGCAAGTAGATAAAGAGGGACCACTTCGGTGGGAAGGTAAACAGCATTCTGTGTGCTCCAGTGTCTAGTCATGCCTGCCACATGTCCACAGAAAAGTCTGCAGACGCAGACAGCGCTGTCTCTGGCTAGGAAACAGATGAGCACTGAATCTTAGAGTCAGATATGACTGGCTTTCGAGCAAGAGTGAACTTTACCTAAGGGATGGCACTAATATAGATTTAGATTATTTATGTATTACATTTATATCCCGCCCATCTGGGATATTTTCCCAGTCTGGGCGGTGTACGACAAATTAAAAGATTTTTACAAGTCTTCTTTCATGTCCAGATCAAACTTTGGACTGCCAAAATGAAGCCACTTTTTCGTCTTTGTTGTTGGCCAAAATTATATTTTCATTGGCACATGTTTCTGGTAGTAATTTTAAAAAATGGAGGGTGGGGGAATACACAGAGCCTCCTCAAAAATTGTGGATACTTTTAACATTTTTGAACCACAGTCGGCCATACCCCAGGCAATGGCTGCCTTGTTTTCCCTGCTAATCGTTCTCACACCAGGTCGAACCAAAGGGACTGAGGTATGAATTTTTACAAGGAACAACATAAAATTAAACAATAATTATGGGCAAAACCAATAAACAATAACGATGCCCCAAAGACAATGCACATTGGAGACAGTAAACTTCCAAGTTAGTTGATAACTGTGTACTGTATATAGAAATGTGTTCCACTTTATTTAGTGAAGCATACTCCCAGCTAAGCATATGCAGGGTTGTATGCTGAATGGAATTTAGCTCACAGGTTAAACTAGAAATAAAGCTACAGAGAATAAGGCAGTTAAGGTATGGAGGGGCAGGATCAAGGTAAGATGCCGACAAGATAAATGCAAAGAAGTCTGATTTTACAAACATGGAAATATTGCCTCAGTCACCTCTTTTCAACCTTGATGTGCTTTCAGCTCTAATTATAGGCTACCTCTAAGTTGTTTCTGGCCCAGCTACTGCGAATCCTGCTCACTTCCCCACCACAACCATCCTTGTTCTCTTATCTCTTAGAGGTTCCATTTTGGCTACATTCCTGTTAGCATTCATCATCTGAGAAATGAAAAAGCCATCTTTTGAGGTTTGAGAGACACGGACGCTCCATTTGGCTTTAGGGAACTGCCTGTGGGGACACTAAAGAGTTATGTGGTGTTTTATTTGATGGTTGTTGAAAGCCCTGAATAAGGCCTCAGCATATCTCCCCATTGACCTCTGTAACTTGTACTCACACACAACTGCTTCAGTTTGGCATTGACTCACACTCCTGTGGGTACCCATAGCATTAAACATCCCCTTTTGGTTCACTGTATTGCACTGTACATGAATATCAGGGCTGCCTTTGGAAAGTGTTTGGAGACTCCAGCAAGCCCAAAATGCTGCAGCCAGGCTGTTGACGGGACAATTATTAGCGAGAGTTGGAATTCTCTGTTACAGGAGTTTCTTTGGCTATTGCTCTGTTTCCTGTTTCAATTCAAAGTTTGGGTAATGACCTACAAAGCCCAATACAGGTTGGGTCCAGGCAGTCTGAAGGAACATATTTCCATCTATGAGCCATCCTTGATTTTAATGTCTTCAGGAGATGCCTTTCCTTCTGTTTCACAATCCGCTCAGACATTTGTGGTTGATATCTGGCTGGGAGTCAGAGGTTGGAAGTTGAATTCCCCACTGTGTCTCCTTGAAAGGGACTGGACTCAATGATCCATAGGGTCCCTTCCAGCTCTGCAGTTCAATGATGATGATGTCTGTGGCGAGTAATGAGAAAGGGTCATTTGAATGGAATCCCCATCCAAGGACAGCAAGCCTGGCCTAACCCTTGTACTTTTATTGGCTGGTGAAGACTTTTTAAACAGGCGCCTGTTACTGATCGAGAGCTTTAAATGTAAGTGGTGTTTTGCTCTTGGGTCATTAGAAACTATGGATTATTCTGAAAGAAATGGGTGTGCCTCAGCACTTGATTATCCTGATCTGTAATCTATATTGTGGAGAAGAAGCTAATGCCAGGACAGAATATAGAGAAACAATGGTTTCCTATAGGCAAAGTTGTCAGACAATGGTGTGTTTTATCGCCTTATCTGTTCATTCTGTATGCAGAACATATCATATGGCAAGCCTGACTAGATTCAGATGAAGAGGAGGAATTAAAATTGGTGGAAGAAACAATAATTTAAGAAATGCAGATGATAGCATCTTACTGTCAATGAATTTAAACAACTTTTAATATAAATGAAAGTGCCAAAACACTGCAGTTGAACATTAAGAAGACAAAAACTATAACTATAGAAGAATTACACATTAATGTTGACAATGAAAAAAAATTGAGCTAGTGAAAGATTTTGTACACTTAGATTCAATCATCAGTCCAAATGAAGACTGCAGTCAAGAAATCAGAAGAAAACGGAGACTTGGAAGGGCAGCAATGAAAAGATTAGAAAAGATCAAGTGTAGTGATGTGTCACAGGAAAACAAGACCATCCACACTGTTGTATTCCTGATCTCCATGTATGGGTGTGAAAGTGGGAGAGTAAAGAAAGCTGACATGAAAAACATTTGTTTGAAATGTGCTGGAGGACTGCCGAAACAAACAAGTGGGCCCTAGAGCAAATCAAGCCTGAACTATCTCTGAGGGGAAAATGATGAAATTGATACTGTCCTACTTTGGGCACATCATGAGAGGGCAAGACTGTCTGGAAAAGACAAATATATTGGGTAAGGTTGAAGACATCAGGAAAAGAGGAAGACCAAATGTGAGATGGATCGATTTCCTAAGGGAAACTAGAGATTAAAACTTGCAGGTATTTAGCAGGGCTGTTGAGTACATGACATTCTGGAGCTTTCTCATTCATAGGTTTACCATAGGTAGGAGATCATTTGATGGCACATAGCAAGAACAACAAATTTTCTTTTGAACGGCTTGAATTGATTTTAAATGTTCCTGAACATTTATCATCCTTCTGAACGTTTATCATCTTTGTATTTATTTTAATCTAATTTACTCAGTATCCATTTAATAGTGTAGTTTGCTGCATCTTCTTAGCAGAATCTGCTTTTAAAATATACACTGCAAGGTCCCAGAAGCAAGAACAAAGGGACGTAAATAAAAGATATTCATGGCCAATCAAGAACAACACTTTCTCAGCTCCTCTAAACCCTCTTCTCTGAAATACATTCGTGACATCTTTATCGCCTGGACCTATGGAAAAGAATCACTTTGAAAAGTCCATCAGAATTTCTTTCTCACAAGACACGAAGAAGTCTGTCTGATGAAAGACCCACCTTCACCCACAACACTGGCAGGTTCTGTGCCACAGCATGTAAGATCAGAAGAACAATCCTGATAGGACCTTCAGCCAAATAAACTACTAGTGCCACAGCATAGGCTTAGTAATAGCTGTAACACTATTGATCTATGTACTAATTTTACTACTCCTTAACTCTGAGCAGAAATGCTCCCTTATAAGCACCCTCATTTTAACTTTTGTCTCTTGATATATTTTAAGTACCCATTTTAAACTTCTGTTCCCCTTTCTGTTCTATGCTGGTCTTGGACCGTAATAAAGATTTGATCCATCAGAATTTCAGTAGTTTTCATCTTACCATTAACCTGATTCTAGACAAGTCTAAACAATAAGTATACTTTTTCAACATCGGCACAAAACTACACAATGGACATCTAAGTACCAAGTTAAACTGAAACTCCAGTGGTATATATATTTACAAGCCTCCAGCTTCCACACAGAATATTGCACAAAATCTGTTTTCTGTAATTAAGCCTTCTGAGATGATCATATTGGCTTGGATCTGTAAGATAGAGACTCAAATCTCATGGATTTACAGCAGACGTTTCTTAAAACATAATACCCATTCAATAAGGCAAGAAACAACAACACACAAAATTGAGCAGGAAAGAACGTTTGAGACCAGACAGATCCAGAAGAGAAAATTTCAGAACATCAGTCACCTACAGTTCCAACAGACACTACTCAAATGTATTAGCAATTATCTACAACTTACAGACAGTCCTCCAGTCTTAAACAGCTTCTGAAATACAACATGTCACATAGTGTAACCATGAAGAAATTAAAAGCCCCTGCTACAAACCCAAGTGTCAACTGTGTCCTATTCTGGTAGCACAGTTATGACCCAACATTTTCTTCATTAGAAACACATTTTGCATTGCATGGATTTCATCATGCACAAAGAACAAATGCTTGTTACATGAGAGCCTAAAAATGTGTCCTTTGTCATGAATGATAGCACATGGATTTCCAGATGTTAGCTAGCTCTAACAGAATGTCATCATTGTAGGCCTATAAATGCCAGAAGAAATAATAGCACAATGCCATTGGCATGGTTGCGTTACATATGTGGGCCTTTGGCTGCCCAACCAACAGAGGGTAAAGAGTGTGGGTGGCTGCAGCACTACAGTGAAAGAAGCCAGATCTGCCCACCCATTAGCATTGCATTGGCATCCTTGTTGAGTGGTTAGCATTTTGATTGTGCTGGATATTACATTGGTGAATCTTTGACAGAGAAAGAAAAATTGCTGTATTAATCATGGCTTAGGGAGAAGTTACTCTCCAGATATGGTTGAGCTCCAGTATGTATCAGCCTTTACTGCCCTTAGCAGCAGTAAGTCCAAAGTACTACCGGTAGTTCATCAACATCTGGAGGGCCAGAGATCTCCCGGTCATAGCTCAAAGGCTATTGCACAATTACTGTACTGTCCTTTCCCACACTATTATATCCAGATGCAGAATTCCCCTAATGGGACTGGCCATTCATGGTTTTCCAGTAGTTGGACTACAACTTGTAGAATCCTCAAACAAGCATGGTATATGACCCTTATAAGTATCTTGACCACAGGAGGTCTAAAGACCATCATATATCACAATGCCAATATGGACCAGGCTGTGAATTACCTCTTAAAAGCCACTAAGACAACTACTAGTGACATAGGTGGCTGTTTTTTTTTAAAAAAATAGTCTGATTCCTACATGAATGAAATGAGTGGTGTGGAGAGGTAATGTTATAGGATCAATGAGAGAGACCCAGGTTCAAATTTTGGCATTTCTAGCATTCAGGTGGAACTAAGAAAGAATCCTGCCTGGAGCCTTCAAAGATCAGTGCCAGTCAGAGTTGGCAGTACAGGGCTAGATGGTACCCTAAGTTACTAAGAGTTCAAGGCTGTAGGTGGGTCACAACCAGTTCAGCAAGGGTGAAACTTTGAGGTTAAGTGTCTCACAACTTGGTCCTTTAAAAAAAAAAGGGGGGGGTATCAAAAAGTTAAAACCAGTCTACAAGCAAAGTTGTTTTAAATTCAGTTTTAAGGAATATAATCTGTTCAAGCCAGGAAGCAAACAAAAAGATAGAGAAGCAGACAACATGCCTTGGGGTAGCAATGAAAAGAGCAGGTTTTCTTACGTTTTATAGCACCACCACCTCCACCCCTTCAGATTCTGGTTGGTTATGGGAAAGTATGGCATCTCGTATGTGGCTGTATGTCCTGTTGCTTTGACAACAAAGCAAGCCAGGAGCAGAAGGAAGAGGGGGAGGAATACTGGACCTATAACAGAAGAAAATAAAGATCAGAAATGAAACTGCGTGGGTGACATTTTTACATTTGGGAAAGGTGGAGTGGGAAAGGTAAGCCCTGCAAAGAAGATGAAGCAAAACAAAACAAAAAATTGCCTTTTGGGGAAGGAAGCTCTTCCAGGGCTGTCCAGTTGGTATTATAAAATGCTGAGCAGTTCCCCCATGGGCGTTAATTTTCAAGAGTTATGTAAGAAAAGCCGAGTGATGATTAATGTATGGCCCTGCATTTCTGTGGGAGTTACAATTGAATCTCTTCATGTGTGTTAATGTCTGCATGGATAATCTTAGCAGTCCTAACTACTGTGCTTTTGCATATAGGCAAACTCTCCTAGCAAGAGAAAGAGAGTCTTCCCTCTCCTTTTTGTGTGTGGGCAAAACTAGGTTCTTGCTATTTCAATAAAAAGCCAAAGAAAGGAGACACCCCCAACCCTAATAATGGCATCCAAGGTCAAGTGACAATAAGGGTATGGTAAGAGAAAAATGAGTTCATGATATTAAGAGAATTTTAATTTATCCATGAATTATAATGGCCATATACATCACTAACATGTAGGGTCACCATAAGCCAGAAGTCACTTGATGGCACATAATAACATCAATAGCGTGAGGAACCTTTGACCTTCCAGATTGTTGAAGCAACAATCTCACAACCCCACACTGTTGGCCATACAAACTGAGGCTTCTTGGAGTCACAGTTCAAAACATCTGGAGGATTAAAGGGTTGCTACATCTTGGACAGAGCAATGATACTTAAATAATGTTAAGTATCTTTACTTAAGTACTTTAAGTACTTTAGCAGTATCCAACATTGCTGGAAAAATATTTTTTTAAAATTCATACTGTATTTAAAAGTAGGTTACTATCTTCAGGTTGCTGAAGCATTATCCTCCTGCTCCCTTACACAAGCCACAATTCAGGCATTCATCCTGCTGGGCTATAGAATTAAAAGCCCTCTAAGTACTAAGGCAGGGGTTCTCAACCATTTTGTGCCACGGGCCGGACCACTCCCCCCAGACAGCTGAGCGGGCCAGACACATGGTTTCCCTCATCGTAAACACTGCTGTAAACCACGGTGGGCACATTTGTGCATACATGGAAGTGTTTATGGCTGTCGTAAACACTTCCACTTCAGGGGTCGTTGCTATGGGCTGGATGATTTGCTGTCAGGGGCCGGGGCCGGCCCATGGGCCGTAGGTTGTGATCCCCTATGCTAAGGATTCTTTCCATCTTCCAAGTTGCAGTGAGGGGTGCCTTCTTTCTCATGTTGCAATGGTAAATTGCTGAAGTGATGGCCCTCATCATGATGTTGCCAATAGCTGTCCCTCAAGGAAGGTGCAGGAATCCCTACCAATTCATCACTTCTAACATTTTTTACCTACACCAGGAAGAGCTCTTTTGTAAAGCTAAGCAGGCCTGAATTGCCAGTTGAAGATCATGCCTAGAAATGAGTACAAAGCAGCAGCCATAAAGGTAGCCTTGCGGACATTAATGCTTATTAAGGAACAAGACTATCTGCATTTCTCAGAAATGGTGCAGAGAAACTCTTTAGCTTTCCACAGCTAACTTTGTAGTTTAAAATCTCTCGGGTTTGTGTGTATTTGTTGAAAAGTTCCCTAAAATGTGTCATACTTTTTAATCTGTTCTGGATGAGTGAAAATTGTTGGCAGGAGTAAGCAACACATCTCCTTCTAGATGTTGTTGGGCCACTTTATGTATTAAGCTTAGTCTGTGTAGCCAGTTGTGAAGTGCAATCTAACAATATCTGAAGAAGACCAAGTTGCTCACTCGGGCTCTATTGACAGTCATAATGGCTTTGATGATAGATACCCATGGCATACAAATGTAGAGTCAGGATCATGACCGAAAATGCATCCTGTGTGCGGATGTATAAAATGGTGTCTCTGTCATCCACATTTTACATGCTCCATGAAATACTGGGGTTCATAAAGTAAAGCTTAGAGCTGTTGCAAGTGCTCAAGCACAATGCAAGTAGTGCTTTGTTCAAACCCTTGTTAGGCGGCTTCTTGCTAGTTAAGCATTGCTTCTCTAGTCCCTTAGAATCCTTGCCTCCAGCTTTGGCCCACACCCACCATCAACAGGAACAGAGCATGTGTTCTGCATACAAAAGGTTCCTGGGGCAAATCAAATGGCATGTATCTATTATCTTTCTCTCTCATTCGCATTCTCCCTCAGGATAAGGATAATGGGGGTGGGGGTGGGGGTGGACTATCTGCCTGAGTCCCCAAAAGGCAAGAATAATCAGGGTGGGCAACCTGTGGCTCTCATGACTTTGGTCCATAGCATGATGGTCCTTTCTTATGTGTGACTAGGGCTATTGAGAGTTGAATTCCAACATCTGCAATAGCACAAATTGTTTGACCCTGAAAAAGACCATGCTGTGGTTAGTTATACCAAGGGTCCTTTCAGACTTAGGTTTATACCAATCAGTTTCACTGTCTCTTTCTTGCAGGTTTATAGGAGATGCAGAGGCAACTGTTCTCTGACTTCATCCCTCTTGAGTTGGGTACACAGGAAGAGCCTCCTCAAAGATACTTTTGAACCACAATCAGGCATACCCTTGTAATGGCAACCTTCTATTGCCAGCTAATCTTTCTCACACTAGGTCAAGCAAAAGGAAATGCAGAATGAATTCACCGAAAGGTGCCTTCATTTTGGCAGTTTAACGTCTGGCCTAGACACAGAAGAAGAAGAAGAAGAAAAATCTCTCTTGAGTTTTCCCATTATTCCTTTCATCTTTGTTTTTGTGACACAAAAGAAAGTTGCACAATGCTTTCAAATATGAATGGCAGGGATCCTCTGGAAGCATCCCACTCTTCTAAAGCAACAGAAGCCTGGTTTTAGTTGTGCTGTATAGCTTAGATTTCAGCAAACAGCTCTATAAAGGACCAATTTAAAAGCCATTTTAAAAGCAATGTTAATTTTACATCCCTTAGATATATCTGGAAAGGGCTTTGAATTGCGGAAAGTTCCTGAATGAAAACAGTTTATTGGGTGGGGTGGGGCTTCATGAAATGAACACAGGCTTGATTTGGATGTAGCAAGAAGGTGGGCTTTTGTGGGGTCTGGCAAGCAGTGTGTGTTGAATGCTACCTACCAATATGTTCCCTCTTGGCTTCTCCTGCAGCTAAACCACAGATCTTTCATGTACCAATTGGGAGCTCTAGATCAGGAGTTCTCAACCTTTTTAAGCCAGGGGCCGGGTCACACTCCCTCAGACAGCTTCGGGGGCTGGATGGCTATTTTGTCTTTCCTCCACCATATGGCACTTCTTGGTGTGGTGGAGGTGGTGCTGGGCCACATGAAATGGTGCCATAGGCCGCATCTGGTCCATGGGCTGCAGGTTGAGAATACCTACTCTAGATTCTTTCTACCTAAGGCAGGAGTTCTCAACCTTTTAAAACTGGGGGCCAGGTCACACTCCCTTAGACAGCTTCGGGGGCAGACAGCCATTTTGCCCTTCCTCCACCACTTGGCACTTCCTGGTATGGTGGAGGCTGTGGGGGGGCTACATGAAATGTTGCCGCGTGCCACAGGTTGAGAATCCCCGACCTAAGGCATAAACTATGGCATTTTCTTTAACTAGTCTGGAGAGAGATAGCATTAGGGAGCAGATCATCTTAGTTGCACTCACTTACATGAGATGCCATCCCGGGCATCTGGGAAGCATGTGAAAGCCACTGCCTGTCAGTTAAAATCTACAGCTTGATTGTACACTGTTTAGGATCAGGCAGGATGACACAACAGCATGTAGACTTTTGAGTTTCCCAGAACTGCACATCAAGCCAAGGGGTATGAAATGGGAGGAAGCAGCAAAGAGGGGAAAAGAAAGAAAAAAATAGTCCAGAAGAAGTTTTTTTTTAAAAAAAAAAAAGACAGATTGGACAGCATGAGATTTTTAGTTCTGTTCTTTCCCAAAACAGAGACTGCATACTGAATGAATCACTACTAGATGTGTAGGAATCAGGCTATATATATCAGGGCATACTGGGATTAAGAATTCAGGGCTGCTCTCCATTTCTGAAATGCGAGGGTGGTTGTAACTGAGAGATCTCTCTGCTGCCTTGGCCAAAGCGCACTGATCCTCAGTGGTTAGAGGAAGTCCTTTTCCTGCCCTTTGAAGGGAGACTGCACTGAAGGCTCCATCTCCTAGGAATCTGGGGCCTGAATCCTATTCCTTGTCCCAACTAGACTAGACTAACTGAATCAATGGGATTTACCTGCGTACCCACAATTCAACAGTTGAGTCAATGAGTCAACTCTCTTTAAGACTAGCAACAGGTCTGTGTGTCTGTGTACATCTACGGTCAGATACAATTCCCACAATATGTATGGGATTGATGCCATATTAAAGCAAGCCAAAATAGCTGCACAAATGGACTTAACAAAAGAGAGATGGAAAGGTGAAAAGTCCTTAGCACTGACCCCTGAAAGCAGCTGCTCGTAAACGCAGGAGTCAGCACTCTGCACGTAGCCAGAGGAAACCAAGAAGAGCATTAAGAGTAGGAAAATAAGAGATGTCATCAGTTGCTCCATGCTGCAGCATTAGCACTATTCTCTTTTGTTGCTAGAAATTAGTGTTTATTTTGTATCAGCTATCTCGGTTATGCTAAAACAAGTGCAAAAGTAGCAGCTAAATAATCCAATATAGCCTCTTCTGTGTATGACAGGAAAAAAGATTACCCCACCCGTTCTATCCTCTTACAGCTTTGCTCTTAGCAGAACTGGCTTGAATTTCGCAAACTTCTTTAAAAATTCTTAATTAGGCTTAGGACTGAGTGTGTGTGTCTGTTCTAGAGTGTGTACCCATGCAGTATTATGCAGGGGGCACACCTGGGCAAGTGAAGCTCCTGACTGGGTACTCTAACAGGACACCTTCCCTGCCTCTATACATACATCCCTCCTGTTCTCCTTGTCTTTCAGTCTGGTAAGCTATAAGAGTGACATGGAAGAAACCTCTGCCTGAAGTTACAGAAGCAGTATCTGACTGCCTCTTTCTACAGGGAATGGAAGAGCCTTTCTTCGGCCACTAACACCTTTCCAAGTGTAGTTTTCCTTCCAGGGGCAAGAAGCACAACAGTGCCCAGGTGATGATGGAGTATTCATGGAAAGGCCGGAACTGGGCAAGGAGCAATGCACAAGGCTCCCAGGGAATGAGAAGGGAGGAAGAGAGTTGGTAGATTCACCTACACACAGAAGTCCCACCACATTCCCAAAAGTCATGGTGTGGCAGAGTGCCCCTCCTCATTCTGGGTCACAGCCCCTCTAGTCCAGAAATACTGTACTTGAACACCTGCACAGAACAGAAACAATTGGTTCAGGGGGTCTCCAAACCGGTCAGGGGAGGGTGGCAATGTCATAGTCTATACAACAAATATTCTACAGATGTTCCAAAGCTGTTCTTGTGCTTCCACGTTTTTGTCTGTCTCACTCTTCTTTATTTTATTACTGCTGTCTCCTTGAAAATATACAATTGCACCTGTTTTTCTTTTGTCCTCCCCTCTTCCCACCTTTCTTGGTGGTGGTGGTGGTGGTTTTGTCAGAATGGGGGGGGGGGGGCTGAGATCCTGCTGGATAGGCAAACAGATAATATATTTCTTGGCTTAAGGACTTCAAATTGTCCTTGACCCTCCCTCACAATCATCCCTGCAACTGGAGAAGCACACTTTTCGACAATGGATATCAGGATGGTGAATTAACAGATGAGAGAAGACAGTTTGTACTTGTAGAAAATAGAACAAGTGGAGATTCATGAAAAACTTTCACAGCCTGTGAATTTTGCCCCTGTTCTCTTTTCCTTCCTTCTTTTTCCAGTTATACCCTACCCTAGCTGAGGAAGAGTAGAGCAAAAAGAGACTACTTACCACCATCCTCTCACTTATCCCCTCCACTAAACTTCTTCAGTTCATCTGGCTAAGGATTCTCAACCTATCTGATCTGTTGATCACAACAAAGACCTCTCTTTCTGGATTCCCATGCAGGTAATCAAGCTAGTGCATATCACTTGCTCAATCAGGAATATTAGATATCCATTTTGAGTATGGATGCTAGCCAACGCGTAACATGGCTGACAGTATGCATGTTTGGATTTGCAGTCAAATGTGCATCTAAAGGGGGATGATGATGGATGCATTTGGTTGGAAACAATGCAACAGAAGAACTCGGCCGCATATTCTGAACTCTTATACGTTTGGATGCACATTCTATTTTCCCTACAGCAGTCCTTTAACCTACGAAAGAACATTCCTTTTTGCTTTTAAGAATCCTGTGGTGGATATGGAGCACTGGGACCTGAAGCCAATTCCACTGGAGGGGCCGCCAAAGGATCTGTTTTATTGCAAAGGTGCAATCCTCTTGGTATCTTAAAAACCTATTAGGATGAAAGCATCAAATTGGGGGGGGGGTATGTGGGGTTCAAACCATTTCCAGATCCTCCTCAGGGAGCACCATGTTATTAAAAGTGCAGAAAGATGAAGTCACACCTGCACGAGTGATGAGGGTGCCTGAAAAAGAATCAGGTACAGTAGACCCTCACATAACGATGTTGCTTGGTTCCCCAAGTAGGTCGCTATAGGGGAAACGTTGTGCGGTTTTCAATGGCAACTGCGCCATCTAGCAGCAAAAAATTGTCATTATCCGCATGACGACGTTAAAAAAAACGTTACTCCGCACAACGGTTTTTCGTTGTTGTGCGGATAGTCACGTGGCAAGTGACAACATGTCGGTAAGTGGAAATGATGGTATTTGAATGCGTCGTTAATCGAGGGTCCACTGTACTGTAGTTACAATCTCTTTGTATTGTCTGCACTAGTGTTCTTTCACCTATAAAATTAAAACAGAAATCATGTTATTGTTGTATCGAACCACTTCTGCAGGGATTCTCAACCTGTGGCCTATGGGCCAGATGTGGCCCATGTCACCATTTCATGTGTCCCACCCACCCCCTCCACCACACCAGGAAGTGCCATGTGGTGGAGGAAGGGGGGAAATGGCTGTCTGATCCCCAAAGCTGTCTGAGGGAGCGTGACCCGGCCCCTGGCTTTAAAAGGTTGAGAACTCCTGCACTACAGTATAATTAAGTAATCTCAAACTTCTCATCAGGTTGCTGTTACAAAACCTTGGATATGTAATGTGGTGACAGAGAGGCACAACAATCATCTTGGTTTGATGTTTTTTCCAGATATTATATCCATAATATTTGAATAATTCCAGGAAATGTAATGCAGAAAAATCCTGTCTCCCTTTTCTGTTCCAAGCACTAGTTTCCACATAAATTCGCACATACATATAACAGATTGTCAATCACAAACCGTATGATCAGCCCACCTGAGTCTTCTTTCTCACTTTTTTAAATATAGCTGGTGTAACATAAAGTGAGAAGAGCCTCATATAGGGTCACAGGCAGGGCCGCCTTCAGAAATTTCTGGGCCTTGTACTGATCAATCCTATTGGGCACACACACACACTTTGGCCATACCCCTCTGTGAGGTTGCCAAGACTCACCAATTCATTTAGGATTCTTCTACCAGAAAGGGAGTAGGAATCTGTAGATGAATGCAAATTACTGCTTCCCTGCCTTATTCTATTCCACTTACTGAAAAAATCCAAGGGATACAGGGAATGATAGGCTAGTGAGAGCTCCCGAAGGAAAACATGGCACACTTCAAGTGTTGCTTCCTTGGTGTCACTAAACTGAATTAAAAGCCATTCACTACAAGAACAACCTTATTTGCATACCTTTAAGCTACAAATATTAATACTTTTCCTTGCAGCTTTCATCTACAGATGCTGAAGCAGTGTACAAGAATAAAAAGAAATAGACACAAAATCATAAACTACATAAACACAATGATTGCATTATTCATACAACAGATAGTATACCAGGAAGGCTTGCAAAAAATTAGGTAAGTCTTCAACTTGTGGCTAAAAATATTGTTGGAGCAGATTTGATTCCAAAGACAAGAGAACTTCACATAAGCAAGAGCTATTATACTTAATGTCCTGCTTTGAACTTATGAGGATTGGGCCTCAACTGCATGTGGAACCCAATTTATGACAGGAAAGGGGAAACCTTTCTAGATGACAGCAAGTCCAAAATGTAGTCTCCTGGGTAACCATGTCTGAAGTTCTTCAAGGCTTTTTATATGGACCACAAAAACATATGCCTAAACTAGTAGCAAAGGGCAAGTCACAAACTGTGCCCATTTCATTTTTTTAGACAAAAAAACAACACACACACACATGACTGTGAGATAATGTTACATTAACCACCCTAATATTACTTGGGGCAAAACCTTAACATACACACACACACTCTCTCTCTCTCTCTCACTCACTCTCTCACTCACTCACTCACACACACACACACCTTGAACCATTCCCCTGCAAACCACAATGTTGAGAAGCAGAAATGTCATACTTTAGATTGACTCCATTTTTGCAAGACACTGGAATTCTCAGTGGGTTCAGAAAATATAAAATCTGTACTATACTTTAAAACCTAAACACAACGTGAAACCTATTACTAACCTTAAATACATTGACGTTCTCGTGAGGTCAGAAAATATCTTGTAACTTTTTCATTTTGAAAAAAGGCATGATGGAAGTGGGTTAAAAACAAACCCGCATTGAGCAGAGAGCAGTAGTCCAATTGTTGTGCTTACCTGGATCAGTGTAGTCAAGCTATACCTGTCTGTATGCAATAAGCATGCAAGGCAAATTTGAGAAAAGGTATGCCAACCTCTGACATTATCTGAACCTCCTGTGTCAAAAGATGGATCCAGGTTGCACAGCTGATCCTTCAGGAGGAATGCAGCCCCGTCCAGAAGAGGTAGCGTAACACTCACTGCTTTCTATCTCACCAGGATTGAATCTCAGGGCTTTTTTCTTGTTGGTCTTTATCCAGTCCATCCCTGCAACCAGGCACTGTTCCAAGACTAGCATAATTGCACCTGAATCAGCTCTGACAAAAAAATGCATGGATGGAGAGATCAGCATTTTGGGAACACTTTGCTGTAAATCTTCTGATAACTACTCCCACATGCTTAATTTCCTTTTGGGCAGGAAGTGCCGATCTTCATAAGTATTCCATTGTTTCAGCAAACCAATCCTCCAAGCAAGCAGACTTGATAAGTATAACTGCCCAGAAAATTTTCTTTCAAATTAAGCCTGGTTAACAGCTTTCATATTTGGCTTCTGCCCAAATCCAGTTTGTCAGAATGAACACCAGCCAGAAATTAGGTTCTATCTGAGTGCCACTGAGATTTGCTTATCTTTCCAACCTGCCTCCTATCATTCTCTCTTCTACAGGTTTATTGTTTTGAATAGTGAACATGATCAGGGCAGCAGGTGTTGCTAAAAATCCCATTTCCAAACTTCATCTCTAGCCCACTCAAGTCAGTTAAAACATGACTAAACCAAAGCCATCTTAGTCAAAGCTCTTTTACCCCAGAAATAGTCTTACCTCTGTTGTGTGCCTAATCCAACATGTAGTATCTGTATTGTTAAATTCGTAATCATTTTATCTTTCAACCTTTATTTTCTGTCAGATCTACTCTTCCACTACATCACCATGTACTAATCTGTGTACCCTTCTTGCTCACAGATTACTCTGGATTCTGTGTATATCACTACAGCCTCACTATATCAAAATCTGTTTTCACATCATCTCTTTATCACTTAAGGTCTGAAGTAATGGTTCTTTGATATTTCTTTCTCAATTCCCCTGACTACATCACTTCAATAGGCCTCCTTGTTCTTTACTTGCAAAAGCATAGGCAAAACGTTTGCCATTATTAAAAATGATTAGTTTCAACAATGATCAGATGAACATTGGTGTGGATGGCCAGTCTCTGCCAGTGTGGAAATTCCAATCTGCTTGATGAATTTACCTTCTAATTTAGGGTGCATAAGACTTCAGCTCTTCGTTCTGCTTAAGACAAGTTGGATATTTCCCCTCTGTTTATTTTAATACCAGCTTGTGGATGGTTTGTTACCTTGTTCAAACATTTAAAAAACAAAACACCAAACCTAACTTTGACTATGAGTGTAGGGGGTGTAGAAAAATTACCCCAAGCCCCAGAAAGCTGAGGGCCTCCAAGAACTTGACTCCTATTATTACCTGTGGTTGGTGTACAGGTGAAACTTGGAAAATTAGAATACCATGCAAATGTTCATTCATTTCACTTGAAAGGTAAAACAAACGCATGAGATAGACTCACTACATGCAAAGCGAGAGATGTCATGCCTTTATTCGTTATAATTGTGATGAGATTATGTGATGATTCTGGGGTACATGAGATTGGGGGGTTGGTGTTTTCATAAGCTGTAAGCCATAAGCATCAATATTATAACAAAGTAAGGCTTGAACTATCTCACTTTGCATGCAATGAGTCTATCTCATATTTGTTTCACCTTTTAATTGCATTACTGAACTGAATGAACATTTGCATGATATTCCGAGTTTCACCTGTATAACCAAATTAGGTCTGTTGCATTCATTCTCATGACAACATGTAAGCAAACTGCCAAAAATTATTTCACCTTTTCAACAGAATCCTGGACAATGGATTGGGAGATAGAATTGAAGAAAGCTGGAAAAAATTACTAAAAGTTACTCTTGTCTGTTTTCCTACAACCCATTAGTCTTCTGTCCTGAGTTTTCCCAATATAATACAAGAATGAAAAGGTGAGTTTTGGATAAAGTTTGTTAAGTTCTCACCTATCTAATGGTGCCTGTCTCACCTTTCACCTTCATAGTAATGGTCATAATGACAGGCCATAACACAACATCACAAACTGGAAGCTGCTTGACCTTCATGTTACAGGTTGGCATGATTTACATCCTGAGACAGATTGTCAGTTATACTTCTGCTTTTGTCTTGCACATATTAGTTGGTGAGGCCCCTTCTGGAATCTTTATTCTATCAGACCATGAAAAGCTCTTCAACTACTGTACTTGTGAAGCCTATGCACTGGTAGACTACCTGGGTTCTTGATAAAGCCATGGTGGCAGAATACAAGAGGAAATAAGGGAACCTTGTTGTTATAAGGGACATGGTATCCTATATTGGAATGGGCAACCTTGACATGCTTAGGGGAGAAGGCTTTTGCACCTACAGGTGAAACTCGGAAAATTAGAATATCATGCAAATGTTCATTCAGTTCAGTAATGCATCTTAAAAGGTGAAACAAATATATGAGATAGACTCATTACATGCAAAGCGAGATAGTTCAAGCCTTACTTTGTTATAATATTAATGCTTATGAAAACCCCAACCCCCCAATCTCATGTACCCCATAATCAGACTCCACCGCAGGCCATAACTCTGAAACTGATGTTTTGGGCCATATATTTATCCAAGCCAGAAGGGATTGGGTGAGCCCTTTTATTTGATGAAGGTCCCCAGGTCAAAACAAAGAGTCTCCCTCCCTCCCTACTTCTAATAGTATCTAGGAACAGATATTTTTAAAATAAAAACAAAGCTGAACAAAATAAAATTGATTTTTTTTTAAAAAAACCGGAAGAACACTCGGGTAGCTTTGGAAGTGTGGGTGCTGGTTCCAAATTTTTTTTTGGGTGGTGGTGGTGGTGGTCAGTGAATTGACTCTGGGTTTCAGTGCAGAGGGGTGAGGCAAACTCTGTGCTGGGGGGAGGAAGGGAGTGTCCCATTGGGACTGCTGGGTGAACTCTGCTGGGGCAATGGCACACGTGCCCACATAGAAGGCTCTGGGTGTCCCTTCTGGCAGGCATGCCATAGGTTTGCCACCACTGCTTTTGGGGAATCCTTGTTTCGTTTTGTTGCTGCATTGGTATTCAGACCAGTTGGCACCTATTTTGTTCACTAAATGAATAGCCCTCTGTTTATATTTTGGAATGTGTTATTTCATCATGTTTATGTAATAAACTTTATCTAAGCCTTCTTTAGAAAATATATAACATATCCTGTTCCTTTGCTTACTCCGCAGGAAAAGCATAGCTCTTCCTGACCAGCAAAGGGAGAAAGGATCTCTAGGGCTTGAATTGTTTACCCAGTCCCTTGGTCACAGGTAGAGAAACCTACTTCCCACAACATTAATGTCCTGGCCTTCTGTCCTCTGCAAAGAAGGAGTCTTAGGAGAAGCCTTCATATCAGTAACCATTTAGAGTTGAACATGAAAGTCAGGCTGCAACTACACTAACAAATGCTGCGGCTCGATTTGTAGGCTATTTTATGCTTTTGTTCAGATAAGCTGATCATATGGAGACTTTGGATTGTTTTGGTGTCTGCCAACACTGACCCTGGGGTCGCAAAGGGTTAGATCTGACTGTGTGACTGAACAACAAAAATAAAGCCAGTGGGCTGTGTACAGTGTTGCACGGTGCTAGGGAAAAGGAATAGTTTTTAAAAGTTTTTCATAACACAGAAACACATACATTTATACTACAGAACAAAATAGTCCGCTGTAATTTGTTGAAGTTGTTTGAATTTTACAAATACAGTAATAATTTTTTGTTTTTGTTTTGGCAAAGATGATCCAGCACTAAACTAGTATATTAATGTAGTGGTAAGATGATCTACTACTAAACTGGATAGTTTAATTTAAAATTATTTGGGGTCTCTATGGGAAAGATCCTAGGGATGGATGTTCTTGCTATCCAAACCATCACATCCAACTTAGTACATCATCAGAATGCTACCTACAGTCATACTCCCATCCTTTTGGGAAACAAAATTATTGATCACTTGGGGGGAAATCTGTTTAAATCATTTTGGCTTGAAAAAATAGGCACAGCAGAGAGAGAAACTGCATCAGAACAAAAAGGACTGGACTGATTCAAATCAGCCTTTGCATCATGTTATCAATTTTTAAAAATCAAATTCATAAATTTTACACCCACAGCAAATTCTACAGTTAGACTGTAGTCACAGCCTCATTCTCAGAAACAGCTGCAAATGAGCTGACAAGAAGCCCCTGACTTTCTGGTTAAATAGAGACACGCAACAAGGAAAAGCACTAAGTCCAAAAATAACTTTATAAGGCTTTTAAATGCAAAGATGTCCAGGTCTACTAGTTTAGGATTTTCCTTGGATACCTTGGAGTCATTATTCAGCAAAGAGTCCACGCATTGGTAGATGTCTCTGAGACAACATTCAGTACATGCAAATAGACTTGAAAAATCAATCTGCATGTGTGTGTTTTATACCCATTTAGACTGCCACATGACCACGGAAACATCTGCAGAAGCAGACAGTGCTAGCTCTTCGGCTTTGAAACAGAGATGAGCACTGAACCCTGGAGTCGGATGCGACTAGCTTTCGAGCAAGGGAAACCTTTACCTTTACTTAGATATAATGTCACCCGCTGGCTAGGCGGACCTTGCCTACGGGATCCAAAGGAGGACGCTTTGGTGAGTTTTAGTCCCAGCCTAACCTCACTGACAACACTACCTAGTAAGACCATTCAAGCAGTTGTTGTTCAGTCGCACAGTCGATTCCGACCCTTTGCGACCCTATGGACCATTGTCCTCCAGGCACTTCTGTCCTCCACCATCCTCCTCAACCCACCCAGCTCTATGCCCATTGCATCCACAATACCATCTAGCCATCTCATCTTTGGCTGCCCCCTTCTTCTTTTGCCCTCTACCTTTCCCAGCATCAAAGCTTTCTCAAGTGAATCCTCTCTTCTCATTTTATGTCCAAAGTACTTTAGCCTCATACTTACTATTTGACCTTCCAAGGAGCAGTCAGGGTTGATTTCTTCTAAAATTGACCTATTTATTCTCTTCGCTGTCCAGGGGACTCTCAAAACTCTCCTCCAACACCACATTTCAAAGGCATCTATTCTTCTGCATTCAGCCTTCCTAACTGTCCAAGATCTGCCAACAGATCAGTCTACAATCTGCCAGAAGTAGAAAGGAGCAAGGCAAGATTTGAGTTACCCCAGATGTAAGCCTCCATCCTATGTTCACAAGTACAATGCTGGCACAAAAGTAGACAAGATTGAGAGTAACAGAGAAGCTGACGGTCCTGAATCTGGGGAAGGGTATCACAGAGCTTTGAAAATATGTACAGTATTTCAGGGTGTATTTTCTATTAGTTGTGTTCTCCTGTCTTGCTTAGTCACAGGCTTAAGAGGGACATTTTGCATCACACAGGAGCATTATGCCTGCACAGTTACCTACTTGATCATGGGTTAGGTAAGATGGCTTGTTTTTTTAATCACAGTGGACTGCTTTGAACTGTGTGTGTCCCTCTCACCATTTGGCATTGTTGCTAGTTTTTTCCTGTCCAATACATAACATAAAGAGCTGAGTTGTTGTTTTTTGGCCCATTCATCACAGGCAAGAATTTGGCAGGTGTGATTCTTCCAGGTGAGTGATTCTGTGATGTGAAAATCTAACAGGTATGAGCTTTTCACATCATTGGATCAGCATGGTGGATGGAGACTGACTTGGAGATTTTTTTGTTGTCTTGGCATTTGTTAAAGCTGCAAGAGCTCCATCCTTTAAAAAATGTAACAGCCTAGGGAAGGAACATTGATGGGAAAGACTGGTGAAGAAAACTTTCAAAATGGGTCACTTGCACAGTGAAACAACTACATTACAGCCGGAGCAAAAGGAAGCTTCTGTATGATGTCTTTCAGTTCCACAGTGCATTGAATTTATTGATCTCTGTGCCAAAGCTTGGAAAGGTATGGCACTCTGTTGGACTATAGCTTCCATCACCTTTTGCCACTGGCTATGGTGGCCAGGGCTGAGTGAAGCCATAATGCAGCAAAAGACTATCTGATACCCTATGCCATTTTCATTTAGAAAGCATAAACACCATTTTGCTGGGTTTACACTTCTGCTTTCAAACAGTTAAAACTTGAACATACACATGCACTCATACTTTATAAATATTTTAAACAAGAGTGTGCTATGCTTGAGCATTTCATGGAAAGTGACTGAATGAAAAACAGGCACAGGATTGCTGTTCGATAATGCTACAAGCCATGGCTTTGCTTATAGGTTGTAGCAGTGCTAAATGTGGAGAGAAGCATTGAAATATGTTTGATACTTAAGATGATATTAGGGAGAAGATATGTGGGATGTGCTATAAGTACAGAAGGCCTGTGACCTAAAACCTGGGGAACATCTCAATCTTAATTGGGGTGGGGTTGGGGTGAGGCATCTACTGCCTGCTCAAACCACAAGTGGCCCTGACTACAAATATAGTTTCAATATGCAAAACAATGAAGATCACACTGTGGAGGATTAGTTAAAGGAGTAAGGCAGCTGGGGTGTAACAATAAAAGCGCAGAGAAACAACACTCCCAAAGTCCCAAATTACTGCATTGTGATTGATTACGGCATGACGGACAAAGGATTTTCATTTTCGACCGCCGAATTAGTTAAAGGAGGCAGGAGTGTTAGAGAGATACTGATGGATCGGTCCAATAACTCCAGAGACAGCCATTACCCTTTAATAGTCTTTATTTCCACTGCCCACATGGCGGTCAGTAGTCATCTCTAGTCTCAGCAAGGGAAGTGAGGAGTGGGAAAGGTTAGGGTCCTTTCATAGGGTTGGTGATGCCACCGGGTCATGGGTTATAGGGCAACAGTGTCATTATACATTAGAGCATTGCATTGTGGTATATGGGGATCGTAAGTGTGTATATTATGTCTGACAAAACCCCTTCTAATATCAGACACTTCAATCGCATATGACAGTAGACATTCATTCCCTCGCTAAGACATAATTTTTGAACAAATGATTGTGTTGTGCTAATGGAAGTGGTTTGGTTAGTATGTCAGCAACCTGGTCCTTGGTGTCGCAATGAACTAGACCTATGAAGCCTCTTTTTGAAAGTTTCCTCACGTGTCTGTATTTGATGTCTATATGCCTGGATCTTTTTCCTATTGCTTTGGCCTTCGATATGTTTATTGCTGCTGTGTTATCTTTGTGGATGATGATGGGTAGACTTGGCTTTCCCCAGACATTGGAGATTACTTCATTGTACCAGATTAGATCATTTGCTGCGCTGGACATGCAGACATATTCTGCCTGTGCAGTGGATGTGGATATTAGATCCTGTTTTCCTGTGCACAAGTATATAGGGCTCCCATTCAAGAGTACTAGGTAACCTGATGTGCTTTTCCTCGATTTTGAGTCACATGCCCAATCAGCATCTGCGTAACATGAGAGCTTGATTCCGTTTGTCATTTGAGGCATGAGCAGTAGTCTTGTGTCAATGGTGCCTTTGAGGTATCTCAATAACCTCTTGACTGCTGTCCAGTGGTGTACCTTGGGGTTGTTCGAGTGTCTAGAGAGAAGATTCACTGCCAACATGATGTCTGGCCTGGTCCAGGTGGCGTTGTACAGTAGTGACCAGATGGTTGACCTGTAGAGGTGGTTATCTTCGAATGGCTCCCATTCTTCATGTGCGTTCTTGAGGAAGTCTGTGTGCATGGGTATCCCACAGGGGTAGACATCTGACATGTTACATCTCTCAAGGAGTTCGAGTATCTTTTCCCTCTGGTAGATTGCAAAGCCTTCTTGTACTCTTGACATTTGTACCCCTAGGCACATGCTTATTTCTTCTAGGCTCTTCAGGGGGAAGTGTTTCCGCAGGTCTTGAGCAAATTTGTCACACTTTGATTTGTTCTTTCCGAAGTACAATAAGTCATCAACGTAAACTAGTAATTTCTCTGTCTCCCCTTGTGATTTCCTTACAAACACGCATCTGTTGTCCTCGTTGGGAAAGAAGCCCAATCTCTCCAGTGCTTCAGACAGACATTCATACCATCTTTTACTGGACTGTTTTAGCCCGTACAAACTCTTGTTGAGCAACCAGGTTTCTCCACTCTTACATCCGATCCCAGGTGGTGCTTTGACATACAATTCCTTGTCTAGTTCCGCATGCAGGTAAGCAGTTTGTACATCGAATTGGTATACTTGTTCCCCTAGAATTGATGCCATCACTAGGGCTGCCTTTACGCTCTCTGCCTTAGGGGAGTATGTTTTGTCGTAGTCGTCCGGGTATCTCTGGGAGAAACCCTGTGCTACTAGTCTGGCCTTGTACATTTTCTGGCCGTCTTCTAGTTTTTTGATTCTGAATACCCATTTCATCCCTATCGCCTTCTGATTCTCTGGAACTTGTGTGGTGTGTACATGTTTAGGGCCGTGAGGCTCTCTATCTCCTTTTCCATCGCCCTCTTCCATTTGTCCTGTTCCTCTAGTGGCAGTTTGGTTATATTGTTGTAATTGATAGGCGTCTCGGTGTAGGCATCTATACCCATTATGTAATCCTCCAGCCCTTTTGGGATCTGGCTCTTGGTTGACCTGGTTGACCTCCTGGGCATCCTTTCTGGTGGGCTTGGCAACTCGGCATCTTTAGCGTCTACAGAGCTTTGGCGTGATTGTTGTTTTTCAACCTTGTTATGTGTCGTTTCTCCTCGCCCGCTGGGTCTTGGATCAACTGACGATGCTTCGGTCTCCTCTTGTTTGTGGCCACTCGTCAGGATTTTTTCGCATGTATCCTGCTCCAGTTCGCGTGCTCATGGAAAGTGGCTGACCTGGATACTACTATCCTGAGATTAAAGTCCAGGAATCGGTACGCCTTTGATCCTGGTTCATACCCTAGGAACCTTAATTTTCTTGTCATCCTTTCTCCCTTTTTCCTCAACTGTTTTGGTATGTGCACATCTGCAAATACCCCGAAAACGTGAAGGTGTGTCAGCTTGGGTTTCCGGTTGTACATGGCTTCGTAGGGTGTTTTTCCAACGACGCTAGACCACAGTTTATTCAGTGTGTAGTTCAAGTACAACAGTGCTTCTCCCCATTAGGAGAAGTTCAGGTCTGCGTCTTCAATTGCATACCTGATCATGGTTTGGAGTACTCCATTCCTTCATTCGGCAACTCCATTTTGAAATGCGGAGAATAGTGCAGTCTTGAAATGCAGCATCCCCTTCTCGACTAACCAATTCTTAAACTCCTTGGATAGGAATTCTGAGCCATGGTCCATCATTAGTTGCTTTATGTTGATGTTGATGTTGATGTTGTGTTGGGGTTGTACCCTTTTATAGAATTCCTTGAATTTGGTGAAGGTTTCGTCCTTGCTCTTGAGAGTGTGCATGAAGCCGTACCTGCTGAAGTCATCCACTATTGTCAGGAAATTCCTTTTTTGGCCCAGGGACTTATTAAGTGGTCCTACTAGGTCAAGGTGGACCAACTGGAATGGATGGTCTAACCTTCTGGTGGATGTCTTTGGCCGTGGTTCAACCATTGATTTGGAACTTTTGCATACAGAGCATTCCAGGTAGTTTTCGCAATCCTTGACCTTTAGCCCTTCCGAGCATTCCAGCATTTTCTTGACTACTGGAAAACCTATGTGTCCTAACTTTCGATGAAGCAGATGTGCACACTCATCGTGCGTGGGTCTCCCTATGGAGATGTAGGACGCTACCTGTTTTGCGTCTGTGTCCCCTTCAATTTCTGCTGAATCGTGGGGATTGTTTTCCTCCTCTTCTGAGTTCGTGCCCTCAGCATCTTCGGGGGTGCTTAGGTTATTCTCTTGTGATGCCTCTTCGTCGTTGTCCTCGAGTAGTCTGATCATGCCCCTGACTTCGGTATCCTTCTTGGCCATGAATTATGACAGGCCTCCTATGGTTTCCACGCTTCCTATTTCCTTTCTTCTTCTTTTGATGGATGCCTTACTATTCTTGAATACTATTGTCTGGGTCTTCGGTGAGCCTGTTGGTGGCAAGCACGTTGTACGGTATTCCAGGGACAAAAAGGATGTCCCTGACCACACCAATTTTGGGAATATTCACGTTGCCCCTGCCGGCTACCCTTGCGTGTTCCTGGTTGCCAACCTTGATCCTGAAGGAATCTTCCTTGAATGAACTGAATATTTTTCTGTGGCATGATGTGTGGGTACTGGTCCCAGAGTCTATTAGCCAGTGTTGTCCATGGCCATCGGTGGGCCAGTCTGCATTGTGGGCCATCGGTGGGCCATAGCATTGTCATTGCTATGTTTCACCACATTTATGGAATCTGGCTTATGTTTCCTTGGCTCTGTCTGTGTCCTGAGTTCTCTCCCAGGGCTAGGTGACCTCCATCGCCTGTCATCCCTGTCTCTGTCACTTCCATATCTACGTGGCTGCCCGTCCTGTGACCCATGCCTTGGCACTGGTGTACTGTCATGATGTACCCTATTGTGTGAGCATGATTGGTTGCTGATTCTCTTGTCATTGTTGGACATGGGGCAGACTTTTCTGAGATGCCTGTTGGATCCGTATGTATACAACACTGGGGGCAGGCTTGACCGCTCTGTAAAATTTACCCTTTTGGGTGGTCTACCTTCCCTACGCATTAGGGCCCTTTCTCTCCTAATGTTGTCTTCAGATATGAGCTTTCTGGTGAGAAACTCAAGGCTCCCGCCTCCCGCTCGTGCCGCCTCCTGCCGTAAGTCCCAGCTCCCCTCCATATTTTCCATTGGGGCCCCTGGTGTGTCTTGTACCTGTGTGGCTGGGGTGTTCGGTTTTTTTGGTCTTGTTTGTTTGGAGCGGTTGCTTCATTCATTATCTCAGTTGGGGCATTCTGGGTTTCCCATCCCTAAGTTTGAATCCAGGGCCACTGGTTGTGATTGGTCAGCCATCTTGGCTGGATTCAAACTTGGCGTGGCGCTAGGGGTTCCTGCCGTGTAGGTTCCCGGGATTAGGCTTACCGCGCCGATGACGGGGGGTTCTTTTTCCTCTTGCATCAGGGCCAGAAACTCCGCCACAGAAATCGTTCCTCCTCCCACTCAACCGATGGCCTTGAACAGCATGTCCACTGTGATCGTGCTGCTCCAGTCGAAGTCTTTGGTAATTGCCCCTCTGGCCCCAGCCTTCGCCTGGCCATCTGGGTCTATCTCCCGGTCAGGGATACCTTCTTCCACCACTGGTTCGGGTTCTCCACTGGCACCCGTGGGGCTGGCCTGTGCCTTGGCCCCCACCTTCTTTGCTCGGGTCTTTCTTTTGGTCATCTTTGTTTGTTTTGGAGTTAATTATGGACAAACCATCCTCTCTGCTACTAGTTTGTTAGAGAGATACTGATGGATTGGTCCAATAACTCCAGAGACAACTATTACCCTTTAATAGTATTTATTTCCACTGCCCACATGGCGGTCAGTGGTGATCTCTAGGGTCAGCAAGGGAAGTGAGGAGTGGGAAAGGTTAGGGTCCTTTAATAGGGTTGGTGATGTCACCGGGTCATGGGTTATAGGGCAACAGTGTCATGATACATTAGAGCATTGCATTGTGGTATATGAGGATCGTAAGTGTGTGATATTATATCTGACAAGGAGAACAGAGGAAAGGTTCTGAGAGCAGAACAAGGCCGGCTCAGCTTTGCTGCTGATGGACGGCTGCCTCTCTGTCGCCCACTTGCATCTTTGATTAGCTTGCAAGCATCTAATTTAAGAGCACCAGGCTGGGAGAAAAACATTGCCGAATCCTGTCTGGTGGCCCTTTTTTCTTTTTTTGCTGTGTCACCTGAGAATGCTAAGGAACAGCTACAGATGGAATTAATCATTCTGCCTCACTAAAAATGTCCATGAACAAATGTAGAGAACTGAGAACGGATTGTGTTGGAATTCCAACTGAGGGAAGCGAGGGAAAAAGTGCAGTATCATCTCATTTTTTTGTTCTCTGGATGTAACATACAAGGCAACTAGAGTGGTACATCATACAACTATTTTAATCTGTTCCACAGGGCTTGTTGTTGTACAAAACAATTGCTATGTGATGCATGTATTGTATAGCGATTTTCTCTATGGAATGCATCATACAACGATTTTTTTCACTAAGTGGTTTGTCCCATTGAAAAATTGTTGCATGGATTTTTTCCATAGGGAAAATTATTATGCGGGACACGATTTCCCCCCAAACCTAATTGTTATGCGATTTCGTTGCTATACTGGGTGATTGTTGTATGAGGTTCCACTATACTTGTTCTTTTCCTTTGATACTGTCCTTGTAGCTCTCCTGAGTCCTGGTTGTACCTGAGTCATAGAAACAGGCAAACAAAGTATGGTTCTTGTATTCTGTTACTCAAAAGAAATATTGTCAAATGCTTTTTTGATTGTAAACTGACACATCCCCATTAGCCAATAGCTGTCATCTTAAGTTTCCCAACAGTATTGAAAAATACAGCAAATGAAATGACAGAAGAAATGCAGCTACAGAATGCGTCATTTAACCACAGAACTTCCCAACATTTTTATAACGTCCTTCTTCTGGCCTCTGACACCTTCTTTCTTGACTCAAGCAACTGCTTAAGTGTGAATGTAGGACATTAGATTGACACCAAAGACTAAGTACTGTATGGAAAGGTCGGTTAATATTTTTACTGTCAATCATACTTGGCATCTGGTAAGCAAAGTACAGTATGTGATCTATAAATTTAATCTATAAATAAAGTTATAATGGGTTTTGTGCTTCCTTGTGTACTGAAAAACTTTTTCATCTCATTCCCTACTATGCCATTTTTAATTCTAGCAGTGCCTTCCGTATACAGAGGGTGCCAAAATATATATACACATTTTAAGAAAGGCAAAAAACTGTGTTAAAATTGTAAAAGTCAATACATACTGATAACAAAATATGAATACAAGTCATGTTTGACTTCTGCAGTTACAAGAGGTGCTCAAACTGGTTACTATCAGTGTCCTGACACTTCTGATTACGATAATCATCTTATACCATGTTGTGGAACCACTCACAATACTGTACCCTTTGATCAGGGTCGTCTTCAGTCAGCGCATGTAATAATCTTGGTGTGAAAACTTTCCATTTTGCTGTTTTAAGAATGCATTGTAAGCTTGTTCTGCTAATTCCTGTCTCACATGCACATTGTTTGGTAGATTTCTGTGGTGAGCGTGTAAACTGCTCCAACACCAAATGAACTCACAAAAAGCTGCCTTCATTTTGGCAGTTTCACAACTGGCCCAGACACGGAAGAACACCACCATAGCAGAAGAAGCAGGAGTTGTTGCTGCATGAGGCTTCCTGGATCTTCCCTTGTGCACATCGCACCTATTACGAATGTGTGCACTTGTTAGATGTGTTGGAGGTTCTGTTGCATAGTCACACCTCCATTGTCCTTGTATTACCACTACATTCTCAAATTTCAAACACCACTTCAAAATGGTCTTGCACTCCTCAAACAACAACTGTGCTTCTACCATTTTCTTTGACTGTTCTGCTTTTGAGGGAACATCACACTACACATTGCTACTGTAATTCAATTCAGCTTCAAAAAGTAAGACATAGATGACATCTTTTAAATCATTTGTACATGTTGGACTATTGTTTCCATCATCCTCAGACAGAAGCAGAGTTATGGGTCTTGTAGTGCAACACATGCCAGGGTCACTATATTCTAGAATGCTGTGATACAATAATGCCATCCCATTGAAAGTAACACCAGGTGTGACTTGGGTAGATCTCTTGTTTAAAATCAGCCCTGCCTCAATCACAAAGCGGTAAATGGTGTTAGAACTTGTCAAGTTTTCACTGAGAGAGAACCTATGCTGTGGGAAAGTAGGGGAAGGGATGTGGGAATGTAGTAGGGCATGCAGCTTGCATGG
Organism: Bradypodion pumilum; assembly: GCA_035047305.1. Classification (NCBI taxonomy): domain Eukaryota; kingdom Metazoa; phylum Chordata; class Lepidosauria; order Squamata; family Chamaeleonidae; genus Bradypodion; species Bradypodion pumilum. The sequence continues at coordinate 317,786,330 of JAWDJD010000001.1, forward strand.
GAAAATGCCTCACATTCAACCACCATGCACTGTTGGGGGAGTTCTCTTCCTGAATTTCTGGTGATTCACGCTCAATTGGTATAAAAGATCACACTGAGCTAGATGGATCTGTAGTGTGCTCAATATAAAGAAGCTTCTTGTAACTGTGATGGTAATCATCCTGTTGCCCCATGCAACTATTACCTGGTTATAATGATAATAACTATGTGCCATCAAGTCAGACCTGACCTATGGTAACCCTTCCTAGGGTTTTCTAGGTAGAGAATACACAGAGGTGGTTCATCATTTCCTTCTTCGGAGGGTACCCTAGGGCTGTGCAGCTTGGCCATGTCTATACAGACTAACTCTTCTCCACAGGAAGCAGAGTGGGGGAATCAAACTGGTACTAGCCAGCCAGTACCTGATACTCTTGTACTAAAAAGAGAGTCTGGATTTAGTTAGTTTAGTTAAATAATGACTGAGAGGCCTTTCATTCACAAAGCTTTCTAGCCTCTTTTTCAAAGCCATCTAAGTTTCCAGAGCTCTTCACATCTTATGGCAGTAAATTTCATAAGTTAAATGTGATCATTAGCTGTGGAGAAATTCTAGCCAGAAGGTGGCTACAGAAAAGGAGATCAGGTCAGAGATTGACCAAGCACTTGTTGAGAATCCAGCTCAACAAGGGTGTAAGCATAAAGTCAGAAGAAACTGAAACAGCAGTCAGAGTTACAGGTGCGCAAGAAAAAAAGCTGCTCCGGCACCGGGGAGCAAGTTTTTATTGAAAAATACACAGGTTCCACAGGATGTATTACGACAGCATACACAGGATGTACACGCAAGCATAGGTGCAGTGGTATTCAGCCAATAATATGACATTCTCTATAGCATAACCATATATGGCATGACCTATATCTCTTACTAGTACATGCGCAGTAGCTTATATCCTGCCAGACTAGGCACAAAGCCTATTCTCTGTGGCGGTACCCTTGCAAAAGCTGTTACCTGTATATTCAGCAGTAGCTACGATCTAACTTCAGCTGTAAAAGGCTAATACCAAAAGCATATATATGAAGATTACATAGAGACGCTTTTCTGCATCAAACCAGAATCTCTGCATAGAGGCAGGAAGCGCTTGTTGATGCAGGAAGTAGCTAACTGCAGGTCTTGTTGTGGTCGGCGTAGGAAGTATCGAACCACAATTGCCAGCTATATGCCTCACATGTTTAAGCTAAAAGTTTCAAGCTAAAATGTTCTAAGCTAAAAGTATAATGAACTCCCACAATTAGCCATGATAGCTAAATCATGTGTTTTGCTTCTGACACGTCTATATCCCCCCTTTCATGTGAGCTAAATAGATACAGCTGCTATTGCTAACACCACTAGCTGCAGCCTTAAATTTATTTAAATTGAATTTCTTTTATAGAGGACTGCCCCTGAAAAGCAGAGCATTTCTGTAACATGTGACAAATACTGACATAATCTGCTAAAAATTATTTGGGGAGGAAATTAGGGCATAAACATATTGAGGTTTGGAGGGCCAAATCTTCTCAGTCCCTGACATACATGTGCAAATGTAAGACTTTTTAAAAAATGTGTTAATGTAACGTCCTCAAGCTTGATTTATTTTGAACTAGCATATTTTGCCCGGCAATGCCGGGCTTTTTAAAATTGTGTTGGTTAGTAAAGGGTTTCATTTTTTTCTTGAACCAATGGTGCTGGGCTGTTTTAAATGGTGTTGTAAGGTTTTGTGATTTTTTGGCTTCGAGGCGCTCCTGCCCCCGGGTCGAAAATTTCAACCCGACAGTTACCTGCGAACCGGGTTTGGGCGAGTGAACGGAGGCCCATTACGGGCTAGTGGGGCCTGGTGCAACATCCTTTGTCACATTCCAATGGTTAACGCACCATTTTATAGGTATAGATCTAGCATTTGCAGGGCCTTGAGAGACTTTCTATGTATGGAATGCCTTTTTACAGATGTTTGTTAACAATCAGCCTCAGAGCCATGGGTTAGGCACTAAGGCTTCAAGATTAGTATTTCTAGATGCTACAGAAGTGGTATGGTGTGGTTAGGATGATTAAACTCAAACTTGAGAGACTGAGGTTCAGATCTCTACAAGGCTGGATGAGTTTGGATTACTCCGTATGTCTCGATCTAACCAAATGCCACAAGGTTGTTGTCATTAAAAACATTAGAGACAGGGCAAGATATAAATGTAATAGCAAACTAAAGTAAGGCCAAGAACATCTTATTTGAGAAATTCAGCATACAGATAAAATAAGTTGATCCTAAAATGTGCTGAAATGTCTACAGAAGTCTGAGCAGAATCTAGTGATTGCATATCAATATCCTGAGAAGAAAGAAATGTTTTCCTTCATTTTATGTCGGGAAGAGTCCTACATTTTCTGTGGCAAGTCTCTGAGTGCAGAATAGAACTCATCCTTGATAACTGGCTGACAAGAATGAGCAGACCCGTAGCAAATTAATGAAAGAATGTCAGTCAGAAGGCAGTGAAATGAAATGATAAGAGCGGACTTCATTAAATGGAAAGAAGGGATGTGTTTGCTATGGGATTTTCTGCCTGCTCTGTGAAAAGGGAAGAACCTAGTAGCAGTTTTGCTGCAGAGCAAAGGGAGTGGGGGAAAGGTTGCCTAGCAACTGGCCCTGGAAGCCACGGCAGCGTGAGAGAAAGGGGGGGGGACAAGGCAACAAGGCAACCCCCCATCACCTCATCTGCTTTAGGATTTTAGGGAATCTTGCCTTAAAAGCAGGAGGGTCCTCATGTACAATGTTATTCCCCCCACCCACTCCACATAGGCAGGGATCCATCTTCAAGCTTTAATGGAAGTTACCATTGGTTAAAAGACTAAAATAGGAACTGTGCTGTGGGGATTGAAAGTGGGTGGGATTCAGCATACAGACAAAAAAGATGTGGGGGGGGGGCAAAGAAATGTGCCGAACGTCTTGTAACAATATGGGGAAACTAACATAGCAATGTTGCATGTATATAGAAGTACAGTAATACCTCATACAAAGTCCGCTTCATACAACATCAAATTCATACAACATCGCCTAATTCCTTGAAAAAAGTTGCCTCATACAAAGTCGTTGCGACTTTGTATGAGGAATTGGGGTTTTCCCCAGGTTGCATTGTGTCTGGGCAGAATAAAAGGCAGAACACATGTGTGCATTGCTCTTGTGGGTTTTGCACGAGGCAAATAAGTGTTTAGGAGTGATTTTGAGTGCGATTTTGGATTTTTTGGATTTTTTTGTCAGAATTTTTAGAAGCATTCCTGGGTTTTTTGAAGCAGTCTTCAGTTTCTTGGGCAACCAGGGTTGTTTGACATGTTTTTGTAATGTATTTAGCCTTTAGACAATGATTTCTTAAAGTTCTGTCAGTTTCCTGTCTGTTTCCTTGGCTTTGCCCTGAAGTCTGTGCTGTTACAGTACAATGTATCTCTATGGAAACGACGTTGTATGAGGCATCGCGGCAAGGATTTGGATGTTGTATGAGGCATCGCGGCTAGAATTTTGCATGCCTCATACAAAGTCCAAATCCGTATAAAGTCCAAATTTGTGGAACCAAGTTTGGACGTTGTATGAGGTATCACTGTACATAGAAGATGGGATGAAGATTTGGCTTTGCTTGAAGGACTTTTGTGTTTCCTGCGTGCCTAGGAGATAGCAGGAAATAGCAATAACAATTACACTTATATACCACCCCATAGCACTTAGTGCACTCTCTGGACAGTTCACAAGGTAATTAGCATTTTGCCCCCAACACACTGGGCACTCATTTTACTGACCTTGGAAGAGGCTGAGTCTACCTTGATCCCTGTCAGGATCGAACTCACAAAGTTTTGACTGCAGTGCAACAGTTTAACCACTGTGCCACCAGGACTCTTAAATGCCCCTGAAACTATCTGATAAAATGCATTCCCCATTTTATGTACTTTTATAGATCATGACAACCAGTTCATATAAAGTGGATTTTAGAAACAATTGAAAGTAGCCAGGAAAGAAGGAAGGAGGGATCCTTCCTTTTCGGTTGCGGCAGTCTGTTAGTGTCTAAAAGGTTACAATGGGGGACCTTTGGATCTCCAAATATTTTGGTCCACAATTCCTATAACCTCCTACTATTGTTGATGGCTGCAGCATTGGAACTTATAAGTCCCCCCAAAAAGGTCAGCACCAACGATAACGAACAAACTGATCTGAAGGGAGTTTAGCCTTAACCTGGTCATCTCATCAACTTAAAATAAGTCACCTTGCTATTCAAACCTATCTGGACTGTGTTTTTGCCAGTCTGACCAGGTTATCTTGCTATGCCAGAGACTCAACACCAAGTGTCAGGCAATGGTTAACTAACCTGGCAGCCCTAAGGATTAATGGCCTTGGGTGTAGAAGTCCACAGGGAAGGGTGATGGTCCCCAAGTGGTTTAAATCCCACTTGAATCCATCTTGATAGAGGGTAGCAGCTTCATCAATACTGGCCTGAAACTGATGAGGACTTTGTGTGTCATGAGGGCACAGGACCAGAAAGTGACTTACGGAATTGTATCAGTGGTATGGGGTGTCATGCTGAATTGCAAAATATAAATGGAATGCCACTGCAAAATATTATCAGGACAGTCTTCATGGCTGATCGCCATGAGGATCGCCAATATTTGAATTTGGATATGACAGAAGAAGAAGGACTGTGTTTGTTATAGGTGCACGTATGATGACTAACCAGGAAGAAAACAAAGTAAGTAATCTTGAAGGCACTTTGAGAACAATCAGCTTTGCTGTGTTCTACCACTGCTTTTGTTCACAGGCTGCTCCTGAGCCAGAAGAATAAAATGATATGCATATTACTTGGAAGTAAGTCCCACTGGTTTCAATGAATCTAACGACTGTGTTTAGAATTACAGCATGATTCGTTGTTATTAACCATGTCAACTACAGTGATTTATTTATATGTGAAGTAGCTTTTTCTTTTGTTTGCCCTCATACCTATCCATTCTTATTCATGATTTCTTCTGCTACATTCCAGGTATTTAAGAGTTTGCTGGATAAAATGTGTCATGTTGTGTATAGTTTTGTATATATTACTGTACTGTGTTTTTCTTCAGCAAACACGGAGGCAGCAATTGCAGAAGGAAAGGGTTCCTGTTGGTGGGGTTGTTGTGATTAAACTGGGTCATTTCTGTGTGTACGTTTGGCTCCTGTAGACAAAGGCTGATGTAAAAGCAGAACAATGGTTCATCCACTCTGCTAATGTGTTTTTGGATGATGTCAACTTTTGGAAGCTTACAAGTAACTCTCTTCTTCTATGTTATTGCTCTCCACCATAGTATTTTCTATCACCTTGCCTGGGATGGAGGCCAGGTGCGCCCGCTCGCCGCAGCTACCCTCAGAGCCCCACCTGCTCGGAGGGCTGAAAAGTCACTACTGATGCCGCCACACCGGAGGACTCCCCTGCCCGCCCCGGAGCCACTCCATTGCCCGGGATGGAGGCCAGGTGCACCCGCTCTCCACCACCACCGCCCTCTGATCCTTACCTGCTCGGAGGGCTGAAAAGCTGCCATTGATGCCGCTGCACTGGAGGACTCCCCCGCCCACCCCAGAACCACTTCATCACCCAGGATGGAGGCCAGGTGTGCCTGCTCGCCGCTGCCACTGCCCTCCAAGCCCCACCTGCTCAGAGGGCTGAAAAGCCACCGCTGATTCACCGGAGGACTCCCCTGTCCACCATGGAGCCACTCCATCCCCCGGGGAGGTGTATTTGTTTTGTTCGGGCTTTGTTTACGAGGGTAAGCCCAGGGCTCCATCTGTGTTGTCGAGCCGGGCTCTGTGGGTTGTAATATTGTATTTTATGATAATTGTGTTATTTTATTTTTCTGTATTTATTGTATTTATATTGTAAAATTTCTTTTATGTTGTGGGCCGCTCTGAGTGGTGCGTGCACCAGGAGAGCGGGGTATAAATAAATCTCAATCAATAAAAATCAGAACCAACCTTTGGTCCCCAGATGTATTTTTACCACAATTCCTAGCTCATTGCTGTTGGCCATGATGGGTCTAGCTCTCCTGATTTTTTGATAGGGATTACTATACTGGCCAAAGAATCTAGAGAATTAAGACCTCCCAGAAATTCCACCTAGTTAGAAAGTTTATATTGTTAAAGCTCAGGATGGGAGCCATTCAGATGTCTCTGCATATTTACATCCTCACACTTGTGTGCCAGTCTCTGCTACCATCACCATGTCTGATGTATTGATGTCATCTATAGTATAATATATAGAAAAGGATAAACACAGCTTAAATTACTGGAGGTGAGCTGGGAAAAGAAATAAGTCATTGTAGTGCCATTTTAAATAATTTTAGAGCCACCACAGATCCTTCCTGATTGTCATATCTTTTGTAGTAAGTATCATAAATTTAATTATTTATGAAAATATTTGTTTCCTGCTTTCCAGCCTTTCAAAGGGAAATTTTAAACAGAAAACTCTTCCAGTGTTACATTTTTAGTACCCTTCACTCTAAAATGCAGAAGACAAATACAACAAGAGTACAGTAAAACCCCGACTTATAAATGCCTCAAGTTACATAAAATTCGACTTACATAATGATTTTGTGCTAAAATCATGTCCCGATTTACACAATTTTCTATGGGTTTTCTTAGAGTTACATAAAGATTCTTTTTCCTATGGGTTTGCTTCGAGTTGAATAAAAAGTCATTTCACTATATGAGTTTGCGTTGATTTACATAAAAATCCGATTTAAGCAAAAGCCTACGGAACAGACTTTTTTCTTAAGTATGGGTTTTACTATATTTGAAAAATATAGGTGCTGTTCGTCTATATACAGTATGTCAGAGGCGGGGTTGGCTGCAGGTACCTTTTGAGTTTGTGTGTTTGCTATATATTTTACAAAAACAGCCATTTACTGGCTTTAAGTTGGGTGAATATGCCTTGTTTGGTCTCCCTTGGATATGAGAGTTTTGTTGATAATGAAAGAGACTTATAGTACTATACTGTACTTCTAATCCTGACACTCTACAGATGACACATCCCTCAATTTGGATTATACTCAAAACCAATCAGAAGCCCCACTATGAAGGAAGGCTTAGACTATGTGAGAGAGGAATTAAAGAGCAGAGGAAGAGAAATGGGAGAAAAATGGGGCCCATTTTTCTTCTGTCTTCTCAAGTCTTAAACATATTTGCAATTCTGAAGTCTTTTTGTACCATTGGCAGCTTTCAAAACAGAACATATAATAAAATGAGATAGCAGGGGTTGGGAGTGTTACAATAGATTGGTTTTACATACTTTTACAACAACAACAAAAACTTCTTGTCAGAAATTATTCTTGGTTGAAAGGATTTTTGTGGGAGAAACTCCGCGCAGGGAATGGCCAAATTAGGCTCCTTTCATGTCCCCAAGAGCTGGGACAAAGACACATGCTCAATCCATCATGCAGTACCTGGGTCTCAAAAACTGCCAACTTGCCAGCCTTCCAGCTAACAAGGCAAGCTTCTTAACCACTGAGCCACCACAGCCCCTTTTAAAATTTGAAAGTATAAAGCGAGTAGTTCCAATTCCATCCATCAAGAAACTATGCTTTCCTTCTGTCACCTTAGTTTGAAATCAGACAGATTTCATCTTAATAATTCTCCTGATGTGAGATAGTGATGTTTAGGAGATCTAGAAAAGGTGACATTGGCAAAGGCACTAGAGGGGTGAAGTCTGCATTTCTTATGTGAGGCATTTACTTTTAAGTTGGGAATTTTATAAACATATGGAGAGCACACTATTATCCCACTCAGGGGCAAACTGACATTTTCATGGTTATTTGATGAATATTCTCCCTTGGGAATTAAGCTGCTAGTGACAGCTCCCTGCAGCTGCGCAGTCCCAGCTGCTGCAGTTGATGCTGCTTGGAGTTAAGCGGAGTTGCTTCATGGATAAACACATCAGATTTGAAGGGCATATTTCTTAGCTTTGCTTCACCTGCCCAGCTGGACATGATATGAACAGTTTGATCCATCTCTGGTAAAGGCACAACTTCTATAAACTGCAGAGCAATGGGATAAACAGAAATTATGTCCTGAAGATGAATTCTGCAATTAGTTTCCTAGACACATGTTTGGCTACGTTTTAAAACTTTGCCATTGTTCTGTTGCCTTGTGTTGTTGTTCTTTTACTTCCTTAAATAGCCATGATTTTCATTACATTTTTTACAACCTAGGTATCTTGAAATACTGTTCCTACGAAAGTCTGCTGTGCAGGAAATTCCTAGCACTACTCACGAGATGCCAAGCAGACAAAGAAAACGGGCATATTGTCTTCTTTATTAGTAGATTAATTACATCTGCTGATATTTTGAGCATGTTTTCATATTAGTTCTGATCTCTATTTCTATCACTGAATATCTGGGGTATACAGAAAAAGTCTCCTCAAAGATTGTGGTATTTTTGAATCACAATCGGATGTACCCTGGGCAATAGCTACCTTATGCTGGCTAATCTTTCTCACACTAGATCAGGCAAAAGAAGCTGCAGAATGAACTCACCAAAAAGTGGCTTCATTTTGGCAGTTTCATGTCTGGCCTAGACATGGAAGAAAATGACTGAATATGTGTCACTGCTGTTTAAATTGTTTGTCAGTCAAGAGATCAAAGTGGTATACATAAATTTATCCTTACACTAACCCAGTGAGGTCAGTTAGTGACTGGTCATCCAGGAAACTTCATAGCTGAAAAAGAAGAAGTCTTAGTTCAACCTTTTACAATCCATGCTCCGTTGAGTGTTGGACAGTTAGGGGACTGCATTCTTAGCTCCTAGGTTTAATCCATTGGTAGGGAGGAAGAATTGGGAAGCCTAGATAAAATGTTGTTTGGAAAAGCTCCATCCATTGGTGCAGCCAGAGACCTGATGATATCAGGGGCATGACCATGATTCATGGTGACAACCAAAGTAGAGAAGGAGTGTAGGGTGTCAACAGTAGCTACCACACAAACGAGAACAGAGAAATAATATGGACTGTATTGAAAGGGCTTCAATACAGTCTTTTCCAAGTTTACTTAAAAGTAAGTCCCAATTGCAATTTGATTTTTAGGAGGGGCAATTCGAGAATGCGTTAGATCAAGTTAATGGCCTTTAAGGCTTCTTCCATGTGAATAGGAGTTCCCTTTTTGAATAATAAGAATTCTACATCATGGGGGAGTGGCACCAGGATTTTAGAGCTGCTTAGGGGGGCATGGCCAACAAAATGTTGGGAATCACTGGACTCTAGACTCTAGACAAGGCATTTAGATTTCAAGTCTTTGACTTTTAAGCAGGCTGTAGCTTGCAATTTTGGCATCTGGGACAAGCAGCAACATTTTCCACACAGGGAAGTATTTTTTAAGAGCAAGAACAGCTGGAGTGCCAAGGTTCGTCATCACTGGTATAATTCATTCAGGACTAGTATGATTTTAGTTCGTCTAGTTGGAGTCATTTAAAATATCTGGCAACTCTATTTTTCTAGAGCTATAATTTTCAGGCTATCTTCAAGGGCAACAACACATATAATACATTATAGTAATCCAATTAAAAATAAACTAGTACAATGGGTTACAGTGGCCAGAATCACACGCACACGTAGAGCAGACATAAGTATAAAATTAAACAATTTATAAAAGCCAGTATGCACTGGAAAGATCATGAGTGCCACAGCTGGTTAATCTGAGTTAGCAATACTCTGCAAGTGAACAAAACACTTTTAAATTTTTTTACAAATACATCCCTATCTAGAACATGTAGCACACTTACTTTCTGGACAAAATGATCCCCTACACGCAATTTGCTCCTGTTTTGTCAAGATCCAATTATTGGCCCTCATTTGGGCCATTACCAAATGCAGATATTGATCAGCCTTTCCTGATGCAGACAACAAAGTGGTATAGACTTGAGTGGCCCAATATTGATGATACCTCATATCAAAAGGTATTAATCAGCAGCTTGAAAGAGAATCTTGGAAGGATGCAGGACAAGGGAGCATCTTGTGGGACCCCAAAAACAGCAAGTTAAAAGTGACACCATTACCTGTAGCTAATTACCTTCTAGGGTAAAAGGGTAAAATAACATTTCAAAAGTAGCACAATATATAGGATCAAAACTATTTTCTTTGTGTACTAAGTAGTATTTTCTAATTTCTTTCAAAAGTAAAATTTGAAAGACATCTTAAGGCACTTTAGCAAGTTTTTGAATTCTTGTCGATCCTATCCCTTCCCCTGTAAAAAAAAGTAACAGAAAAGTAAAGAGTAGCACAACAGAAATAACTTATTGTGTGAAATCCTCTTGGCAGAGCTGTGCTACCCAACTAGAATGATGTCATCTTTTATTGTTATGCTGTGGTCTTTGGGGGCAATTAAACGTCAGAACCTCCTCCTCTTTAGAGTCCTTAAGGATCTCCAGAAACTGGGAGGGGGAGCTGTGGCTGATATTATCCTAATTGTACAGCATAAGTGGTGCAACAGGAATTCATGCAGTGAGTTACATTTCAACCTGGCTACAAATAACAGCAGGTTCTTTTCAAACACTGTAATGGGTAACAGGGACAAGCTACTTTAAAAACAAGCTTCTCAAGTTATTTATACAACACAAATGCTTTTGATTCATGAAGAAAAATCTCTGTTTCATCTTTTGAAACTGACCACTACAGGTAAGAGCTCCATTGGAGAGCTACTTGAAGATGCAATGAAGGGGAAGAATTAAGATTGTTTTACTACCAATGTGACCATAGAGGGAACATGATAATGAGCTCTTAACCTCAGTTTGGTCATACTCACTATAAGATTTTGTACCATGTATTTTCTAGTCCTCATCCTGTGAGCTTCATACCCCATAGTGTCTGAGTAAATAAGCTAGCTGGCTGGGTGATGTGATGCAGGAAGGGATGCTTGCAAGAGACAATGATGAGAGTCCATTCCATAACAAGGCCAAGATTTCACAAAAAAAAACCCAAAAAAACCTACAGCCTTTTCACCTGGAAACCTCTCTTGAGCATTCAGGATTCCTTCAGATTCCATAATTTTGTTGGTATAATAACAATCTTGCATGCACTAACAATGGTAGAGAGACATATAGACTAATGTGATTGCTCTTTACAGCTAATTTGACTAATAGTTTTTTTTAACCACCTGTGGAATTTGAAACAAACCTCTGCTCTTCTGTTTGTGTTTCCATTCTGTTGATAGTCCTTCTCTTCCTTTGACTTTCAATTAAGCAGCAAACATGGAGAGAGTTTCCATGTTCTGAAGACTCAATTTTCAACTTCTTTTCTTCTGATTATAGCTACAAGACACCCCTTATCCATGGGGGAAAATATTTGCCAAGATTAACTGTGGATACCTGAAACCGCAGATAACAGTGAGCCCTAGATTTACAATGCAGATAGTAGCCTCTAGTGGCTTGCCCCTGTAATGCACCATGTGTTTATTGAATATTTTTAGACCTTCAGAAAACTGAAACCATAGATACTGAACCTGCAGATATGGGGGGCAACCTATATAAATAAGTTGTAACTATAAGTAAAGATACTTTTCTTTAAATGCTTCTGGAGTGTTTTATCATCCAAAGTGTTAGTTTGTGTGGATGAAACGGTGGCGGCGGTTAACGAGACAGAGCTGCTCTCTGCACATTTTTCTTTTGTTGTTGTTCAGTCGCACAGTCGACTCCGACCCTTTGCGACGCCATGGACCATTTTCCTCCAGGCGCCTCTGTCCTCTACTATCCCCCTCAGCCCTCCCAGCTCTGTGCCCATTGTGTCTATAATACCATCTAGCCATCTCATCCTTGGCCTCCCCCTTCTTCTTTTGCCCTCCACCTTTCCCAACATCAATGCCTTCTCAAGTGAATCCTCCCTTCTCATTTGATGTCCAAAGTATTTTAGTTTCATCTTTACTATTTGACCTTCCAATGAGCAGTCAGGGTTAATTTCTTCTAAGATTGACCTATTTGTTCTCCTCGCTGTCCAGGGGACTCTCAAAATCCTCCTCCAACACCACATTTCAAAGGCATCTATTCTTCTGCGTTCAGCCTTCCTAATTGTCCAGCTCTCACATCCATACATTACTACTGGGAAAACCATTGCTTTGACTATTCTAATTTTTGTTTGCAATGTAATGTCTCTGCTTTTCACTATGTTCCCCAGGTTTCTCATCGCTTGTCTCCCAAGAATCAGTCGCCTTTTTATTTCATGGCTGCAATCCCCATCTGCAGTGATCTTTGATCCTAAGAAAGTAAAATCTGTCACTGCTTCTACTTCTTCCCCGTCTATTTTCCAGGAACTGATGGGGCCTGTTGCCATTATCTTGGTTTTCTTGATATTGAGTCTCAAGCCAGCTTTTGCACTCTCCTCCTTCAGCCCAATCAAGAGATTCTTTAGGTCTTCCTCACTTTCTGCCATTAGGGTGGTATCGTCTGCATATCTCAGATTATTGATGTTTCTCCCAGCGATTTTAATCCCATATTGTGATTCCTCCATCCCTGCACTGCGCATTATGTGCTCTGTGTATAGGTTGAATAAGCATGGTGACAAAATGCAGCCTTGTCTTACTCCTTTTCCTATTCCAAACCACTCTGTTATTCCATGTTCTGTCCTAACTGTTCATGTACATATTTCTCAGGAGGCATATGAGATGCTCTGGTATTCCCATCTCTTTAATTACTTGTCACATCTTGTTGTGGTCCACAGAGTCAAATGCCTTAGTATAGTCAATAAAACAAAAGTAAACTTGTTTCTGGTATTCCTTTGTTTTCTCCATGATCCAGCGTATGTTGGCGATGTGGTCTCTAGTCCCCCTGCCTCTTCTGAAACCAGCCTGCACCTCTGGTAATTCTCTCTCCACATGCTGCTGAAGTCTGTCCTGTATTATCTTGAGCATCACCTTGCTGGCATGTGGGATGAGCGCGATTGTTCAATAATTTGAACATTCTTTGGCATTGCCCTTTTTTGGGATTGAGACGTATACTGATCTTTTCCAATCTTGTGGCCACTGTTTTGTTTTCCAAATCTGTTGGCATATTGAATGCAGTAATTTGACGCCATCATCTTTTAGCGCTTTGAAAAATTCAACTGGGATACCATCATCTCCACTAGCTTTGTTGTTTGCAGTGCTCTTTAGGGCCTTTATGACTTCGCTCTCCAGGATGTCTGGCTCAAGTTCAATTTCTTCATCATTGTGATGATCAGGAGTGTTGAGGTCCTTTTTGTAAAGTTCTTCTGTGTACTCTTTCCATCTTTTCTTAATTTCTTCTGCATCAGCTAGCTCCTTTCCGTCTTTGTCCCTTATCATGGTCATTTTTGCTTTAAACGTTCCCTTGATTTCCCCAATTTTTTTGAAAAGATCTCTGGTTCTGCCTCTTTTGTTGTTTTCCTCCATTTCTCTGCACTGTTCTTTTAGGTAGTTTTCCTTATCTCTCCTTGCTTTTCTTTGAAATTCTGTGTTCAAATGGTTGTAGTTTTTCCTTTCTCCTTTGACTTTTGCGTTCCTTCTTTCCTCTGCTATTTTAAGAGCCTCATCAGACAACCACTTTGCTTTCTTACTCTTCTTTTCTTTTGGTATGGTTTTCTTTGCTGCTTCCTGCATGATGTCCCTCATCTCCGTCCATAATTCTTCCGGTACTCTGTCTACCGAGTCTAAGCCATTAAATCTGTTCATCACCTCCACCGTGTATTCTTTAGGGATGCTGTCTAGGTGATATCTTTCTGGTCTCCGTGTTTTCCCTATTTTCTTTAGTCTAAGCCTGAATTTTGCGATCAGTAGGTTGTGATCTGAGCCACAGTCTGCTCCAGGTCTTGTTTTTGCTGACTGTATGGAGGTTCTCCATCTTTGGCTGCAGAGTATGTAGTCAATCTGGTTTCGGTGTTGGCCATCTGGTGATGTCCATGTGTAAAGTCGCCTCTTGTGTTGCTGGAAGAGAGTGTTTGCTATGACCAGTGCGATCTCTTGGCAGAACTCTATCAATCTTTGCCCTGCTTCATTTTGTGTTCCAAGACCAAATTTGCCTGTTATTCCCTCCACTTTTTGATTTCCTACTTTGGCATTCCAGTCTCCTAATATAATTTGGACATCATTTCTTGGTGTCTGTTCTATGAGGTGTTGTAAGTCCTCATAGAACTGGTCCATTGTGGCTTCATCTGCACCAGTGGTTGGTGCGTATATTTGGATCACAGTGACATTGAAAGGTTTGCCTTGAAATCTGACTGACATCATTCTGTCATTTTTGAGATTGTATCCCATTACTGCTTTTCTCACTCTTTTATTGACAATTATGGCTACTCCATTTCTTCTAAGGTTTTCTTGCCCGCAGTAGTAGATATGATGGTTTCCAGAGCTGAATTCACCCATCCCTGTCCATTTGAGCTCACTGATGCCCAAGATGTCAATGCTTATACTTTCCATCTCATTTTTTACCACTTCCAGTTTTCCTTGATTCATAGACCTCACATTCCATGTCCCTATGCAGTATTGTTCCCTGCAACACTGTATTTCTCCTCCCCCTTTCGTATCCTTCCCCCTTTTCAGATCTGCTGTGCTGAGCATCCCCTTGTTTTGCCTTTTGTTTTGGTCCATAGGGTTCTCTTGGCAAACTTTGTGGCGTGCCTTGCCGGTCTCTACGCCAGTCTTTTCCCATCACACATGTTATCACAGTTTAAACAGTTTTAAAACAAAGTATTATCATGCACAATATCACAGTTTATCACATAGTATCAAAGTAAAAGTTGAACTTTATGTTGCTTTTTCTTTTTCTTTATGTTGCTGTTTTAGTTTTTTCTACCTCATACTTTTCTAGCTAAGAGGAACAAGCAAATTCCCCAATAAATTATCCACTGTTTGACTGTCTTAATTCGTCTATCACCTCTGAAGAGTAGAAGATGACCTATCAGTCTAAACTTTACCAGGAAGCACTCTATTAAAACTTTACTTCACCAAGAAGTATTCTCACAGAAAAATAACTCTAGCTTCAAACCTATAGCCTCTTGGTTTGTTGAAAACACCAGCTCAGGTATGTCCTGCAGAAAATGTCTGACTAAAGCTATATTAAGACAGCCCAATGATTGTCATGGTAGCACTGGATTCGTGATATGGTATTCATGAACTGCAAAATCTTCTGATGCAACAATTACATTGTTTTTAACACAGTATTCTGGTAATACTGCCTGAGTCAGAGAGACAGACAACCAGTGGCGTGTACAATGTACTGTGGAATTCATAGTTCAGCATTCTGGCCCAATATGAAATAACAATAATTGTACAAATCAGGTTGGTATTGACATGTGGAGTTTCTTTTCATGGTTTTCTAAGTATAAAGTACTCAGAAATTGTTTATCATCCCTTTCTTCTGAAATTCTTTAGTTAGTGTAGTTTACCCATGGCTACATACCCTGTCTCCACCTTCAAAGGGGAATGAGTCTCCCAATGATTGGCTCTACAACCAGGTTCCCAACTCACTGAGCTCTCTAGCCAGCTGAATACCATATACAGTACAAATATTAACTTCCAGTACTTACTGAAAAAGAGGCATCCCTCACAGATTACAATAACCCACCCCAACTTGCCACAGATCTTCCAGCCTATGTTGGTGTTGTAGCCTACACTACAGGCTTGCATCAGGTCTTAGTGATGCAAGCCTACTCAGCTCCTTATCAACAACACAATTGCAGGTAAGTGGTATATGAGTTATTATAGACCAATTTGTCCTTAACAAGCACACATGGTTTAAAATGGAATCAAAAACCTATTGGTTGCAATGAAGGCCAGAAGAGAGAATAAATCTTAGATATTTTTACCACATCTGTTCTTAAGTGGTTAGTGTAACCTGCAACACCATTCTTCTGTTTCCCTGTGACTGCTGTAACTGCAGTGCTTTATATTAAGAAAGAGAAAACACACAAGATTTGGGGACAGGCTGCATATGCCCCATTTTTACCCCCAACCTCCATGGGCATTACCTACTCCTTTTCCCCCAAACAAGAAGTGATCGAATTGTCACACAAACCCTTAAAAGAAAGTCTCTTTTTAGGGGCAAAGTGGAAATTGACACTTTCTGGCATGGGTTCTGTTACTCAGCTTTCCATTTGGAGACCATATTTTTCATGAGAAGGTTGGTCCTAGAGGTTGGGAGACCTCCAGTCACATTCATCCCCTAAGCCAGAGACAGCCTATTTATCCCACTCTTGCTCTGCATCATCATGCTTGTACCTCAGGAGGGTAATTCAAGGCCCAGGCAGCCACCTGGCAGTGAAATCAAATTAAAATACCATCAAATTAAGCTGAAGCCCAGTTAAAGTGGTCTCAGATGAAAGGCCCAAGCTGGTAATCTATATAACATTATAAATCAATTCTACAATGCCAAGAAGTGAAGTCCAAAAGATGGTTAGGGATCAGGAAAAGGAATGGAACGAAAGCAACAAGAGCAGAAGGCCAAGAAAAGAAAAAGATCTGCATGAAACAGATTTGTACTTCTAAAAAGATTGTGCATTAAACTAGCTTACTATTTTTCTGTTACCCCAAGAGAGTCCACCACCCCCATTCCCAAAGTCAAAGTGCACAATACTCAAAGTCAGTTACATTGTTTTGGCACTATAGGCATGACATACCAGTCTGGCCAGGTTATCCTGCTATGGTAATAGAGTAGACCATACTGCCAGCGACTCAACGCTGAGTGTCAGGAGGTTAACTAATCTAACCACCCTGAGGACTAAGGACCTTGGGTGCCGAAGTCCACAGGGAAGGGTGATGGTTCTGAAGTGGATTAAATCCCACTTGAATCCACCTTGGTGGAGGGCAACAGCTTCATCAATACTGGCCTGGGGCTGAGGAGGACTCAGGACCAGACAGTGATTCGCAGAACTGGATCAGTGGTACAAGTGTCATGATGCAATCATAGCTGTCAAGTCTCCCTTATTGGCCAGGAAACTCCGGTATTTTACCCTCTTTCCCGCCGTCCTCCCGAATTAGTTAGACTGCAATGCCCTAATGCCACCACTGGGGGCAGCACAGGTTAAGCATAGCTGTCAAGTCTCCAGTTTTGGCTGGGAAATTTTCCTTCTTTTCAAATCCAAAACTTGACAGGTATGGATGCAATGCGGAATGCAGATGAAAGGCCACTGCATTATATTCTCAGGAGTGTCTTCATGGCTCATCGCCATGATGATTGCCTATATTTGGATTCAGATTTTGATACAGGAGGAGGAGGAGGCATAACATCTTAATTAAATAACTATGACTTTGCTGCCCTTTCATAGCAACCTAAATTTGCTTCCTGAGGCAGCTACCTCATTCTGCTAAATAGTATGTCTGGATCTGCACTCCATTTTGTATGAGACATAACTATGTCTCCTAGAAAACAAGTGGCTCTTACTCATAGGAAAGTACATATTGAATCATGACAGCCAAACATAACCAAACAGTGTGCTACATTATATGGAAACAGATATAACCAATGCTGAATTAAATGTTTTATTTTTCAATAAGGAAAATTGAACTGTGGTTCCAATGATCTGGCTTGTGACACATCATTAGCAGAATAAGAAGCTCCATTCAGATTTAAAGTTCTTCTTTCGGCGTGAGCTGAGTTAAAATGGCTCCCAGCTGGATATCCAAATCATTATGCCATGTTCTCACACCTCTTTTCAGACTCTCAGGAGCAACTAGGTTAATCCATTAAAAAAAAATATGGCACCATAGTGCCTGTTCTGTACAAATGAAATTTATTTTCTAAAGTAGTATATTGTATGTTCTATGAAGAAGTGATGCTCTAATTTTTCAAAATGATTGCCCCATTAAAATAAGGGAACATTGGACAACAGCTCGATAGTTGGTCAAAAGACATGATTATTTATTAATTAATAAAATCATTACTATAATTTATTTACTAAAAGATTTACATCTCACCCTATGTCTGGCAAGACAGAGGCAAAAGCAATTTCATTACCAAAAAATTAAAACAATTCAACTGAGTATAATATAATATAAACAGAAAAAAACAAGCTTACTAAGTAGCCTACATTCAGCATGTCACTGTTTTCCTTTTCTTATGTATTTAGAGAGAAAGTTCAATGCAGGGTTAAGCTTACACAGTGGGTGTGGGTGTGGCAGGGAGAACAAGTCTATATAGCATTGCCCTGAATACAGCCCACCAAATGAATCTGGTAATAATAATAATTTTGTGTCAGAGATTACTCTGGGTTGAAAGGATTTTTGCTGGAGAAACTGCTCAGAGGACACCCGAATGAGGCTCTTTTCATGTCCCCAAGTGCAGCTCTGACCTTCCAGTCTCCAAGCTCAGTGTCTTAACCATTAAGCCACCAGGGGAACTGCTAATGCATCTGATGAAAGCCCACAGCTTAGTGCAGGGATTTTAAACCTGTGGCTCGTGGGTTGCACCATTTTATGTGGTCCCCACTGCCTCTACCACACCAGGATGTGCCATGTGGTAGAGTAAGGGCAAAATGGCCATCCGGCCCCCCAAAGCTGTCTGAGGGAGCGTGACCCGGCCCCCAGCTTAAAAAGGTTGAGAACTCCTGGCTTAGTGGCAGAGCACAAACTTCATGGGCTCAATCCCCAACATTGCCCAGTAGGGATAGGAAAGAACTCTGCCCGAAGCCTTGAAGAGACACTGAGGGAGTAGGCAACATTAGCTTAGAACAGGGGTTCCCAACATTTGGAGCCGGGTGCCTGGTCACGCTCTCTCAGTCAGCTTCAAGGGCCAGACAGCCATTTTGCCCTGCCTGCATAATGGGGGTGGCCATTTTGTCCCAACAGCTTCAAAGGGGTAGCCATTTTGTTTCTCAAATGCCCTTGGAGGTGTGGGGGCCACATCAAATGGTGCTAGGGACCAGATCCGTCCCACTGGGCTTAGATTGGGAACCTCTGGCTTAGAAGGACTAAAGGACTATGTCTGTGTTCCTATATAGTGGCCCACACCCTACAAAGAAAATGCAAAAATGGAAATGTTGCAAAATCAGAAGACCACAGGACAGTGGGTTTTAATCAGTGCTCAAGCTACTCAGGTTTGCCACAAAGGCAGAGAGAGGAAAAACAGGAGTTGTATATGTACCATCTCCTATAATAGTGTCCATTGCAACATGGTGAGTGGAACACAACGACTTCTCTAAAATAGGCTGAGAGATAACAGAAAGCTAGCAAAACATTAGTGTGGATGCCTCTGACTGAGGTTCAGAAATGACCCCTGATGCAAAATACTGTTGCCATGGTGGTAGCAGGTGTTTGTGTGGTGTATACCATTTGTCAGTGTGGAATCAGCAGAGATTCCTTCTCCCGTGTGTGAAAGATCTGTGTGAGTGTAAATCAGTAAGTGCCCAGAACCCATTCCTGAACATTAAAGGGGTGGTAATTGCTAGACATAGCAAAGGGTTAGGCTATTTCACACTACTCCCAACTCAAGTGTTTGTGAATGTGTGTACTATATTTACTTGCTTGGCTCACCTGCATCTTCTCCCTGTCATAGATGAAATTTTTGAAATCATATCTGTGTTAGTCTGTTTCGAGCATATCAGAGACTAGACAAAACAAAAAGATAAAAAAATGTTGTGGCACTTTAAAGACTAACTGGTGTACTGTATTTTAATGTTAGCTATTGTGGATCAAGTCCACTTCGAAAAGGAATATTGTGTCTTTGAAATGGACTTGATCCATGAAAGCTAGCATTAAAATACAGCATTTAGTATTTACAGTATCTTTTTGTTTTGTCTTGTTTACTCTCTGATATTCTCCCTGTCACTGGCTGTTGTCAGGAGACATTTCTAAGCAAGCAAATCTGTGACTACCTCAAAGATAAATCAGAGAGCTCTGCTTGAAAACACAAAATCCCTTGGATAGATATGTGTCCCTTCCAACCACTTAAAGGAACCTTCACAATTTCTTTTTACCTCCATTGCGTGATACCCCACCCTCAATAAAAATGAGAAGACCTGGAGGCCAGATTAGACAAGGTAGCAATTTGGAGAGTAAGCAGCTGTTGAGTCCAAGGGTAATTAGCAATGCGACAGCAAGTTCGGGGTTAAACATCAGTGATTTATTATCAGCTCCTGCTAAGGATTGTTCGAACTGGGGAAAACGGGGAATGAGGTAGCAACTTATATACAAGCAGAACGGCAGTTACAGTGATACATTTGCCCGGGCTTTTGCTAACGTGGGAAACCTGTGTTAAACCAATCAGATTACATTGAATACATATGAACAAGGCACATTACAGAAAGGGCACACGATTACAGCAATGACTCAATGGCAGTTGCAATAATTAAAGCAATAACAGAATAACAGTTGGATACAACATTCCTCCCCCCCTAGCGAGGAACCCACTCTCCATATCTTTTGGTGGACCATTGGTCTGAATAGGGCGCTCAACACTAGTGGGACTTAGGGCAATGGGGACTGGAGGACCAGGGTCTAAGGAAGTGCTGGTGGACTCACTGGCTGACCTAGGCAAGCTAGGAGTATTGTGTTGCTTACTTGAAACAGGAATAGTAGCAGAAATTGGGACCGATAGTCGAGGGGTCGACCCAGGACTCAGACCTGCCAGGGAGTCTGCCAACTCCGGAGGAGTTCTTGGCAAGGGTTGCACTGTGGCATTACCACGTAACTGGGCCAAAACTGTACCCATAGAGTGAGGGACATTTTCTACCGCAGAACGGGTGGTGTTTGACTCTGGGAAGGAATGAGCACTGACAACTGGCTCAGAGTTATGAGGAGGGGGCTGGCTGAATAGAGCCAGATCAGGATCAAAATCGGGGAGGTTAGACTCCCCCAGGGATGGACCACCTTGAGGCGACTCAATTTCAGTTGAGTCTAAAAGAACGTTTTGTCCCGTCATGCAGGGGCAATGGGTTAATTTGTCACCTCCAAATTAACCCATTGCCCATGAGTACCTTATACAACACAGGTCCCATCCATTCAAGGACCTCTCCCCCCAACCACTGAGACCCTGGAGCATAATTTCGGCAATGAACTGCCTGCCTAACCCGAAAACTCTTGGTGTTCTGGATATCAATGTTAACACCCCTATCCTCCCTGTGATAGGGATCTAATCAGTCCAAGGCCATAGACAACCTCCTCTTCATTAGGATGTCTGCAGGGGAAAACCCCGAAGCTAAGGGCATGACCCTATGAGCCAGAAAATATTGATACAACTGTAAGTCAAGATCACCTGAGCCCATGCGCCATAAGGCCTACTTGACAGATCTGACCTGTCTCTCGACTTGCCCATTTGTGGCAGGGTGAAATGAGGCGGCAGTAATATGGTGAACCCCATTTCACTTGAAAAAATCCTGAAACTCTACCGACATGAAAGTTGAGTCATTGTCGGATACCACTACATCCAGTAATCTGAACGTGCAAAAAACCCTCCTCAACTTGTGAATCGTGGAGGCTGAAGACGTACTGGAAACCGGGACTACCTGCAACCACTGAGTAAGAGTCCACCATAAGCAGAAACGTAGGTCCCCTAAAAGCGAAGTCGATATGGACTCGCAACCAAGGTCCTCTTGCTGTGTCCCACTCCCTGGTGGGTTGGTGGTGCTCTTCCAGTCATGAGGCCTGGCATGCACAACAACACCCCACCCAAGCCTCGAGGTCGAGGTTGAGTCTTGGCCACCAAAAATAATTCCTGGCTAGCGCCTTAGAGCGAACAATGCCAGGGTGGCTCACATGCAGTGTGCACAAATACTTTGTTCTTAAGCACCTCCGGAACCACCACTCTGTCCCCTCACACCAAGCATCCCCTTTCAACAGACAACTCATAACGTTTAGAGTAATAAACACAAAGTTCCTCAGCAACCGGCGGCGCTGGCCACCCTTTCTGCACATAAGACATCACCGTGGTAAGCAGGGGATCCTTTTTGGTAGCCACCACAATGTCCATGGCAGACACTGGTGGTGAGTCCAGAACCTCTAACATGAGGACCCGCCGGTCCAAACTAACCTTGCCCACTGTCTCTATGGGGATTGAGAGAGGGCATCCGCATGGGAGATATTAGCACTAGGGCGGTGCTGCAAATCATACTGATATGCTTGCAGAAACATCGCCCAACGAAGCATCCTTTGGGACAATATTTGGGGGGGGTCAGTTGCTGGGCACGAAAATACCCAAGAGTGGCTTGTGATTGGTCACGATCGTGAAGGGCCACCCGTAGATGAAGTCATGAAACTTCTTGGTGCCTTCACCGGGGCTTCTCTGTCAATTTGAGCATACCTATTTTCTGTGTCCATCAGGGACCTAGAGTAAAAGGCGATCGGCACCTCTTTGCCACCCTCCATATCATGGCATATCAGTCACTAAGGTTAAGTTGTGTGATCCTTTGTGGATGGAATAGTAGTAGTAATAGAAGAAAGTAGAATCAAGGCTAGCATAGTATAGTGGTAAAAACTTTGGACTAAGTCTCACCAGATCTAGGTTCATATCTTCATTTACCCATGAAACTCACTGGGTGATCCTGAGCCAGAAATGATAAAGTGGGAAGAAGAAGATCTATGTATCCTGCCTCCAGCTCACAGAAAGAAGGGTGAAATGTAAATAAAGCAAGTGAATCACTGCCTCCTTGGTGCAGTAAGTGTCTGCCTTAGCCATGCTTGCAAAACTCTGGACTTGGGCCTATGGAACACTCTCAGTTCTCACACTATTCACACCGCCTGTAATTTGTGAAATCAGCAATGGAATCATGTTCAGATTTTTACCTCTGCATCCTGCCAGGAATGTTTGTTATATTGTGTAATGAAAAGCTTAGCCAATAAAAACTGTATTAGGAGACATTAAGCAACTCTTTATTGAGTTTGTCCATTTTTAAAAAATCAAAACAAAATTTGTCTAGCTAATTGGATCACAATTCAATTTTAAAAAACCCAGCTTTTAAAACATTATAAACAGCTGGCTAGACAGCACTGGCTCTTCGGTTGTGAAACAGAGATGAGCACTGAACCCTAAAGTCGGATACGACTGGCTTTCGAGCAAGGGAAACCTTTACCTTTAGACTTTACCTGATGATATATGTAGTGCATGGGATGACTTAAATTTCAGAAAACAAATGGGCTATAATGAACAACAAGATATTTTTAACACACAAGTTTTTTTCCTGCGTACATTAAAAATGCAGAAAAGGCAGCTAAACTGAGGGAGAAAAAAATAAACCAATCTCATTCTCTAAGGAAAATGAGAAAGAACACGGGTAGGGCGAAACCTTGCCATCCAGTCAAATACTCGAGACCGTTACAAATGTAAATAAATGTTGAGAATGTGAAGCTGTGGTAAAAAAAAGACCACAAGCAAAATGGAATAAATCCCGCACATATTTAGCAACTTAGCTTAAGTGGGCAACATTTTACTGTATTAATTTATATTTCAGTCCAAAGCAAGTGAGTGCCAAAAATCAGTTTCAGAGTGTCCAGTGTGGTTTTATCCAGAGTGAGGATTTGTGGATTATAGCCTTAAGGTATCTATATAATTTATCCCCAGGTTGGTGAAACAGGATGAAATATAAGAAAGGCTTCAGTGGTACACACGCAGACAATTTTTTTAAAATTGAAATAAAACATAGTACAGAGTAGACCTGGTTGACTTTTTGTATGACAACTCTGAACTCAACCCATCGGCTATAGGGGAGCCTGCCTGTTCAATTGGATGGGCTGGAGGGATGATGATGAAGGAACTGAGGCAAAAATGCCTTACATATTTTTGCTAGGCCACAGAAGTGGAGAGGTATAATTCCAGCAAAGTGAACATCTCTTAAAGATAGTTTTTAATAATTTCTAATTATTAAAATTTTAATAACATTTTAATAAAAGTGGGCTTTTTACTTGGTAAGCTATACACCTACCATCTGTCCTGACCATTGTGTAGTATTATATCAGTTTTTTATTGAAATTCTGATGACACAAGTTTTCATGGCTAGCTAACCATACCAGACTGGGCTTCACATGCAACAGTAACTTTTGGAAATTCAGACGTCGAAAGCAGATCTGCCTATAAATATATTTCATTTTCTCTCTGACCCCATACTCAAGTATTCTTACATATTAATATCTTAAATCCACTGTTCCAATTTCTTGTCATGGTGTGTTGACTGCCCACTCCCAAATTAAGAGTTTTGGATGGAACAGAATAACTAATCATTTCCTTCATAATTTGCTACAGAGGTTAAAAAGGCAAGCTTGGTCCACTGCCCACAGAAGATTTGGTCTACTTCTGCATGGAAATATATTTTATGCCCCACTCTTATCAGATTACTACACTATCCTTATGTCATGAAGCATGTTTGTGATCTATTTGTTTTTCCCTTGGTGTTCTCCTTAGAAATGAGAACCTCTACGATTACTAATCTGCTTCTTTGGCTTGACTATCAACCAAAGGCTTTGCCTCAGATCACGAGGGACCAGTTAACTAAAAAAAAGATGGTTGGCAAAAGTACAAGTTTGCATTATAGTCATACAGGTTGTGATGCCAGTGGAGTGTTTTTATATTTAGACAAACATCCTCTGGAGTGTTTGAGAAAGTTCATTAGTAGCATCAAAGACTGCACTTATTCTCTAACTGTCCTACTGTATAGGAAAACCATTTACATCTTAGTCATATTGGTATGCCGTTTCATCCTTCCTGGGATTCATTGGAAGTAAGATTTATAAAGCAACTTATTACCAAATAACTTTGGAACAGGCTTGCACTCTTAGCTATATACAGCATGTGTTTATGTTACTATTAAGAAGAGTTTTGTAGGTTACTCTGAAAAAAAGAGGCAGAATAACATGCTGATGCTATTGCTAATGGAGCAATATTAGCATGATGCCTTGGGAGGGACCAGGAGCATTATCTTGCCATTGGCCAGTTATGAATGGCTTCAGCATGTCATCATATTTATTTATCTTCAAAAGGGGTACACTGAAAGAGCCTTCTAGAGGATTGTGGAATTTTTAAACCACAATTGGGCATACTCTGGGCAATGGCAACCTTGTTGTGCTGGCTAATCTTTTTCACGCTAGGTCAGGCAAAAGGAACTTCAAAATGAATTCACCCAAGGGTGGCTTTGTTTTGGCAGTTTCATGACTGGCCTAGACATGGAAGAAGAAGAAACATCTTTAAAATAATTTCCCAAACTCGTCCAGTTTCTACAGGTAGTATACTGAAAACCACACACAGAGACCAAATGGCAGAAGCAGACTTTAAATCATAGACTACATATTGGTGTTGGTGTAGGGCTTAAAAATTATCTAACATTGTCTCTCTCTGTCCTCTCTACATTTCCAGTATTAACATGTTAGGTTATGTCCTAAGACAAAGGTAGGCAATCTATGGCCCGTGGGCCGGATCCAGCCCATGGTGCCAAATCATCCAGCCCACACTCTCGTTCCAGCCGCCGCTACCATTGGAATAGGCCACAGACTTGTTTATAGCCGTTATAAACATGTTTATGACAGCCGCAGGCGGCAGCTGTAAACAACGGGGGGGACCCCAAGTCTGGCCCCCTCAACTGTCTGAGGGAGCATGACCTGCCCCCCAACTTTAAAATGTTGGCAACCCCTATCCTAAGAAGAGAAGAACAGCAAAGCTCAAGGCACTCCTAAACATGCCTCCTAAGAGGGTTTTTGTTATGTATGCATATCAATGTACTGTAAAGCTATCAAGATATAAATGTTCCATCACAATTACAATGTATCTCAGCTGAAAGGAACGCGAGCAAGCAACCCCTTGGGGCAGCTGCGAGCGTTCAGCCTCACATGGTTCACATTGCTCAATCACGGACAGCCGCGGGAAATGCCTCCGCATTCAGCAGAATGAAGATACTCGCATTCAGCAGAATGAAGATACTCGCATTCAGCAGGGAGAAGATACAACTGCGAGAGTAAGGCGTGCCTGGGCGAGGCCACGCCGACAGTAGCCAATGAGCTACCGTGCTGCAAGATTCAAATGTATAGTCCACAGTATATAATGAGATGTACCACCACCATTACCCCCATGCTTCACCGGAACACCATGCAATAAACCTGTGTTAAACCAACCCTTCGGTTGTCCTGTTGTCTTTGGTCCCATACACTAAATTGGCGACGAAGGTGGGATATGGCTGCCCACGGGACCAAGACATGCGCCGGCTACGAGATCAGGAAGCCGGGAGACTTGGAGCTGTTTGAGATAGACTTCAACGCAGCGCTGGTGGAGCTCGAAGTCTCAGATGAGGCCAAGAAGAGGGCCATTTTCGTCCGCATGCTCGGACACGAGACCAAGAGGACCTTGGTGGACCTGATCGCGCCGAGGAAGGTGGGCGACCTCAAAGCCACAGAGCTCCTGGCGGCGCTGCGCGCCCATTTCCGGCCAGCGATAGCGATGTTCCCCGCTCAGAGCGCGTTCTGGAGGCGAGTCCAGGCGCCCGGGGAATCGGTCGCCGAGTTCGCCGCGGCCCTGCGGCTGGCCGCCGGCCCATGCAAGTGGGAGACCCCAGAAGTCACCCTCCGGGACTGCCTGCTCTGCGGTCTGAGGGATACCGAGACTCAGCGCGCGCTGATGAAAAAGGAGCCGCCTCCCACGTGGCAACAAGTCCTCGACACGGCGCAGGCCGCGGAGGCCACGACTGCCGGGGTGCAAGAGCTTCAGGACTGGCGCCCGAAGCCCGCCAAGGCAGAGAGCTCGGTGCGCGCGGCCCGGCGAGCTTCGAACTCGTCTGCGGAGAGCAGCGACGACGAGGACGTCCGGAGGGTCCAGAGAGAGGGCCGGCGCTGCGACGGCTGCGGCGCCGCCCACGCCCGCGCCAAATGCCCATTCCGCAAGGCCGAGTGCCACAACTGCGGCCGGCGCGGGCACATCGCCAAGGTCTGCCGGAAACGGCGCGAGGCCACAAGGAGTTCTCCAGACCGCTCGGCGAGGCAGGACCGCACCACGAGGCCAAAGGACGGCACCCGGACCACGAGGACGCGGGACGGCGTAGGGCGCATCTCCGACGACAGCGAGGACGACGCTCCGGTTTGCAGCGTTTCCACGGAGCACCCCCGTTACTTCGTTGAGGTAGTAATACAAGGGGCCCCTGTTAGAATGGAGGTGGACTCGGGTTCGTCATACTCTATTATTTCCCAGGGGGAGTTCATGAAAATCGCCCCCCGCGTGCGGCCCAAGCTCAAAGCGTTGAGGGCCACACTGAAGGATGTGCAAGGGAACCGCATCCCAGTGTTGGGGGTCGGGAAGTTCCAGGTCCAGTTTAAAAAGCACACCGCAACGCTTCCCCTAGTCGTCCTCAAGGGGGGAAAATGCAGCCTCCTCGGGACTCAATGGTTCCAGCCCCTGGGGTTGTTCATTGGGGGGTGCACGCCGTGGGAGCACACGCCACCGGGACTGATCCAATACAGAGCGTGTGCGACGCGCACCCCGAGGTTTTCAAAAAGGGGCTCGGAAAATTCAAGGGCCCCCCAGTGGCTTTCGACCTGGACCCTGGAGTACGTCCAATCAGACTTAAACCGCGCAGAGTGCCTTTCGCACTAAAGGACAAAATAGAGGCGGAGTTGGACAAATTGGTGGGCCAGGGGATTCTTGTTCCTGTTGATTCTGTGGAGTGGGAAACTCCAATTGTAACAGCGCTCAAGGCCAACGGGGAGGTCCGCATATGCGCTGATTACAAGTGCACCATCAATAAGGCGATCCGCCCTAATGCTTATCCGGTGCCGGTAGTCAGCCACTTGTTGGCCAGGTTACACGGGGGGAGGTGTTTCGCTAAACTCGACCTGGCCCAAGCCTACCAGCAACTCCCGGTGACCCCCGCCGCAGCTGCTGCACAGACCATAGTCACCCACAAAGGGGCGTTCCAGGTATCGCACCTCCAATTCGGCGTGAATTCGGCGCCCGGGATTTTCCAGTCACTCGTGGAACGCCTCCTGAAGGGGTTAGAGGGGGTGTTACCCTACTTTGATGACGTATTGATTACAGGGGGGAGCCGGGCCGAATTAGCAAGCAGGTTGGGAAGGGTCCTGACAATATTCGAGAAAGCGGGGTTGCGGTTGCGGAAGGACAAATGCGTTTTCTTCGCAACTGAGGTTGAGTTCCTAGGGTTCCGTGTTACTCCCGAGGGAATCAGGCCATCCCAATCCAAGGTGGCCGCCATCAAGAAGGCCCCTCGCCCCACCTCCAAGCCCGAGTTGCAGTCGTTCCTTGGACTGCTCAACTTTTACCACTCCTTCCTTCCGCGGAAGGCAGCAGTGGCGGAACCGCTACACAAATTGTTAAAAAAGGACGGGGCATGGAAGTGGGGCGACGACCAGGAGACGGCTTTCAATGACCTGAAGCGACTCCTGGCATCAGATGCAGTACTGACCCACTTCAATCCCAAACGCCCAGTGGTCCTGATATGCGATGCATCCCCGGTGGGGGTGGGGGCGGTGTTATGCCACGTACTGGAGAACGGGAGGGAGGCCCCGATAGCGTTCTACTCTAGGTCCTTGTCCCAAACGGAGAGAAACTATGCCCAGACAGACAGGGAAGCACTAGCGATAATTGCGGGGACCAAGAAATTTCATGATTTTGTGTACGGCCGCCCCTTCACCATAGTGACTGACCACAAGCCCTTGCTAGGCATTTTCACCGCAGATAAGCCCACACCCCAAATCCTGTCCCCGAGGATGCTCAGGTGGGCCATTTTTCTCAACGCGTATCAGCACGCGTTGGTATACCGGCCCGGAAAGGAGATCAGCCATGCGGACGCCCTGTCGAGGTCCCCCATTCCCCGGGATTGCTGCCACGTGGGCGAGGAAGAGGGGGACCACCAGGTCTTAATGATAGAGGTCCTAGACTCCCCTCCAGTAGTACCGGCCGACATTGCCAAAGCGACCGGCAAGGACAAAACGCTAGCTACAGTTTGCTCCTGGGTACAGAAAGGGTGGCCCGTGTCTTCCCCAGCAGCGGAATTCGACACATTTTTCAAAAAGAAACTAGAATTGTCCCTAGAGAGGGGTTGCCTTTTGTGGGGACAGCGGGTAGTGATCCCCACGTCGCTCCGGCCGAGGGTGCTTAAACTGCTGCACGTCAGCCACCCGGGGATCGTCCGCTCTAAGGCACTGGCCCGCAGTTACTTTTGGTGGCCCCAGCTAGACGCCGACATCGAACACATGGTCGGCACTTGCGAAGTGTGCCAAAGCTCCAGGCCAGAAGAGGCCCGCTCGCCACATAGGGAGTGGGACGCAGCAAGGGGGCCCTGGTCCCGGGTACACGTAGACTTTGCTGGCCCGTTCAGGGGAACGCTTTTCCTCCTTGTGGTGGACGCGTTCTCCAAGTGGTTGGAGGTCATCCCAGTCTCGAGCACCTCCTCGGCCATAACAATTAAGCAGTTACGGAGGCTCTTTTCCACGTTCGGTTTACCCGACACCCTCGTCAGCGATAACGCTAGCTGTTTCACGTCCGCCGAGTTCGGGGCATTCATGGAGCGAAACGCCATTCGGCACATCACCTCCGCCCCCTTTCACCCGGCCACCAACGGCCAAGTAGAGCGCCTCGTGCGCACCACGAAAGACGCGCTGCTGCGCATGGGCCCTGGAGACCTCGACCTGAAATTGTGCCAATTCCTGCTAAGGTACAGGGTCACCCCATTGGCATCTGGGTACTCCCCCGCGGAGCTGTTGATGCGCAGGAAGCTGGCCACGGGAATCTCCAAGCTAGACCCCACGAGAGTAGAGGACAAAGGGCAGAACATAGGGGTGGAACCCACAAAGAGTTTCAGCGTAGGCGCCCCGGTGCATTGCAGGAACTACGCCAGCGCGGGGCCAGCCTGGGTGCCGGGCACCGTAATAGAACGAACCGGCCCCATCTCATACCGCGTGGAGACCAGTACAGGTTTCCTGTGGAGGCGACACGTGGACCAACTCAGGCGCAGGGTCCCCGGAGAGCAGGACGGAGACGAAACAAGCATTGAATCAGCGTTAGGGTACTCCCCCACCCGTTTAGCCCAAGGGGGAGGGAAAGGGGAACATGGGCCCCCACCAAGGGGGGAGGAAAGGGAATCGATCCACAGAGATCTTTTGCGGGAGTTCGCGGCAGATAGGAAGAGCCCCGACCACACACATACCCCCCGGAATTCTCCCCGAAACACAGATGCCCATAGAAGTTTAGACGTTGATTTACAGTACCAGGGGGAGTTAGCGGAGTGGTCCCCCACCCGTCCTAGCGAAAAGAGGGGTTTCAGTTCAGCCCCTGGTACCTCCAGTCCCAGTAGCCCCTGTGAGTTAGAATGCAATATAGCGCCAATTTCCCGGAGACCGACACCCCCAAGACAGGAGGCAGCAGCGAGTCCGCCCACCACAGTCTCAAGGTCCCCCGAGCGGGGATCAGAAGGTAGCAGAACCTCAAGGGCGACCTCATCGGTTCCGCGGTTCACAATAGGAGGGTCCCCGGGGTCCGAGAGCAACAGGCAGGGGTTCACCTCCCAACTATTCATTCCATTCCCATCCCCGGGCGCATGGCAGGCACGGACGCCCCACAGAGCCACTAACGAATCCCCGTTTCCCGTAGCAGGACAAGCTCCCACGGAGTCAGGGATCACAGGCTCTCCGGTACTAGGTCAGGCGCAAGCACGCCCCAAGCGCACGTGCGGCAAGCCACAATGGTTGCGGGACTTCGTCCCATCCTAGGGGGGAGGGGTGTTATGTATGCATATCAATGTACTGTAAAGCTATCAAGATATAAATGTTCCATCACAATTACAATGTATCTCAGCTGAAAGGAACGCGAGCAAGCAACCCCTTGGGGCAGCTGCGAGCGTTCAGCCTCACATGGTTCACATTGCTCAATCACGGACAGCCGCGGGAAATGCCTCCGCATTCAGCAGAATGAAGATACTCGCATTCAGCAGAATGAAGATACTCGCATTCAGCAGGGAGAAGATACAACTGCGAGAGTAAGGCGTGCCTGGGCGAGGCCACGCCGACAGTAGCCAATGAGCTACCGTGCTGCAAGATTCAAATGTATAGTCCTCAGTATATAATGAGATGTACCACCACCATTACCCCCATGCTTCACCGGAACACCATGCAATAAACCTGTGTTAAACCAACCCTTCGGTTGTCCTGTTGTCTTTGGTCCCATACACTAAAGTTTTAAAAGTGTTTTACTACTGTTCAGATCTTCTTTACACTGATTGTCTTAACCTAGATAACTCAAAGAAGTGAGCAAACTTTAGTCTTACAGGATTTATTTTGAATCCTCCAGATTTACCAGCTGGACCAAGGGTGCAGAAATAGTGGCTTATGAAAGTTGATGTAGAGTTATTGAACCACAAGAGGCCTCTGAGTACATGCCGAGTCACAAGTTTGTTTTCAGTACCAAAATCTGAAATTTGCATACCTATCCTTTCATTAACACACATGGGGACTTTCTCTTTCTCTCACACTATTCTCTTCCTTCTGAGTTTAGTTGCAGCCACAGAACAGCTAGGACAGGCGGGGATTTCCCCCCCCCCCCTAAACCTTCTCTCCCCTGTAATAACAAGAGAGTATTTGAAGATGTTTGGTCTTGGTTGCAGGACCGCTGTTTAACCACTGCACCACCAGGGCCACTAGAGTTAAACGCTGTTGCATATTTACTATTGCAAATTGTCTAGCTATCTAACAATAGCTCCCAAATGATATTCAGCCCACCCTGATATGCAACCGTCCCCAGGACAAGATAAACTGCATCCAAGGATATTGAAGGAACTGGCTGAAGAGAACTCTGCTATCATTTTCTTGAAATCATGGATGACAGGTGAAGTTCCAGACAATTGTAGGAGGGCTAATGTTGTTTCCATCTTCAAAAAGGGCAAATAGGAAGAAATGGGGAACTATAGACCAGTCAGCCTGATGTCAATCCTGGGGAAGACTCAGGAGCAGATTATAAAGCAGTCACTCTGCAAGCAACTAGAAAACAATGTAGTGATAACTAGAAGCCAGCATGGATGTATCGAAAACAAACCCTGCCAAACTAATCTGATTTCGTTTTTCAATCGGGTAACTTCCATGGTGGGCAGTGGAAATGTTGTTGATGTAATATATCTTGACTTCAGCAAAGTCTTTGACGTGATATTCTGATTAGCAAACTAACTGGGTGTAGCCTGAATAGCACAAGTGGAGATACGGTTGGTTACAAATCCGTACTCAGAGTTCTTATTAATGTCTCCTTTTCAAGTTGGGAGGGGGTAACAAGTGGAGTACCACTAGTCTCAGTCCTGGGCCCTGGGCCCTTCAACATTTTTCATAAATGACTTGGATGAGTGGGTGCAGGGAATACTTATCAAATTTGCAGATGACACAAAACTGGGTGGAATAGCTAATACCTTGGAAGACAGGAGCAGAATTCAAAAATGATCTTGATAGGCTTGTACACTGGGCTGAAACCAACAGAATGAAATTTAACTAGAAGTGCAAAGTTTTAAACCCAGGGGGAGGGCAGATGTACTGTAGTTACAAGATGGGGGTTTCTTGGCTCAGTGATACTACAAGTGAGAAGGATCTTGAAATTGTTGCAGATCACCGGCTAAATATGAGTCAACAGTGTGACATAGCTGCTGCAAAAGAACAATATGGTTTTAGGCTGCATTAACAGAAGTATAGTCTCAAAAACCCTTGAGTTACTAGTCCTCCTCTATTCAGCACTAGTTAGATCACATCCAGGGTACTGTGTCCAGTTCTGGATACTGCAGTTTAAGAGAGATGCAAATAAATTTGAGCAAGTACAGAGAAGGGCAACAAGGATGATCAGATGGCTGGAAACCAAGCTATGTGAGAAAAGACTGAAGGAACAGGGCCTGTTTAACCTTGAGAAAAGGAGATTGAGAGAAGATATGATAGCACTCTTCAAATATCTGAAGGATAATTATAAAGAGGAAGAGAAGGATCTGTTTTCCATCATCCCAGAGTTCAGGATGCACAATAATGGGTTCAAACTAAAGGAAGCCAGATATAGGCTGAATATTAGGAAAAACTTCTTAATGGTTAGAGCAGTAGGACAGTGGAACCAAGTGCCTCGAGAGATGGTGAGCGTTCCAACACAGGAAGCATTCAAGAGAGAATTGGACAACCATCAGTTTTTCTGCTTTGATTTGGATTCCTGCATTTCGCTGGTGGTTGGACTCAATGGCCTAAAAGGCCCCTTCCAACTCAGTGATACTATGATTCTATGATACGTACTGTACAAGACAAGAGAATGCTCTTCTTTTCCCCTTTAAAGGCCACCCCTGCTCGAAAGTCAGTCATATCCGACTCTAGGGTTCAGTGTTCATCTCTGTTTAGAGCCAAAGAGACAGTGCTGTCTGTGTTTGCAGACATTCCCGTGGACACATGGCAGGCATGCCTCAAGACCCGAGTGCACAGAATGCTGTTTAACTCCCCACAAAAGTGGTACTTATTTATCTACTTGCAACTTCTTGCTTTCAAACTGCTAGGTTGGCAGGAGCTGGGAGAGAGACGGGAGCTCATTCTGGCGTGCGGTACTCGGGAATCGAACTCTAACCTTTCAGTTGTTGCGTTCAGCATCTTAACCACTTGAGCCCCACAGTCCCCCTTTCCCCTTTACATCAATGTAAATAACTGAACAGATCAAAGCGATTTTTAAAGCTTAGTGTTTCAAAAGTCTGTTTACAATACTGTACTGTACTTCATTTACATCTATAAAAGTTTTTTTTTAACCAAGATACTACTGGGCAGCAAGGTCTCCTTTCCATTTCATGGAAATGTGTGGCTACTTAATTATTAAACTACTGCAGGCCAAATTATAGAAAGGATCAGTCAAACAAAATAGTGTGCATCACAGGTCAGCCAAAAGGAACTGCAGAATGAACTCACCAAAGGTTGCCTTTATTTTGGCAGTTTCATGTCTGGCCAAGACACAGGAGGAGGAGGAGGAAGAAGAAGAGGAGGAAGAGGAAGAAGAAGAAGAAGAGTCTCTATGAAGAGAAAGGATGAATTTAGCTTGTCCTGGATAATGTATAAGCACAACTCTAGCCAATATATAAGTCCATCTAGCACTAATCTTCCTCCCATCTTTTACAAGCATCATACATTTATTGCATGAAAAAATAAAACTGATTGCTCCTACCTGAGCTTTGCTCTGTCAGCACATCTTCTCTCTATTTGGAGGGGAAATAATTCTAGTTTGTGTGGACTTTGATTCTGCCAAAGATATCTTACAGGAGAGGGGTCAGAAGAAAATGTCCTTTCATTGACTGGCAGCTATTCCCCTTGCATGCACTGTACATAGTAATTCTTGAAACAGGAATTCTTGGCTGTTAAGGGCCACTCTGTGGATATTGGAATGTCCTTCTCTCATTCCTCTTGCACCTACAGCAGAGCTTTGAAAAATTGACTTTCCTCTAACCTACTGGAAGGCATATAGGTCAGCAGTTCGATTCCTGAGTACTGCAGGACAGAATGAGCTCCCATCTTTGTCCCAGCCCCTGCCAACCTAGCAGTTTGAAAGCAAGAAATTGCAAGTAGATAAATAGGGATCACTTCGGTGGGAAGGTAAACAGTGTTCCATGCACTCCGGTGTCTAGTCATGCCTACCACATGACCACGGAAATGTCTGCAGAAGCAGACAGTGCTGGCTCTTCGGCTTTGAAACAGAGATGAGCACTGAACCTTAGAGTTGGATACAACTGGCTTTCAAGCAAGGGAAACCTTTACCTTTACCACTCTTAGACACCTGCACTGCCCCACAAGCAGCAAAGAGACATCCCAAGATATAGTATTACAAAATTAATACTTGTTACCCTCCCCACCCCGCAGTAACTTCTTCTTCAGATAGGAGAATACTGTAGTACATTTGCCAGTGTCACTCCAAATTAATGAGATTCTGCTAAAACAGTGGGATGATACAACAGTACTGAAGCTGATAGAAATGTTTGGTTCTGCCTAAAAGAGTGTACCTGCTGTGCTACAATCCTCAGAGGAACTACCTCCCTATGTTGTCATTTCATGGTTCTTACCTTCCTTTCCTTCAGGAAGAAATTGGAAACTCCATGAGTCCCCACAAGCATGGCCAATGGAGAGATATGATGGGAACCATTGTTCAGCGTCATTTGGAGGGCTACAGATACTGGCCAGGATCCTCCCTTCTTGCCTCAATCTTAAGAGTGTATCGGTCATACTTGTCAGCACAGTTCCATTTTTTAATCATCCTCTACATCTCAGCAAAGAAAATTCAGTGTGATCAGCCAACCAGATATAAAATGCTGCTAAGAGGGCTCCTCTGTTCTGACAATCTAAATTCTGGTACACACACACACTCTCTCTCTCTCTTCTACCTTTCCTCTCATCTCTCTTTTCCCTCCAGGCCATACTTTTTAATTTGTGAGCCTAACAGCAGAAACTATTCCTAACTTTAACATAAATATAACACTTCACAGCATACTGGTGCACCAAAATTTAATTACTGTGTTTCCCCAATTTGGAGAAACATTTTTTTTGTTTTAGTATGGCTTGGAGATGGGTTCACTGGAACTAAGCAGCACTCAGGTGATGACTCTGCCAGCAGAAGAGGCAAGCTATGAACTCAAGGAAAAGTAACAAACATGATATAAGATGGCAATATTTGTGATTCTCTCTTACCTTGCCCACATTTTCCTGTACCCCATGAAAACTGGTTCTGAAATGTTGGGGACCCTCCAGAAAATGACGAGGAACTGCTGGAGTCAGAAGAAAGAACAAATAAAGACTTCCCCATCTACTGATGGAAGTTGGGACCCAGTCCTGTTCACAGAAGGGGCTCAAAATCTAAACAGTGATGAAACAACTCAGCCTTCCTTAATGTGGTACCCTTCACATGTGCCAGATTCCAATTTCTACCAGCCTCATTTGTGGACTGTATGACTTATAGTGTGACACATCTGTTTAGCACCTGACATGGGCAGGATGAAGTGAAAGATGAGCAATTACAGTATGCTGAGAGTTATTATCTACTTAACTGGCAGCCCTGAGACCAAGAGCTTGTTAGTGTAAAGCAGGGGTTCCCAAACCTTTCGCGCCGTGGGCCAGTTACATGGTTGAGTGGGCGAGTCACGTGGTTCCTCCCACCGGAAACGGAAGCAAAACATGCCCATGCATGCACATAATGCTGCCGTAAAATGCACCCATGGTTGTCGTAAACATGTTTACAACAGTCATGGGTGCATTTATGGCAACGATTTGTGCATACGCATGCACGTTTTACTTCCGCTTCCGGGAGCAGCACAGGAGGCATGGGCCGGATCAGCCCACAGCGCCAAATAAATCTGTCCGGCAGCGCCCTCACCACTCCCGGAAGCGGAAGTAAAATGTGCATGCCGTAGTTTGGGTACCCCTGGTATAAAGACTATCCTGATATGCCATGAATGGGTGTCACTAGTAGTAAAAATAAGAGAAAGCATGGTAACAAAAGTAACATTTATTATTCTATTTGCGTTGTATGACTTAAAAAACTATTGCTAAAGTCTATAGTTTTTTTTAGTGTTAACATAGGAAGTAGTGACTTTAAGCTACACTGTATGCTAAACAATAGACACAATACTTTTATTGCTACTGATTGTGACTCCAAAATGAGAATGAAGGCATTCCAGATTATTTAATCCCAGTCTGTACTTTTTAGAAAGAGAAATGCAATGCCCACTAATTTCACTGCTGCACCACTTGGCTGCGGTTATCGTTTTTTGGTATGGAAAATTCACTTTAATCATGAACACTGAGAGGAGAGGAAAGGACAAAACTGAAGTGAGAAGAGAAAATGCCCTGAAAAAGACAATAATTATAGGGCAAGTTGAAGGCTCCAGGAAAAGAAGGAGACTGAACATGTGATGGATGGACTCTTTAAAAGAAGCCACTGCCTTGATTTTTCAAGTGTTGAGCATGACTTTTTGATGACAGGATATTATGAGGCCACTCATTCATATCATTGCCATCAATTGGAAGTGACTTGATTGCACATAACAACAATAGCATGGTCAATCACATGCTTTTATATAATTTCCCAAACACCACAGCTAAACTGCCTTAGTAGAGCAATTTTCTGTACAGTGACCTCTTCACATCTGACTCAAATAAAGGATAGATATCAATTAAACAAATAAACAAATTGGAATGTGCTGTCCGAAAAGGCACTTGGATGATACGGTTAACATGTCATTAGGAGCATGAAGAAAAATATTGTCTATTCATTTGAAATCTAATTGTCTCAATCTGCATTTGGCAAATTATCCTAATTTGTTTTGTTATTTTATTTATTTAGTTAGTTAGTTATGAATTTCTATCTCGCCCTCCTGATGAGAAACATCACTCAGGGCGGCTAACAACATATATAAAATACAATATAACCACAGATAAAACAATAATCGTTAAAAAAACCCAAACCAACCCACTAAAAACAACATTAAAACACATAAAAACTAATCAAATTGTAGCTAAAAAAACACCCTCACCCTCCCCCACCCAGCATAAAAAGGCAAAAAACAAAACAAAACAAAACAGGGTTTATCAGTTGACAAAAAGATAGCATGTTTTTGTTTGCACATCTTAAATCTTAGGCATACAATTTTTATGTGTTGTGAGGGTTAACACTGTATGAGGAGCAAATCCACATTTAAATTAATGTATAATTTGAATCTAAGATTGTGCTCCTGTCCATACTTTTTGGGAGACACCCTCATTGAGTGGGATGAGATTTACAGTAAAAGTAAAGGTTGCTCAAAAGTCAGTTGTATCCGACTCTAGGGTTCAGTGCTAATCTCTGTTTACAAACAAAGAGACAGCACTTTCTGTGTCTGCAGACTTTTCCATGGACATGTGGCAGGCTTGACTAGACACTGGAGTGCACGGAATGCTGTTTTCCTTCCCACCAAAGTGGCACCTATTTATCTACTTGCAATTCCTTGCCTTCAAACTGCTAGGTTGGCAGGAGCTGTGACAGAGATGGAAGCTCACTCAGTCGTGTAGTATTCAGGTCTCCAACTGCTTACCTGCCGACCTTCCAGTCACCAAGTTCAGTATCTTAAACACTAAGCCATCGCAGTCCCTGAGATTTACAGTACCTCTGCATATATATGGATAAGATTATGGTGCCCAGCACTGGAAAGAAATTAATGAATATCTTGGGTTCACTGATATTCGGGAAATATAGAACAAATGGCCAATTTCACAAAGTATATACAGTACAAGGCGATCATTTGAGAAGACAGTAATAAGACGGTGTGAGTGATAGGTCTGCAGAAGTTGGAAGCAATCACAGTCATATATTCACCACCCTGTGGTCAAATTGTTCTGTTCTGTTGTTGTTTTCTGAAGACACACAGCATGACACTGGCCTAGGGAGAACATCATGTCGGTCCAATCCAAAGCCAATTTAGGCTGTGTGAAAACAATCTTTGTCTCTCAATATGTACTTCACAGTAAAGCTCAGAATTAACTTATTTCACCAGCTGGTGCAAAATAAAATGCAGGAACAAGTTGTAAGTTAGAACAAGCTAGATAAATCTTTATTGTCATTGTCCTGCACAGAACAACGAGATTGGGGGGGGGGGACACTTAACAACCAACAAAACCTAAACAAAATACAACTATACAAAATTATCAACATACTCCCACCCCACATATACATATTTAACCCCTAAAAGCTCTAAAAGCTAGGAGATAAAAAGAAATAATAAACGTGACCAGAAATCAATGGTGAATTTCCAAGCAATGGCGCACGCGTAAGTCACTCATTTTGTTCTACAATTGAATTAACTAGCTAGCTAGCGCAGATCCAACCAGTTGCATTTCTTCAACCTAAGCAAGTGCATACATTTCTTTCATTCATTTGTAGAACACCACTATTGCTACAATGAACAGCATAGTTCAGCTTTGAATATTAGACTTCCTTGTCTATTTAAGAGTTATGTGGA
Organism: Bradypodion pumilum; assembly: GCA_035047305.1. Classification (NCBI taxonomy): domain Eukaryota; kingdom Metazoa; phylum Chordata; class Lepidosauria; order Squamata; family Chamaeleonidae; genus Bradypodion; species Bradypodion pumilum. Next base: position 317,825,197 of record JAWDJD010000001.1, read on the forward strand.
GGAAAGCATATGTTGTGTGAAAACTACATTTGGAGAGCTGAAGGCAGCTGTACTGTACCAGTACACATTGGAACAAGTGCATCTGCAATTGATCCACATTATATGTGGATTAAATGACCCACCATGGATGATCCTTGGGATGGGTCCACATGCAAAATTTGATCTATCTAGGCTTGCTTGCTATACAGCTGACTATGTCAACAGAAGATGAGACCAGATGGACAAATGGACTGCAGCAAAATAACATGGTTGTTCAGGATTTATTCTGAAGCAGAAAAGGTCTAACTTGTATTCACTTGTACACTTCATGGCGGAAGGCATATTTTGGAGAATCACATTTTTAGCAATGTCAGGAAAGAAATCCCTATAAATCTACTTCTTTGTTGCAGCTTTGCCTCTGGACCACCACCACCCCTTTTTAATCATTTCGATAAGCAAATTTCACGGCTAATTAAATGCTTCTGACCAGGAGCTTCTGTCCCTGAAATGAACTCTCCACATGGAGTGCAGTAGCGCTAAACTCTGCCTCCAAGAACAAATTCTAGAGCAAAATAATGGCATACTCAAGGGTGGTGGTGGTGGGATTCAAAAAGCTTGGAAGACGGGAAAAAGTATGGCTCTTATTGCATGAAGTATTATGTCATCTAGTCAGCAATGGGGAAAAGTACACAATGATCATCACTGAACCTGGGCTTCTACTTCTGTCTAGACAAGTGCTGATTGTACTGAAAAAATATGCAGTGGTGGAAGTTGTATATCACAGATGCAAACAGTCAATAAAAGTTGCAGTTGTACTTTGGGCATGTTACTGTATTTTAGCATTGTTTGCTGCACTGCTGAGAAGTTCAAACAAAGGATGCTTTCAATTAAATCTGTCTTCTATTTTCTATTTTATTAAGCTAAATTCAATTATCAATCTCAACTACAGTAGATCTATTGAAAGAATGGGGAATATTATGTCAACACTTATATTAAGAGTCACTGATTCAGTGGTTCTATTCTAGCTGGGACTAAGAACTAGATTAATTTTATAATGTTTATTGTTTGATATTCATACAGATATGCTCCTTAGAAGGTCAAATAGTAAAGATGTAGCTAAAGTACTTGGGACATCAATTGAGAAGAAAGGATTCATTTGAGAAAGCCTTGATGCTGGGAAAGGTGGAGGGCAAAAGAAGAAGGGGGCAGCAGAAAATGAGATGGATAGATGGTATTGTAGACACAATGGGCACAGAGCTGGGTGGGTTGAGGAAAGTGGTGGAAGACAGAGGTGCCTGGTGGGCAATGATCCATGGAGTCACAAAGGGTCAGAATCAACTGCGTGACTGAACATCAACAAATTCATATGAATTTGATCTATCTTGGAGCTGTATTGACTTCTTCTGTCAGCCTGAAATGCAAGACTAAACTTTTTTTATTAAAAAAATTACTACTGAAATCAATGATTCCATATGACCAGTGATAGAACTGGATATAAAACAATGAAATAGGGCAGTGATGGTGAACCTTTTAGACACCGAGTGCCCAAGGATGAGGAGGCACGCGGGCAGGCACTATGCGTGTCCACACACCCATGTGACATCACCAGCATGCCTCTTATAAAGTCATGTGGATGCACTCCCCCAGTGGTGTCCCCCTGTAGGTGCTCCCCACCTCCACCCCCATTTGTATGCTGCCATCTGTAGGTGCTCCCCCCCATGGGTGTGCCCAACACCCCAGCGGGTGCACCCATACCTGTCAAGTTTTGGATTTGGAAATAAGGGAAATTTTCTGGCAAATACGGGATACTTGACAGCTATGCTTATCCTGTGCTGTTTTCCAATGGTGGCAATAGGGCATTGCAGTCTAATTAATAAGGGATGACGGTGGGAAATAGGGTAAAATAAGGGGTTTTCCCCGCCAATAAGGGATACTTGACAGCTATGGGTGCACCTGACTCCAAGGAGGGGTGTGTGGGAGTGTCTGGTTGCTTCACCTCACCCTGCTGCCACCTCCCAGGTGGGATTTCAGCCTACCCATTGGTGGAGGGAGAGGGGTGGTAAGGAAGTGGCACTGCCAGGTGGGGCGGGACTTCCCTTCAACAGCACATGTGCCAACAGAGCCTTTGTGTGCCTCCTCTGGCAGCATGCCATAGGTTCACCACCACTGAAATAGGGAAAAGATCTACAGTATTGTGCAAAAGTCTTAGGCCATCACTAGGTAGTTTGGGGGAAATTCAGTGAGTGATTTGGCTGGCTTAACCCAGCCACTGAGCGACCCAGACACACTAAAATTAGAGAGCATCTTCTTTCAACTCTCCTCTCAACCCTCTCCACATTTGGTGAAGTATGGAGTTAGGGCCCACAAATCACTCATTGAATTTTTCCTAAACCAGCTGGTGGTGGCCTATGACTTTTTCAAAGTACTTGACCACCACCACCACCACCACCAGAATCCAGCCTGCAAAGTGGTTTAAATATATGTTAGTATGTGAGTGAGGGTGGGCGGGGAGAGAGAGAATACATTGAAGAATATTTATTGTTTCTGTTAGGATATGTTAATATGCAATACTTGCACATCTCTAAAATGTCCACCCTTCCTTTCCAGGACCACTTGGACTCCTCACTGCTATTTACAAAGAGTTTTAATATGTAAGTATTGCAAGTCAACTCAGTGAGTTAGATGTCTGGTAGCTGAAAATCCAGTTTCCTACTGTATATTCTAGAAAAAGAGCCAGCTGATGTAGCCTTAGGCAAGCTGCACAGTCCCACAGAGAGTACCCTGATAAAAAGGGAATGATAAACCTCTAGCTAGGAAATCCTGAAAGGGTCAACATAACTTTCAGCTTAGGCACATATAATAATTATTACCAATCAGACTGTGTAGGACAAAATTTAAATCCATAAAATTTACAATAGATTAAAAGAATGTAAATATTATGGTCAAAATCCTATTAATGACACCCACAAACAGCATAACTTTTGGCGATAAATTGTCGGAAAGTAAAAATAAATAAATCACATAATTAACATTGCCCATTACATGCTGAGCTGTTGGCTTTATAGTGCTGTAAAATCCTAATCAGATTTTGTTTTTTCAAGTTACTCTCCAAAAAAGTTTCAAAGTTGTAGTGAAACACAACAGTCTATGCCAAAAGTATAGCAAAACAGGTATCAGGTGAGCCTTCCACAGGTAGGGTACTATGATAGAAAAAGCTCTCTCTCCAATTGTCTTATTTCTGTTGAAGAGGACCTTGAGAAAGTCCTCAGGTGACAATCTTGGTACACAGGAAGACTGGTGTGGAAGGGGACAGTCCAATACAGGCCTGATCCTAAGCCTACCACTAGAACTGAACTGAGCTAAGAAGTGAACAGGAAGTCAACAGAATTCTTTTAAACAGCAGTGAACATATAATGATGCTTAAAATATCAAATTCTCTTGTGTAAAGATTATTATTTGCTAAATAATTGCTAAAGTACAGCAAGAATGTGAAAAAGGGAGAAAAAACTCATAAAGCTATGTGAAGCTCTTTGAGCGTGTATTTAGTGATCTGTAAAATGTTCCTACCATGAATTAAGTATCTGAGAATCTTATTTAATGGGTTGGATCCCAAGTCATACATGTTTAAGTAAAGGTAAAGGTTTCCCTTGCTCAAAAGTCAGTCATATCCTATTCTAGGGTTCAGTGCTCATCTCTGTTTCAAAGCCAAAGAGCCAGCGCTGTCTGCTTCTGCAGACATTTCTGTGGTCATGTGGCAGGTATGACTAGACACCGGAGTGCACAGAATGCTGTTTACCTTCCCATCGAAGTGGTCCCTATTTATCTACTTGCAATTTCTTGCTTTTGAACTGCTAGGTTGGCAGGAGCTGGGACAAAGACGGGAGCTCATTCCGTCCTGCAGTACTTGGGAATTGAACTGCTGACCTCCTGCCTTCCAGTCAACGTTTTAGCCACGAGTTTATAAGCTCATAAATAAGGAAGGAGAAATCCCATGTTATAGACTTGCAGCAGCAGTGGGGGGAGCAATAGGAAGTGCCTATTACTTAGGCTTCCTGTTTTCATGATCCATTCTACACAGAAGTCCTATACTGTTCCTTTTCTCCTTCTCCTGTCAATGAAATGCATAAGCTCTATGCTGGGAAGAAATGGTTTGCATATCTCATCCTTTATAGTTATGTGCTGTTAGGTCAAAATTGATGTACAGTATGCCTTCTCAAATGAATCCTCTCTTCACATTTGGTGGCCAAAGTACTTGAGCTTCATCTACTGGGTCCCTAATAATGCTTTCAATATAAATGAAATATTTAAGGAATGGTGTTACCAGTTTCACACATGAGCCCCGGGGAGTTTCCATGGCCAAACAGGGATTCAAACCACTCTGCCTATTATACCACACTAGATAGCACTAGCTCATCCCACAGAAAGTGAAAGGAGCACCTAAATCAGGAGCTCCCAACACCTGGCCCATGGGCCTAATCTGGTGGTGGCCACCCAGGCACCTCTAAAACCCACCCCCACCCACCCCACCTCCGGAAGTTGCAATACGTAACTTACTGCAGCGGCAGTTACAGCGAGAATCATGCAGTTTTTTCTGGGTTTTGGACAGCCTCCGCTGCTTCCCAAGGGTGGTGGGAGGCTTTTGGGAGCAATTTCGCTCTGGTTTGGTAATTTTCTGATGCTCCTCTGCTGCGCTTTGGCAGCTAGAGTGTGGCTGTGGGTGACTTCTTTTGCCGGGCGGAGCTGATGTCAGCGCCTGGGATCCCAGCACCAAACCAGGAAGTAGCTCACCATCCCTTTCTGTTCAGTTGCCTGAAGCTTAAAGAATGCATATTGGGCTAAACAAAAGTTTGTGTTACCTGATCCCCAAGTATAGGACATCCATTGGGGGTAAGCAGGCCAAGTGGGTTTAGGGCCAGTGTGAAAGTATCATCTGAATAGATACAGTCTCTCCTCAAAACCAAACTCCAGCTGTTGGCCACATGAGTTGGAGCACAGTCTTCTCCACCAATGCTTATGCCACCACAAATCTGTTAATCTCTGATGTTTGACAAGGAATATTGTTCTCACTGTCATTTCTCCTGCCACAGAATAGCATAACTACCTGCATGGTAGTCAATCACTTGTTCAGGACCAGTCCGGCTAAAAAGATGATCACAGGTGAAATGCTGGTCTTCAGGTGTCTTTTCCCTTTCCCTAAACTTACCCATGAAGTGATAGGTAGATGCACAGCCTATTTTTCAAAATCTCAACTCAGACAAGTTCTCAAACAGTTGACATTAATATAGCAAATGAGTCTGTAAGCTGTTAATGGAATGCTTCACCCATAACGTTTACTTAATAATGAATGCATTGCAGGAAACATAAAAGGGCAGGGTTGAGGGAGGAGATTTATCATCTGAGCATTCAACATTTTGAGTCTACCAGAGCCATTTATGTTACACAAGCCAGGGACAAGAATTGGTGCCTCCTTCCTACTTCCTGCCCAACAAGGGCGGATCCTTTACCATCTCACAAATATAGCCGCATTCTCCCCCTGGCCATGACAGTGCTGCTGCACACGGTGTCACCAAATCAGCACTCAGCTATAGAAACAACCTAGTGAGAGAAGCAACCTAGCACCGACCAACACAGGGTGGTGGTAGGGGTGGGGGATCAGGGTGGGGAGAAACCACTTCCTTCAAAGCAAAGCCTCTACAAAATCTCATTGAATTTCATATGTGCCAAAGGATCTTGGAGGCCAAGGCCAATCCTGCTTCTCATGTAATCATGCTGGCAAGCCACTGTTGCTTTGACACAGATACCAGAATACCAGATTGGTTGCTTACCAACTAAGGAGACAGGCAGTGTTTGTCTTAGGGCATGCTAATCACCATTTCACAGCAATTTCTATATGGAATCAGCTTTATCTGTGGTGTCCCATCCTGAATTCCTCCCTCCACCCTCCACCATCTTTTTCTCTCTCAATAGGCAGAAAATGAGGGGGTAGACAAGTCAGGAAACTGCATCGGTTTCTTACTTGTTGGGAATCTCTGACATTTCTCACACACTGAATCTTGTGAATAATAGACATAATGTGGTGAGACAGGATGAGGAAGATCAGTACTTGGCAAAAGATGGAGCCGAGACTCTTTAAAACAAGGCTAATCTACCTCACATCAAACACTGTTGACCATTTCTTGTGCCGTTGGAACCTTCTACAGTGCTGATTCACCTGACAGCGTTTCCCATAATGTCTCCTACTTAGAAAGGGCCATTTCACTGGGAAGCAATGCTGCATCAAATACCATACCCATTGCGGCGACAAGAGAATGAATGAAAATGGCAAAAGCAATGCTCTTCCACCTGAAGATGCTACAGGGAAGCAACAGCGGCACATCCCTGCAACATTCTCCTTGGGGAAGCCCCCTCCTGCCTTATCACAGGCTGCTTCACTGCTCCCCCCCCCCCCATTTCTGCTATGCATCAAATAATCATCCAAGCTTCAGTGGAGAAACATTAACACTTGTGGTCAATTCAGTAGGTCCAAGCAACAACAGCTTCTGGAAGCTCTCTTCCATGCACACATGAAAACACCAGCATGAAAGCAAACAAACAGACCACATGCAAAATATTAAACAACCTCCTGCTTAAAATGATATAAAACTTTAAATACAACCAGCCACCACAATGCACCCTCTCCTCCCCATTGTGCCATCTCCTATGATGGCATAAAAATGAATTGGCAAGAAGGTGCGCCAGCAATGCAATCAATAAGATGGCCTGTTTCTGGATTTACCAAACCAGCGAGGAAACATCCTCCGGAGCCCATGGTCTTACCTGAGATGAAGAAGGGCAAATTACAGCAAAGAGGGTACCACTATCCACAGATCTGCATGGAAAGGTCTTTTTCTCTTCCTGCAGCTGTTCAGGTTCCTCAAGACAGCAGCTTTCCAAAGTCTCCCATTTTACACTTGTCTCCCTGGCAGCCTGATCCACCCCTCCCAAGGCAAAAGAGGAAATCTTTCACCCAGTAATCTTCTTTTCCTGGTGTCTTGTTTCAAGAATCACTCTGTGTTCCCCAGCATCCGTAAGAAAAATTGCCTGCGAGGGGGATATCAAAAAAGAGGGAGGGGGGAAGCAAGGGAGGGGGAGACAGATTCATACATAAATAATTAAATAAAACGAGGCAGCAAATTAAGGGAGAGCCCCATCTACTGGCAATCGAAACGAACACCTTTCAGCTGCCTTGCCTTTTCACATCCCTGTTACAGGAGTTTTAGTGCGAGTCACATCTGATCATTCCATGGGTTAAAAATATTCTGGTCCCAAAGAAGGAAACAGTAAACAGTTCAACTGTTTGTGACATTTCCAATGGGGAAGTGGCATGACCCAACTGTTAGAGGAGCAAAATTAGTGTTATCTATATGGAGAACGGGACTGTAGTGGCTCAAGTGGCTAAGATGCTGACTGGGAGGTGGAAGGTCAGCAGTTCGATTCCTGAGTACTGCAGGACAGAATGAGCTCCTGTCTTTGTCCCAGTCCTGCCTACTTAGCAGTCTGAAAGCAAGAAATTGCAAGTAGATAAATAGGGACCACTTTGGTGGAAAGGTAACCGCGTTCTGTGCGCTCTGGTGTCTAGTCATGCCTGCCACACGACCAAGGAAACATCTGCAGAAGCAGACAATGCTGGCTCTTCGGTTTTGAAACAGAGATGAGCACTGAACCCTAGAGTCGGATATGACTGGCTTTTGAACAAGGGAAACCTTTACATTTACCTATATAGTGAACAGATGAGGTTGAAGCTATTACCTGCAGCATGGAGCAATCAGGACTGAGCTCCCTGAAGGAAAGGGCTTCCCATCTTATTTACCCAAGACATAAACATGAACTTTAGAAAGGGACCTTACACAACTTTGCGATGACATCCAGTCTTTGAGAAATCTCCAAATGCAAAAGTTCCATAAACTGCTCATGCAAACATCCCTGTTTCAACTGCTCATAACATAGAAAGCAAGAGTGAGGAAGTGAAGGAATGTTATGAAATATAAAAAGAAAACAAATTCAGGGGTACACACTGAAGGGCACTTAATATATTTTGACTATAATTTTATAGATATATACTTGAGGAGTAAATCCCATTGAACTTGGTGGGGATTGTATTGGACGTTAATATTTACACACAGAGACACACACCCTTCCAGTGTTCTTTCACTGCTGTCTCCTAAACTGGGGTGGGCAACTTGTGGCTTTCCTGATGTTGAACTGCATCTGTGATGATTGTCTCCAGTTGCTATGTTGCCTAGAACAGATGAGAGTCATAATCCATCAACCTGAGGAACAAAACTTGTCCATCTCTGCTATAAAGTATTACTGATTAGAAGTATTTACGTGACTTCAGAAAGCTGTCTAACCATGGAATAGTTGGTAAATAGGTGAGTTCCATAGTGATAAAACATTTATCAACCATATCACTCATGATGCCCTTTTTTTTACAGATGCTTTCTAGATTGCTGCGTCTACCAAGAGATCAGAAATCAGCACCAAGGACAGCATCAAAGTGATGGTTTTTATTTGCTGGACATGTCAATACTTTAGGTATCAGAGGTTGAGAGTTCAATTCCCCACTCCTAAGGGAACAGCTAGCCTGTGTAGTCCAAGGCAAGCTGCACAGTCATAGGGTGCCCGCAGAAGAAGGGATTAATTAACTACAGTGTATTCCTTACCTAGAAAGTCCTGAAAAGGGTCACCATAACAACACACTCCTCCTTCTCCCTCCTCCTCCTCTTCTTCATCATCATAATGGACATTTTGTTCTATCTAGGCACAGTGTAGCTTTGCTTTCACTATATGGAGCTGATCATTTTTCTGTCTTGTGTAACTGCACTGAATACTTAATAATTTTAGTCTTTAGGTATGCTGTAAATCAAAGGGAGACATCTATGAAAGTATCCCATATTGTTTAAAGGCATATCAAACAAAGCAAATCAAACACTAAAAGAAGAAGAAGATTGTCAGGAGGAACTCTAAGGGGCAGGTGGTCCATCTCCTTCTGCTCCCCTGTGCTCTGAGCCTGATGCCAAGCCCACCAATCAACTTGGGCAGGAGTTATTAACCATTTTAAGCTGGGGGCCAGGTCATGTTCCCTCAGATAGCTTTGGGGGCTGAATGGCCATTTTGCCCTTCCTCCACTACATGGCACTTCCTGGTGTGGTGGAGGTGGTGGTGGGCCACGTGGAATGGTGCTATGGGCCACATCTGGCCAATGGGCCACAGGATGAGAATCCCTGAACTAGGGGGTCCATGAATGAGCAGAGGATAGTGAGGGGGCTGGGCCTTTCCTTCTACTATTGACAAGACCATTACTTTATATTATTATTTATTACATTTATATAATGTTCAGTTCTTTTCCTTTGAATTTTTGTTCCTTGAAGCTTTTTCTGTAAAGGTGATTGTAATTAGTTGCAGAAAAACCTGGGTTATGGAAAATAACAGCAGATAAAAACATTTTTTTTAGTATTTTATGTTTAGTAATGGATTAAGAAACTTAACTAATATTTAATCAATTAAGACAGGTATTAAGTGTGTGTGTGTGTGTGTGTGTGTGTGTGTGTGTGTGTGTGTGTATAGATAGATAGATATAGATATAGATATAGATATAGATATAGATATAGATATAGATATAGATATAGATATAGATATAGATAGATTTTATCTCTGTTGTCTCCCTCTGGATCTTTGCCCTGTAATTTTTTTTCTACAGAATGACAACTTCCAAATCTCATGAAGAGGGCCAAGTAGACTGAAATGATTTGAAACAAGTTTCTGTGTATTGCTGTTCCTGATGTCTGGTTTGCGTCCATTCATTCTTTTGCACAGAAGAAGTAGTGGAGAAAGGTGGTATGGATCACTTTGGCAAAGGATCAAGTAAATCTGTCCTTGATGTGATATTGCTGGGTCCTGTAATCATGTTGCTAGAGTAAATTTATTAATTTAATTTTTATACCACACATCTGATTTAACTGTCACTGTACATCCAAAATATAATAGACATTAAAACCGATAAAACCAATCTAACTCAATAACACTAACCCACAAACTACTATAAAATATCATTTCTAGTCTAACAACAATGTCTGCAATAGGATTTTAAACAAAGGCAGAAACAAAATCAGCATCTAGTTGAGATGTCAGCAAACGATTTTCCAAAAGAGGGCAAGGGAGGGAGCCTGGCTGACATGTAGCAGAAGAGAGTTCCATAACGATTGGAACCACCACCAAGAAGACCCTATTCCTGGTGCAGGTTTTTTTGGTCTCTCTTGGAGTGGGCAATTGCAGTTCTCCACTTGGGAGGATCTGGTTGCACAGGCTGAATTCACCTGAAAAACCTCTACCAAATAATGAGGTCCTAAATTGCTCAGAGCTTTATGGATTAAAACCAATATCTTGGATTTGGGCCCTGAAACCTATAGGTAAGCAGCCAAGCCAGTGAAGGGGAGAGCTAATCAAATTGACAAATCCCCACCATTAACCAGATGGCCACATTTTGAACCTGCTGCAGCTTTCAGACTGTCTTCAAAGGAAGCCCCACACAGGGTGTATTGCAATAATTGATTCCTGAAATTACCAATGCATCAACCAGTGTTGTGAGGGGATTTGTGTCAAAGAATAGGTGAAGCTGGACTATCTACATAAGATGAAAAAGGCAGCCCTGGCCATAGCAGATGTTTGTGTCTCCAGAGAAAGAGCTGGGTCCAGGTTAACAACCAGAACCTGACCTGATCCTTCAGCAGTAGAGGCACACCATCCAGATGAGACCAGAAACCATCTAACCTATCACACAAACCACCCAACAACAGGATCTCTGTCTTGTATGGATTTAACTTCAACCAGTTAGCTCTTGCCCAATCCATCATCACAATCAGATAGCACTCTAGACCTTCACACCCTCCTCTGCTGATGATGAAAAGAAGAGATAGAGCTGTGTATCATCAGCATATTGCTGATATTGCACTCCAAATCTCTGAATGCCTTTGCCCAGTAGCTTCATATACAGGTAGATGTTAAACATCATGGGCATCATTGGTGGTAGAACTGGCATCTGAGTTTGTATCAGGGTTTAGTCTCCATCTTTGTATCAGTGTGGTGTAGATCTTTGTGTGTCAATAGTTGAGACTGGCAGTTTGTAATCAAGTATCAACTTGCCATCACAGACCTGGAAGAGGGAACTATTCTTGCCAAGGATAGGTTGAAGATATAATTTATGGTGTGTGTGAATGGTGTTAATTTTGGGCTGAAAGTAACTAGAGGTGTTTGGTCATTTTCTCTTCTTGGCCTGTCTTACAGTAGGTTGTGTCTGGGTATTTGTCTTGCCCAGTTAACCACATTGGATATGCACTGTAGTCTGAGAAATGTGTTTTGTAGTTCCTTGAGCTTGAAATCTGTATCTTGTAGGTCCGAGTAGATGCAATTGTACCTCTGGGGTTGGTTGGAAATGATAGATTTTGTGGTGCTCTCAGGATAGAATTAGGAGGCATGCAAGTACAGGTAGATATATCAATCAGTGGGCTTTAAATACAGTGAGTTGCTCAGATGTCCATGTGGTAACTTTCACAGTGGTCTCTAGAAAATGCATCTGTTGGTCCAGTCTGAGGGTGATGTTCTAATAAAAGCCATGGAGATCCCAAGTAATTTCCCCCCTTAGGGCTTCTTTTCCACAGGTCCATATTTTAAAACTGTAAATCAATTTATTTAGTGGGAGTGGGTTTGGGGAACATCTGTTAAGAAAGTGTTTTTCTAGGTCAGCCATGAATATATTTATATACTGTGGATCCATGCAAATACTGATGACAGATCTGTGGATCTGGAGGTAGGTTTTATCATGAAAGCTGAAATAGCTGTTTGTGAGCATGAAGTCACAGAGGGTGGTGGCAATGTGGGCTTCTTCCTTATTTTGAATGGTATTCCTGATTGTCTGTAGCTTGTCTCTGTGTGGGATGTTAGTATAGATAGCTTTGACATACATTGTGACTAAGATGATGTTGTTAGGGGTGGGGGTCATGTGTGGACTGAAGTTTCCTCAGGAAAGCTGTGACATCTCTTACATAGTTAGCTACATTGGTGTCATATGGCTTAGGGATGGAGTCCACATAACTGTATTACAAGAGAGTTTCAATGCCCTCTGTTCTGATGTTTTATGTTGTAACTGCTGAAATTATTATTATGGTATTATGCTGCATTGTCCATGGGGTCTCTATTGATAAAGGACATAACATTGGGATGCTATACATCAAGGGTTCCCAACCTAAGGCCCATGGGCCAGATCTGGCTGGTGGTATCATTTCATGTGGTCTCCACCCCTCCAAGGGCATTAAAGAAACAAAATGACTGCATATTTGAAGCTGTTGGGACACAATGGCCCCATCAACCAGGCAAGGCAAAATGGCTGTCCGGCCCTTGAAGTTGTCTGAGAGAGTGTGACCTAGCTCCCAACTTGAAAAGGTTTGGGAACCCCTGCTATACATGATTTGATTCCACTGCAAGTTTGCCCTGAAGAGTAGGGTTGCTGTTTTGTTTTTTGTTTTTTCCTTACTTGAATGGATGCTTTCCACTTACTTTCAGGGGGGAAATAGCACTAGTTCGGATGTTTCTGTTTGGTGATCAGTTGACCAGATGGAGAGTCAGAGTTTACTTTCTCTCATCTATATCCCAGATTAGAGCTCCCATTTCTCTGAATAATCCTGTCCCTAAATTTCAATTTTTGGTGCAATTCAGCAGGTATCACCAACAGCCATCGCAAATTCTGCACTTCCTTCACCAATATGATAATACAGGGTGGTTTGGGTTATTTCAAAAAGATCATAGCCCAGCTCTTTTGCCCCAGCTCAGAGGATGAAATTTTTATTTTTCAAGTTATTCTTAGGGGTGGGGGCAGTAGCTGTGTTATCTTGTTACAGCAAAATATGCAGAGGACATTTGTAGTTAAATAGTAGCAGGTTGTGTTTGGCAAAAGCTCTTAAGGTCTGTAGCCTAATGAATTCAGTGGGCTGCAATCCACAAATGATTATATCAAATAAATCTTTAAGGTATATGCATGCTTGTACCCAGACTGAATCCTAAGGTTTATGCTGGCATTTATGCACTCTCACAGATTTAAGACTATGATCCTATTATATATTATTATATATTCTTGCAGCTCTTTTTAAAAGATTCAGATTATAAATGTCTTCCTTCTGAAAGCTCACTTTTAATCTGATTTAGAATGATTCAAGTGAGCAAACTGTGGATTGAAACCAAATATATTATTATGGAAGAATGCAAAAATAAAACTTTTGTAATCAAAAGAAAAACCTAGATGGATGATGGAAGAAACATTTAAAATTGTAAAGGAAAAATGAGAAGCTAAACAGAAATGGAGACAATGCAAGCGCGGCGCCAAAATGGCCACCGCGCTCTTTGCGGGGCCCCCCCCCACAGGACGAAGGCATCCGGGTAGTTAGGGGCGTGGCCAGCTCCCTTATAAAAGGGGTGGCCACAAGGCAGCCGAGCTGCCATTTTGCGAAGCGACGGAGCGGAGAGGTTTTTCCCTCTTACCTCCGTCGCTTTTGGCTTTTACCGGGAAGCCTTTTGGCTGCTGAATTCTCTCGTTTCGTCTTCCCATCGATTGGCTGAGAGGCCCGCGAAGAAGTAGGCGGCTGCGAGCGCGGCTCGTGCGGTTCGGAGGCGCAATCTGGGTTGGAAGACCGCGGCTGCGCCTCCCCAGCAGCCACATTTGCTTGCATCCACCGGGACCGGTGGAATGGGGTCTTTTCCCCCTGGCTGGAGGATGGTGGCCCACGCACGGGGCCAGTAGGGGCTGCGGCCCTCGGCCCGCAAGCGGTGGACACCTCTCATGGTGTTGCCCATTCCGTTGGGCCTCCATTTATAGGAGCGTAGCTCGCTCCGAGGCCTTCCAGCCTTGGGGGGTGGTCCGGTCCCCTTCCCTGGCAGGTTGCTACATCGGCCTTAACGGGCCCGGGTGTGGGGTTGTTGCCCTATTCGGGCCCCGGGGTGCAGGGACCTGTACCCATGCCTGTAGTAGGCGGGCCGGCTGGTCCTTTGCCCCATGTCAGCGTGGAAGCCTTATTGGCCCGCGTTGCGGCCCTCGAGACATCCCTGGCCCGGGCTAGCCACTCTTGGTCTCCATTTGGGGTTAGTTTCGACGCGTCGTCTGCTGGGCAGCGGCAGGCGACGGGACGGGTCGAGCTGCTTGAGGCGCGTGGCACGACCTGGGCCACTGCCTCGCAGCTCCCCATTCAACAGACCGGTGCGGGTCAGGCCCCATCGACGAGCTCGACGGCGGTTGTGAGCTCCGACGCCCCCAGTGGGCCGGAACCCCCGGTGGGGGCGGCCTACGGGGGTGCAGCACGTGAGTATGCGGTCCAAGCTAGTGCACCTACACACGTGGCCACGTTGGGGGGGTTTCCAATGGCCTGGCCTCGCGCGGGTGGGGCGGCGGTCCAGCCGCTGACGCCCCACCTGGCGACGATAACTACCACTCAGGGCCCCGTGGTGGGGGGTGTTTTCTACCCTGTGGGGAATGTTTTGGGGGTGGCTGGGTTAGTACAGGCCCCCTTTCAGATGCCAGCAGTTCCTGTTGTGCCCGTGTCGGCCTTGCTGACGGCGGGGTATTCCTTACCGCTGGGTGTCCATTTGGCACAGACCACCAAAGAGAAGATCTGGCGGGGGGATTACGTGGATACCTTCTCACTCCTCAACAGAGGGCCCACCAAGGAGTAGGGGGGGGCAGGATGAGAAGGATAAGGAGCAGGCACGTCGTAGCAAGCCACCACGTACGTGGGCCGACTGGTTGCCGGCCTACCTCATATACATGTCAGTGTACCTTAGGGCCCGGCTGGATTTGGCAATTTCGATGGTCCAGTATTTGGACAACATCTACCGGGCGATGGTTGACTTTCCGGGCCCATCGTGGTTGGCTTATGACGTGTAATTCCATATGCGGATTCCCCGGCACCCCGACATTAGGTGGGTTGAGCCATGCCAGGCTGTGGCTTTTGTACATGACGCCCACGCGCCCCGCGCCCGGGGAGAGATACCATTGTGGACATGCGGTCCAGCGGGCGGCCCCAGCACAGGTCCACTGCCAGGGGGCGGGGCGGGGGATTTCAGCCCGCCTGCTGTGCTGGACTTTCTCGTCCAATGGTTCCTGCAATAGGAAGAATGGCAAATACAGACATTAGTGTCCCCCCTGTGCTGGCCCGCATGCGGCCTCTGGCTGTCCCAGGCCTGGAGGGATGTGGGGCAGAGGGAGGGGTGGACAGGGGGCTGGCAAGACTGCCGCATATGGATCTAGTTCACCAAAGGGCTCCCTCCCCAATTAATGTGGACATGTTGGAGCGCTGGCTCACATTGTTCCCGAAGGGAGAGGATGCGGAGATCTCCTTCAGGGTTTTAGGCAGGGGTTACGTATCCCTTTCATGGGTGATAGGTCCCCTCAGGATGCCCCCAATCTTTATCCCTTAGGGGGAGGGAGGAGGTGGCTCCTGCCAGCAATGATAAGGAGGTCTATGCGGGCAGGGTCGTTGGCCCTGTCCCTGCGCCCCAGTTCCGGGGAGCATATTATTGCACTGATGCCATGCCTTTTGGCTGTTCCAATTCGGGCTCGGCATTCGAGCGTTCCTCCATCTTCCTAGAGCGGGCTTTTGTTCGCAGATCAGGGTCCCGGTCTGTAGCCCATTCCCTGGAAGATTTTATTCGGGGCTGAACGGGGCTGGGACACGTCCACACGTCTCCTCAACACATTTCAGACGCTAATGGAGGAACTTGGTGTCCCTTTAGCGCCCGAAAAGACCGAGGGCCCGCCTACACAGCTAGTATTCCTGGGGGTGGAGATTGACACGGTAGCACAGGCTTCTAGGTTGCAGCGGGATAAGGTGTCAAAGCTAGTGGCCCTTATCTCGGACTTGCTGGCCAAGCGCATGGCATTACCGAGGGACCTGCTGGTGCTACATGGTCACCTCAATTTCGCTGGCAGGGTCGTTCTTACCGGGCAGGGCATTTGCGCAGCGCTTGTGCGACGCCATGGCAGGACTATCCAGGCCCCACCATAGGGTTAGACTTACCCGGGGTATCAGGGCAGACATGCTTGTCTGGCTACGGATCCTGAGGGATTTCAATGGGGTGTCATTTTGGAGGTCTGAGCTCCTGGCTTCCCCTTGCTTTAAGATACAGCCCGATGCCCGGGATCCCTGAGTTATGGGATGTACTTCAATTGGAAGTGGGCCTATGGTGGGTGGCCACCACCCTGGGCAGGCACGGGTCGCCTGCGTGGTCTCACGTATCTGGAATTTTCCCTATACTGGGTGCTTTGATGCTATGGGGCGAGGAGGAGGCCAACTCGGTTGTCCACTTTGGTGTGACAATGCGGCTGTTGTCCACTTGCTCAATGCACAGAGCTCTAAATCGCCCAGGGTTATCGACCCAGTGCGCCAGTTTGCGTTGCGCAGCCTGCGCCTCAACGTTCTTTTCAGGGCTAGGCGTGTCCCAGGGGTTACTAATGATATTGCTGATGCTTTGTCCCGCCTGCAGATCTCCCGGTTCCGTGCCTTGGCCCCGGATGCGGAGGAATTTCCCTCGCCACTCCCGGACGGGATATGGAACATCGGCAAGGAGAGGTGAACCGGGCGATTGGCCTGTCACTAGCGCCACGCACGCGTAAGGTGTATCACCACGCATTTAATTCTTTCAGAGCATTCTGTACCCAATTCCAAATGCCAGGAACCTGGCCGATCCCGGTAACCCATGTTCTGCGGTTCATGGTTTACCTGCATGCCCAGGGCTTTGCACCTCGCACCATAGCATCTAAGCTGTCAGCGTTGGCTTTTATGGCCAAAGTGGGAGGTCATGTGGACAGCACCACTGACTTCCGTGTGAGACATGTTTTGGAGGGGTGGGTGCGCGCGTGTGGGCGTTGCCCGGACGACCGCCACCCGATTTCCCCAGGGGTTTTTACCCAATTGGCCCGGGGCTGGCCTGGCCTCTGTTTTGATAAGATGAGGCAGCCCATTTTATGCGGCTACAACGGTCGCCTTTTTTGGAGTGCTCCGCATCGGCGAGCTTGAGATGCTGTATAAGGCGGATGCAAGTCGTGGACAGCACCACTCACTTCCGTGTGAGACATGTTTTGGAGGGGTGGGTGCGCGCGCGTGGGCGTTGCCCGGATGACCGCCACCCGATTTCCCCAGGGGTTTTTACCCAATTGGCCCGGGGCTGGCCTTGCCTCTGTTTTGATAAGATGAGGCAGCCCATTTCATGCGGCTACAACGGTGGCCTTTTTTGGAGTGCTCCGCATCGGCGAGCTTGAGATGCTGTATAAGGCGGATGCAAGTCGTAGGGCACTGGAACTCGAAGATGTCTGAGTGAACAATATTCGGCTCAGTTGGGGATACGCTCCTCTAAAACGTATCAGCACGGCGTAGGCAGTGGAGTAGACTGCTACGATGTTCCTCGGCAGACATCTGTCCGGTTGGTGCCCTACAGGATTTCCTTGCACTGTATGGCACGCACCATGGCCCGTTTTTCTGTCACCAAGATGGGTCCCCCCTTACTAAATTTCAATTTTGGAAGGTGACGGGCAAAGCGCTGGCCAGTGTGGGCCTCCCAGGCGCCCGCTATGGCACTCATTCATTCCGTATAGGGGCGGCCTCAACCGCAGCTGCTTTTGGGTACTCAGGGGCTGACATACGTAGCATGGGACGGTGGGGTTCGCAATGTTTTCAGTTTTATGTGCGCCCACTCCCGCCGTGAGTACCAACCCAGTCACCTTACCTACTTTCCCTCATTTTTCCTTACAGACCCGGGGTGTCGTATTACACCGGTGACAGTAAGGCTGGTGGGCCATAGCTACGTGCACAGGGCAGCGCGTTATGCTGCGGCGACAGAGTGGGGACCCCGACTGGGACTTGGTGCATACGCAAGTCTCACATGGCATGGTAAGCCCGGGATGTTGTGGCGGGAGCTGCTGCCTTTCCTTTTTTCAGGCCAGAATGCTGACCCGCCTGACATTCTGATCATACACCTGGGGGGCAATGATTTGGGCCAGGTCACCGGCTTGTCGCTGAAACATGCGATTTGCGAGGACCTCGCCTACCTGCATTACGTCTGGCCCGCCACAACCCTTGTTTGGTCGGACATGGTCCCGCGCCATTCCTACAGAGGGGGTGTTGACCTCCTGGCCCTTGACCGTACTAGACGCATGGTGAATAGGGCAGTGGCGCGTTTCCTTGTCTACAGGGCTTGGGGGAGGGTCAGTCGTCACCCCGCTATTAGCCTCCAAAGTTATGACTTGTATGCAGGGGATGGGGCCCATCTGTCGCGAGGAGGTGTGGACCTCCTGTTGGGTGATTGGCGAGCAGGCCTGTCGACCGAGCTGACGGTCTGGGGGGGGGCGTCGAGCCTTCTTTGAAGCCCCTCCGTGTGGCGGGTAGCACTGGTAAGGTAAACATTATGACCCACAGGTATCCGGCAAGTTCGCAATTGACTGGACAACACTAGACAGGCATAAGTTGGTTAAACGTTGTCCGGTCAACGATGAACTAGGCGACGGGGTGATGGCTATAGCTAGACAGCATGCATCACCCCGTGATTTTACGGATACGCGTCAGAGGGTGGGGTCATTAGTTAGATATTGACTACGGTCAACAATTTGTTTGTGGTCAACAAACAAATTGTTACAAATGGATACATTGTAGCAATTGCCGTTGGCAATTTTGGGTGGTACCTTACCAGTGTTACTTCGGCCTGCTTGCCTTAAGAATTATGATTGGTCAATTACCAATAGAAATTTATAATTCGGACTAGGGCATGAATCAATAAATGTGGCCCAATGCCGTTATCCACTTTCATTGGTGTCTGAGTCCTTTATTGGGGGGTGCGCCTGCAAAACCCTGATTGTAGTTTTTCAGCTCCTGTCATACAGAGAGAATGATTATAATGGTCACTGCAAAGAAATAGAAGAGAATAAAAGGGGGAACCAAGAGATCTATTTCTAAGAAATCAAAGGGAAGCTTAAACCTGGATATGAATGCAGAATAACTGTCAAGAAACCCAAGCATTCACTGTGCTTTTTCAATGTCTGTCCCATTTGTCTGCATTCTTTTGCCCTGACGTTGCTCAGAAGCTATCATCGTCGTCGACTGCAACTCGTATCCGAGAATGCATTTTTTTTTCCTGGAGCAGGAAAAATGTCATTGGTGTGAGTTTGTTTAAGGTAGATCCCAGCTTGCCATGAAGTGACCCACACACTATGATCACGGAGCCATCCCCTGCAGCACACACGAAATGAAACGTGCAGGATTCAACACCGGGACTGCAATGGACTGTCGCAGCCTTGAGGATGTTGATAAGGTGTGCCTTCTAGCACATTCTGGCATGGCCTCTACCACCTCCATGACCGTTGGGAATCAGTTCCTCCTCCGCAAATTTTGCAAACTCATAAGCTATGCAGCCAGGCTAAGGTCACTGACCAAAAAAAGAGTGGTTTTATTTTGCCACCACCTCCTGTATCTGATTAAAGCCAAAAATGATTAATAACCAATATCTATCCTGGTAGATTTTTAAAAATTCTAATTCTGACAAAAAGACAAACAAATGAAAATATGCAGCAAGCACATAACCAAAATAACAAAATCTGTCTCCTAGCATGTAACTTGTTGTGAGCCGCCCAGAGTCGGGTTTACCTGATTGGGCGGCATATAAATTTGAATATAAAAAAATAAAATAAAATAAAATAAAAAAATACACTTATGTTTATGTAAGCCCCCTTTTAGGGGATGCGGTATCTTTGTGGTTAAGTCACTGTGCTCGATGACTAGATGGTCTTCAGGTCAGCAGTTTGAGACCCGAGTGGTGTGCATAGCTGTCAAGTATCCCTTATTGGCCAGGAAAACCCCTTATTTTACCCTCTTTCCTGCCGTCATCCCTTATTAGACTGCAATGCCCTATTGCCGCCATTGGAGGGAAGCACAGGATAAGCATAGCTGTCAAGTATCCCTTATTTGCTGGGAAATTTCCCTTATTTCCAAATCCAAAACTTGACAGGTATGGTGCTGTGTGACACAGTGAGCTCTGATTGTCTGTCCCAGCTCCTGCTCCTGCCAACCTACCAGTTTGAAAACAAGAAATTGCAAGTAGATAAATAGGTACTGCCTTGGTGGGTAACAGCACTCTGTGAACTCTGGGATCTAGTCATGCCTGCCACATGACCATGGGAACTTTTGCAGTTGCAGACAGCATTTGCCTTCTAGCAAAATGACACAGCTGTTTGAGTTGGATACTTTACAGCCTTTCTATTTGAAGAAAGCCACAGCTGCTGAGCTTCCTAGGCAGTGGCACTGCCATGAGGATACAGCCAGAACACTCTGAAGGAGAGGACCACTTCCTACCTGTGTGTGGAGGGGGAGGAGCCATAATTTATCTCATGGACTACTCTTCTTCACAAGTTTCAAACTGTGTTGATTAAAAACATATGTGCTGCATAGATCAGTCAGTTCTGACTGAGGTTGTTACTGCTTGCTTCAAATACAGACACAGATTCAAATTAGTTGATGCTTTCGAAGAAGCAAATGTCCATCCAGGAGCTCACACCAATGTCTTTGAAAGCCAAGTTTTGGTTGTTTTAGAGTTTATTTGCATTACATAATTATACTAGTCTGGTGCTACTTTGTCACTCATTTCGTCCTATGAAACCATTGGATTCATCATTGGGTAAGGGTTTTGAATTTGAATTTATTTTATATACCGCTTTCCTCATTTTGTGGACGACCCAAAGTGGTTCACAGTATTTAAAAAAAATACAGAAATACAATAATACAGGATTACAGGCAATAATACAATTTACACATGCAAAATACAAAATTACATAACAATATATCATATTACAACAGTAATGTAAAAAATGCAATAAGAGCAAAACATAACTGACTGAAAAATCCCCGGCTTCCTTCCAAGCCCTCCCAGCGACGAGGCTGGGAAGGCGAAGTCAGAAAGGATGGTGAAGTCGGCGGCTGCCCCAACTTTTCAAGTCCTCATGGCGGGCGGGGCCAGGAGGAGGAAGTTGGTGGCTCCAGGTGAGCCGCATCTCCCACCCCGGGCCGGTGGTGTGGGCCCGGGAGAGACACGGAGGGGACCATCACGGCGGCAGCTCCAGTGGCTCTGGTGGCCCCGGCCTTTCAAGTCCTCGTAGTGGATGGGGCCTGGAGGAGTTGGTCGGGGGCTTCAGGTGAGCCGCATCTCCCACCCCGGGCCGGCGGCGTGGGCCTGGGAGAGATGTGGCAGGAACCCTTGTGGCGGCAGCTCCAGCAGCTCTGGCGGCCCCGGCATTTCAAGTCCTCACAGCAGGCAGGGCCAGAAGGAGGAGGTCGGTGGCTCCAGGTGAGCTGCGTCTCACATTCTGGACTGGTGACTTAGAATGATGAGGTTGAGGCTCTCCTCCATTGAGCTCATCATGAGAAGGCAAGCTTGGGAAAGGTTAAAGGCAGCAGGGAAAGAACAAGACCAAATGTGAGATGGATTGAATCTGTGAAGGAAGCCACAGGATTAGGTTTGCAAGAGCTGAGCAGGGGTGTTGAGGACAAGACATTTTGGAGATCTTTCATTCATAGGGTCACCACACGTCAAGGACAACTTGATGCCATAACCACGATAAGGAACTTAGAATTCTCAGCCAGAACTACAAAATGATTCTTAAGTCCTTCACCAAACTAAAACTCCAGGAATGTAGGACAAAACCATGACATTTAAAAGCTGCTCTAACTATGTAGTGTAGCTAATACTCTTAGGTTCCATAGTCTTGGTACTATAAATCTGAGGAGCAGACACACATCTTTTTATTGATAACGCTGTGTTTTCTAAACCAACTGTATATAATAAAAATTCCCAGTTACTTTCCCTTCTATATATTTTAATAATTCTGCTGCTCATACTTATATTCCACACAGTTCAGGACTCTGAAGCCACATTGCTAGAAACATACCAGCTTTCACTAAACCAGAAGTGGGCTAAATGTGGTGACCTCTAAGAATGGAGGAATATTTTCTTTTCGGTCAATAAATATTATCAGCATGGGAAAACATTGGATGGGCTTTGTGGAAAGGCTGGAAAACAGTCTTGGGGGTTGCATGCAGTTTGTAGGCCACATTTTATTCACCTGTATCTTAACACAAACAGCTTTATATTGCTATAAACCTAGCAGTTTGAAAGCAAGAAATTGCAAGTGGATAAATAGGTACCGCTTTGGTAGAAATGTAATAGCATTCCATGTACTTCGGTGTCTAGTCATGCCTGCCACATGACTATGGAAATATCTGCAGACAGAGACACTACTGGCTCTTTGGCTGTAAACAGAAATGAGCACTGTCCTCTAGAGTCGGACATGGCTGGCTTTCGAGCAAGGGAGACCTTTACCTTTACTCCATTAATACTCTATTGCAATTAATACTCTATTGCAACATATAAATGTTTTAAAAATATTGGGAAAATCTTTTAATTTTGAAGAGGAAAAAACACAATTCCCATCCTATTTACTAACATTACCCCAGTGATGTGGTCAATGTCCTATCCAGATGTCTGGAAGCTGTTGGGGTCTGGATGGGGGACAACGGGCTACAATTGAATCCCTCCAAGACTGAGTGGCTATGGATAGGGGGCCCCGCATTATCCAGGGAGCTGGCAACTTTGGTCTTGGATGGGGCTGCTTTGCCCCAGGCAGACACGGTACGCAACTTAGGGGTCCTCCTGGATTCGGGACTGCTACTTGTAGATCAGGTGGCAGCTGTGGTGAGAAGGGCTTTCGTACAGCTTTGCATCATCCGTCAGTTGCGTTCGCTCCTGGACCGGGACTCCCTGCTCATGGTCACACATGCTCTGGTGACCTCCAGGCTAGATTATTGCAATGCGCTCTACATGGGGCTGCCCTTGACGACCATTCGGAGGCTACAGCTGGTGCAGAATGCAGCAGCCCGGGTGGTGATGGGGTGCGGGCGTTATGCTCGCGCCTCACCATTGCTTTGGGAGCTGCACTGGTTACCAGTTTGTCTCTGTGTGCAATTCAAGGTACTGGTGTTGACCTTTAAAGCCCTACATGGTAGTGGGCCAGGATACCTAAGAGACCGCATCGTCCCAACAGTGTCTGTCCATCCAACCAGAGCGGACCGGAGGGGCTCTCTAATTGTTCCATCTGCCAGAGGGGCTCGCCTCTGTGGCACACGAAGGAGGGCCTTTTCCGTGTCCGCACCGGCCTTGTGGAACCTCCTGCCAGTAGAGTTGCGGGAGCAGATGGAGCTGCTGCCTTTCAGAAGAGAATTAAAAACCTGGTTGGCGGGGCAGGTGTGGGGCTCAGATGGAAGAGTGGCCCCAGCCTGTTGGCTTATAAAATGAAGCTTCCCCATCTTTTTTAATGCGGGCAGTTTTAATATGGTAAGTTTTTAATAGGTGGGTGGGTATGTTGGGGTTTTAATTGTTTTAAATATGTATGTTTTAATCCTGTTGTGAGCCGCCCTGAGTCGGGTTCGCCTGATTGGGCGGCATAAAAATTTGGGCTATAAATAAAAATAAATAAATAAATAACATTTTAGCAAGATGTTTAATGGTAGTAACCAAAAAGGTGTTTTAAAATATGTCTTTAAAATTAGCATTATGCAGTGCTCTATATAATATTTTAGTGGTACTTTAAAGAAGAGGCCCCACTCCACCTAATGGTAGGGCTGGCTCTGTAAAATAATACAAGTAATATGAGTCAAGCATTTCAACAGCAGCAGTTACAGCTACAAATCCACTAAGCCTTTAAAACCCAATTATGCTTTCCCAGGAGATGCAAATAAAAAGATCCCTTTCTTGAAAATATTTATTCCATTTTTTGCCACAGAATTGTGAGATTTAATTGGCAAAGCTAACTCTAATTCGGCAATACAATACTGGAGAGATTTTGTTAAACAAACATCTTCTTATTGATTTATTTGGAAACTCTTTTTAAGAACATGGCTATATGAATGAAAAATTCTGCTTCATAATAGATCTTGACCTAAATCCATTTGTTAATTCCAACTAGACCTACTGTTCTGAGTAGCAGGAGTCTGTTTATTAATTAAGATCACAAGAGAAGCCCACCCCAATTACCTCCTACAACGTTATTGGTAATGAGTAACTAGGACTAACTTTTCTTCATTACAGCAAAGAGAATAAAGATAGGGAGAGGTTTCATTCTGTTACCTGCTAAAAGTAACATTATTTGTAACTCTCAAAAGTAATGAACTACAACCAACAGCATTTTTTGCCCTGCCCTCCCGGGCAGGTATAACTTGTGTGTTGGTGGTTGGGGTGGTTTTGGAGGGGGTACACACACACAATACAACCATACACACAACACAAACAAACACAAACAAACACAAACACACACACACACAAACACACACAACACACAGCACACACAACACAACCACACACACAATACACACACATACACAACACAACCACACACACAATACACACACAACACAACCACACACACAACAACACACACACACTACACACACATAATGCACACAACCACACATACAATGCAACCACACACACAACACAACCACACACACACACACACACACACACACACACACACACACACACACACACACACACACACACACACACACACACACACACACACACACACACACACACATGCTGAAGCTGCGCAGGGGGAGGAGGGGCTCCCCCTCCCCCCAAAGCCTCAGCGAGGCCACACACACACACACAGAGAGCTCAGAAGGCTGCGCCGAGTGTGAAAGGCCCAGCTGACAACAGGTAAGTGGGGAGGGGGACAGGGACTGAGGGGGAGAATGGACAGGGGGCGGGTTCGTGCTTCCCCTTTCTCCTCCCAGACCAGGGCAGGCATCGTGGTCCCTGGGCCCGTTCCCCCCCCTCAGTCCATGTCCTCCGCCCCACTTACCTGTTGCTGGCTCAGCCGTTTGCTCTCTGCGCCTCCTCAGCGCAGCCTTCTGAGCTGGGCCGCTCACCTTTCGTGCCTCCATGGTGCGGCCTGTCCTCCATCCCCGCCAGCATCGAGGCCTTCACTGTTCAGGCGAGGGGCACCAAAAGCAGGCGGCCCATCCAGTAACCAACGTGCCCACCTGCCCACCGTGGTAAGCTGGGGATGGCTTCCCTCCGGGAGACGAAGTATCTCCCGGAGGGAAGTGGTTTGCGCATGTCGGCGGTTTTTTAAAAACTCGCGCACTGGCTGCCCTGCCTCCTCCGTGCTCATGCTCTTCAGCCAGATTGACTGAGGTGTTGTGCAGCACAGAGGATGCTGGGAAACATAGTTTTTTGTTTGCGTTCATGGGGTGGTTGCCCCACTCTCAGCAACCGGACCCTTGCGGTGACCCTCGGATGGTCTAAAGGTAAGTGTGGCCAGCTCTGTATGGGATGGTTGGGCTGGGTGTGGCCGCTAATGCTGGACATGCACCAACCTACCCCCTTCTTATATGTAAAAATTACTTCTGTGATTTAGTCTATTTGTTCTTATTACATCTACCTTACATAATTTTTTTTACATTTTTATCTTGGTCTGCCTCACTACCTCCTGTTTCTGTTCTGAAATTTCAGGTTTCTTCTCCTGTCTGAAATTATCTCCCACCACTAGTGTCACAATATCTCTGTACTGGTGTCATCATAATATCAACTGAGTGTAGTCATGTTGATTCCTGGTTTTTCTATGTAGATAGTACTCAGAAGTGATTTAACATTCCCTTCTTCTGCCCCCACCCCGGAACTGTGCAGCTTGGCTAAGTACAAAAAGGCTGGCTCTTCTCCCAATAGGCTTGATGAGGATTTGAACTCCCAAATTTGGCTCCACAGACATCTACCTACAGTACTTCAAAAATGGGCACAGATATACAGTATCTACATCATTTCACATTAGCAGCATGGTGAACAAGGACTATCAGCCCTAACATGAATTAGGATTGTCCATTCTAGTTCTCACAGAAATTGCTAATACTTTTTTTAAAATTAGTTTTCTCATGAATTAATTTACATTTAGCAATAATCTAATTAGGAGAATTAATTTTAAAATGTTCTCTCACTTTCTAAACCTGTACCATCAAATCCCCTTTCAAAGGATTTTGCCACCCACTAGGCTGAACCAAATAGCTCATGTGGCATACTAGCAGGCACAAACCTATTAAAACATGAAAGTAAACCACACCACTGGATTCAGAACTTAGAGAGGTATTGTGTCACTAGGATCCACAGGCCATTTCAGACTGCTTAGGGCAGCTTGGACGAAAGTGTTTCTTGTTTCAGCAAAAGATACAAAATGTTCCTATATAGTTCCTAGAGACTTCTGGGTATCCTAAGTAGTGACTACATGGGACTGAAGTAATTTGTTTTGACAAGTATAACCCCCTATGGACATGAAAGGAGCCTCATTTGGGCATCTCCTGAGTGGAATTTCTCCAGCAAAAATCCATCTCTGACACAAAATTATCATTATTGTTATGGACTATTTAGTTGAGCCCAATGTGTGAAAAAATGTTTGGAATCTTGGCTATTATTCAAGATTTGAGCTGAGAAAGAATGGGAAAGCTGGATGGTGATAAGGCCCTTACTACCCTGGTTTAGTTAAGTTAACGTTGTATGATGCAAAAAATTCCCTCAAATCTCCCGATGTTGATCTCTGCCTCAAGCTCTCAGGGATGGAGAACAGCCCTACGGGCTTTGGGGCAGAGATCTCTGGAGGCCCCCTTCTCTTCTCTGGTGGCCCCCCATGCTCGCCTCCCTTCCCGAAAGGAAGTGTATTTATTTATTTATTTATTTATTTATTTATTTATTTATTTATTATTTCTATTTCTATACCACTTACTTGGCCAAGGCCAACTCAGGGCGGTTCACAATCATAATAAAAACATAATTAAAAACTGCTTAAAAACTACCCTCCCCCTAAAAACGGGTGCAGGGACCGAGGGGGGCGGAGTTGACCTATACCAGTCACCCAACGAAAGTCACCCTTCCACCTGCTCCCCATACTTGGCCTGCCAGCCAGGTTTTAAGTTCTTTTCTGAAAGGCAGCAATTCCATCTGGAGACGTAACTCTGTTGGTAAAAGGTTCCAGAGAGCCGGTGCGGACACGGAGAAGGCCCTCCTCCTTGTGCTAGAGAGGCGAGCCCCTCTAGCAGATGGTACAATAAGAGAGCCCCTCTGGTCCGCCCTCGTTGGATGGACAGATGTCCTTAGGCGATGCGGTCTCTTAGGTAGCCTGGCCCACTGTCATGTAGGGCTTTAAAGGTCAAAACCAGCACCTTGAATTGCACCCGGAGGCAAACTGGTAACCAGTTGGCATTCAGACTCTGCGATCGCCGAGTCCACCTTGCCCCAAAGGAAACTAGAGATCATACGCAGTGGTGGGCTTCAAAAAAATTTACTACCATACTGTGGGTGTGGTATGGTGGTTGTGGCCAGGGGGAAAGCTCTGCGTTGCACCCGAATTAGGACTATTTTATTTCAAAACTTGGATGGGCAGGACCAGCCAGAATTTCTGCTACCGGTTCTGGTGAACTGGTGCGAACCTGCTGATGCCCACCACTGATTGTAAGGTAGCATCTGATCGCCTGTTTCCTTTGGGGGAAAGCATGCGAGCATGCGCGCATGCTTTCCCCCAAAGGAACCCGGGGATCATACGCTCTGATCACCATTTTCCTTTGGGGTAAAGTGCGTGTGTGCTCTCACCCACTTTCACCCAAAGGAAACCGGTGATCGGAGCATATGATCCACAGTTTCCTTTGGGGGAAAGCGCTCGCGTACTCACCTGCTTTCCCCTAAAGGAAACTGGCGATCAGAGTGACCAGCTTCCTTTGGGGGAAGGTGGAGTCCTTTCCCCAAAAGGAAGCCAGTGTCCAGAGCATCCCAATGCCGGCTTCCTTTAGGGAAGGCAACGCTCACCGGAGAGCCAAGCCTCAAAGTTGGCAGGGCTGGTCTCTTCCTGGGAAGGCGCTTCTCAGGCAGAGACCAGTCCTGCCAACTTTGGGGCTTGGCTCGATCCACCTGCCACTTTGGAAAGGGCAGCAGGGATTCCATGCATCGAATCCCCGCTGCCCTTTCCAAAGAGGCAGGTGGATCGATCCCTGGTTCTCTTTCCTCTTTGGAAAGGGAACCGAGCTTTGGTTTAACATTGTGCAATAAATGTATCGCACAACACTAAGACTCATGGAACCAAGTTTTAGCATTATCTAGGATATTGCTGTGCTTAGAGCTATTTATGTAGTGGATATCCTACCTCAGACAATAAATGTAGTTTGGACTTTGTTCTTATTTGGTTTCAAAAAGACATCTGTATTCTTCCTTGTTGTTTCAAGCAACTTCTGCTCAACTGCTGGTAAAAAGAACCTGGGATATACAAATTGTAGCATCTAATTTGGGGCTGTGTTTATATCACTGTTGTTTGTATGTTATAAATATAAAAAATGTTCTTGTAAAGATAATATTTGCAATACTCATTTAAAATACATATACAGTCCCCCAGAACCAAAAAGTGTTACAGAGATACATTAGTTGCTTCTCAGCATCAGGGAATGACATCAGTTGTAGGATGGGTGATAAAGATTAATATATAGCAAGTAAGCACAACTTGTTTGCTCAACAAAATTAATGCCCACCTGATGTTTTATGATCACTTTAGTGCTTCCAAGTGTTTAAAGCATTTGACCTCATTTATCACGCTTGCATATGATGTGCAAACACACCCCTTTTCTGATACGGTCAGCATTATTGTGCAATAGGGACTTCACAAATCCAGAACTCATGCATTCTAGTGATTTTGACAGTATGGTTATAGGACAGAGACATCTTTGGTCTCCTTGGTGACCAAATGAGTTTTTGATAACCAAATTAATTTTTGGGTATCATTTATTTCAGGACCCAATATTCCACCACCACTGCTGCCGCCACTGCTGCCGATGCTGTATCCAAATCCAAATATTGGCAGTCATCATGGTGATCAGCCATGAAGACTGTCCTAAGACTATAATGCAGTGGCCTTTCATCTGCCTTCTGCATCGCAGTGTGTCACCCATACCACTGATCCAGTTCTGCAAGTCACTTTCTGGATCTGAGCCCTTTTGGCACGCAAAGTCCTTCTCAGCCCCAGGCCAGTATTGATGAAGCTGCTGCTCTCCATCAAGATGGATTCAAGAGGGATTTAACCCACTTAGGGACCATCATCCTTCCCTGTGGTCTTGGGCACCCAAAAGTCCTCAGGGTTCTCAGATTAATTAACACTCAGTGTTGAGTTGCTGGCAGTATGGTCTACTCTGTTACTACAACAGGATAGCCTGGCCAGACAACAATTTCCCCCTAATTGACAGCTTTTAAATTTATTTTTACTTTGAGTGGGTGGTATGTGTTTTTATTATTGCTAGTTTTGTTCTATGTTTATCTTGATTCATTGCTGTAAACTGCCCAGAATGGAGAATTCCTTTCCCAGATGGCTGGTGTATAAATGCAATGAATGAATGAATGAATGAATGAATGAATGAATGAATGAATGAATGAATGCTAACACATACTTTAGAGCTACATTTTTGAGAGGGGAAGACCATGCTTATAGTGCTGGACTCAAATGCCCCCCCCCGCCCCCACCCCATTCATATATGACCACAAATAGAAATTCACCAGAATTTTATTTCAACAGGTTTTATCAGGCATGGATCCATACCTGTCAAGTTTTGGGAAATTTCTGTCAACCCCCCGTATTTTACACTCTTTCCCACCGTCATCCTGTATTAGTTAGACTGGAATTAGACTGGAGTTGCACTGGAGGCCAGCACAGGATAAGCATAGCTGTCCAGTTTCCCATTTTGGCTGAGAAATTTCCCTTATTTGACAGAAATTTTCCGAAACTTGACAGGTATGCATGGAACAAGAAATTTCATTTGTTAAACAAGACAGTAGAATAATCAAGATTGGTTGTTTGCTGGTTTAACAACTGAGGAGAGGTTATTTAAAACTGTATTTTACGTTGGGTGTGTGTGTGGAAACCTGAAGAATTTACTTAATTCCTCTCAGTGCACAATGGAAGAGAGCAAATAAGAATTAAATTAGCAGCAATACGTCTCCTTATTTAACCCACTCTTATTCTGATAACTAGCCATTTGTAAAGAAATCACTCTCGCAGCACTTCAGAGAGAAGAAAAATGTTTTACTCCTGTTCAACAGTCATCATAAATTCATATATATAAAAGGATAGGAAAAAAAAAGGAACAGATGGATTTCTCAGCTTCATAGTTTGAGAGGAATCTCTTTTAAAAAGAGAGACCTAGTCTGCCCCAATCCCTTCTGACATTTTGAGGAGAACTCTCCCTTTTTCTCCTCAGAAAGAGAAGCATAAAGAAAAGAGCAGGAAGCAAAGGAGCTCTCCTGTTGGTCAGTGAGGAAAGAAACAAGCAAGAAAGTTAGTTTGCAGAAAGCCTCCCTTCTTCCACATGGCTATGTGAGAAGTTGCATGATGGATTCCATTCCATTCCAGTTTTAATTTATACCCCGCCTTTCTCAGCCAAGGCTGACTCAAGGCAGCAACAACATGTTCATAATAATACAATACAGGATACAATATAGGCATACAATAGCATAATAATACAAGCAGAGCACTATACAATAAAAAAATACAGTATTACAAATATAAAAATTACAAATTACCCAGGAATCCCCAGGTGTGCTTGACTACCCCATGGCCAACGTCGGACCAGGGAAGGAGCAAAGTGAGACACGGTAGCAGGAGCGGCAGTTCTTAAGTCCTTGCACTGGGATCCAGTTGCGCTCAAATACCTCGAGGCCAACGCCGGACCGGGGAAGGAGCAAAGCCTCCCACTGAGCCAACATTTTAAACTGCTTTAAGTCATTTCCTGGTTCACCGCTGAAATTCAGTCATGCAATTTACCTTTAAAACTCAACAGTGACATTTGCAGGGGTTCCCGAGAAACCTAAAAATAGCCTTGGGGGACTATATGCAGTGTATATGTTGCCATTTCCTGTTTTAAACCAAGATTAATTGACACATAATGACAATTGAGTCGCACTTGTGCTGAGTAAGGCGGTATACAAATCTAGCAAACAAACAAATAAATTGCAGTATCTGCCAAATTTGACTTCTGGTTACCCTTCTCTCTGTATGGCAGGAAGCAAAACAGATTTTTTCTACCTGTGCACACAGTGTTTAGGTGTGACTAATGTTAATGTGCATTGCCTTTGCCTCCTACAATAAACGTGTTATGCCAATGACTGGAAAAGTTTTTCATTGTTCACGGAATTTTACACAAGAGAATGTAGCCAGTTGTGCTCACTTTCCAGCTCTCCCCCCTCCCCGCCCACCCTCACTTCTTTCATGCAGGGGAAAAAACACCAATTGGGAGGTGATACAAAATATCTGTACCATGTGTGTTGCTTGCTAGCAATAGGTGCTTAACTAAGAAACACCACTTTATTTTACTCAGTTTGCTGCTTGAGATGGCCGTTGAACTGGAGACCAATGAGCATTTTGGTCCTTTTCCCACTAGGCCATTAATTTCCTAGTTAGGCAGCCCTTACAGGCAGATTGCTGAATATTACAGAATGGGATGAAGCAGAGAAGGCTTCTAGAACAGGGGTTCCCAACTTTTTCAAGCCAGGGGCCAGGTCATGCTCTCTCAGTCAGCTTCAAAGGTCGGATGGGCATTCTGCCCTGCCTGCATGATGGAGGTTGGCCATTTTGTCCCAACAGCTTCAAAGAGGTGGCCATTTTGTTTCTCAAATGCCCTTGGAGGGGTGGGGTCTTTTGCTAAGTGGTTTTAACAGGCTATAAAACAATAAACCATGATTCTTTGTATCCTTAATCTGCACAACATAGGTGAGAACTTCCCAGTTCTCTCTCCTTGGAGAGAGGCTGGACTTCATCACAGTGATTCAGGTGTCTCAACTCCAAAACAATGATGTTGTGTTACTTCCAAACCAGTCCCCCAAGGTTTTTCAATCAATAAATTCTCCTTCCTGCAACTCTTTTCCCATTTATATAACCTTAGATGATTACTTGAAACAATTGTATTTTATTACTTTTCATTTAGAAGAAAATGCCCAAGAGGGTTAATGTGGTATGGAAACAGGATAAAATGAAGCACTAATAAAAACAATGGCTTGGAATGCAGTTTATCCCTTGAAAACATGGGAGGAGGGTGCTTTTCGTTCACAAATACTTGTGTGATGGGAAAGTTGGAGGACATGATTGCTCCCCCTTCTGTATCCCTCAGCTCCACCTGCCATATATTGAGAGGAAAATTTGGAAAACTTACTTTTTGGACTACAGCAGTGTTTCCCAATGTGGAGCCCATGCCCTACATGGGGACTTCAATTCCCAGAAGCCTAAGTCAGTAAATTGGCTGATCAGTGCTTTGGGGTATTGACTGAGGCTTCTGGGAATTTGTTGTGTATTGAGGCACAATTGCATGTAGTGCGGGCAGCGCCTTGCAAGAGGAAAATGGCTGTTTTCCGCCATCCAAATTAGGAGCTGAAAGTGGCGCGAAAACCCCTTGCACAAGGCGCGCTCATTATGCTAATCCAAGCCCTGTGATTGGATACAGTTTTGGATCCTGTTCTCCATTGGTTAAATACATATACTCCCTGTTATGATTGGTCAGTTATGGTTATTCGGCAGGTCACTACTATGTATCAAGGAGCCACTGCCGAGGAGACACTATATAAGCCCCACGAGTAAACAAGGGTGGGGCCGGACCAGACTACACTTCCCACTCCGTACAGGTAGCCAGATACGTGCTAAACCTGGGTTTCCTCCATTATGCTATGCTTCTATAATAGTATTTGCCCCGCTACGGCAAGAGTCTGGAGGGACTGATTCCTTTGAGATTGTAGAGCCATCTCTGTGTCTGGAACATCTTGTAAGCTCATCTCTAAAAGACTGTTGAATAAAGACTTGTTGCTGTTTTGTTCATCGTTGTCTGGACTGGTGCTTATAAGGGCCGGACATAACAGAATTGAAATCCAAAAACCCAAGGTTGGGAAACACTGGACTACAGGCTCCAGAATCTATCTGCCAGTACACCCAATGGTCCTTAGTGTCTGGGGAATTCCAGCATTTGTCTAAGCATAACTTTTGAGGGCTCTGGTCTGGGGAATGAAAGCAGTCTAATGAAGCAGCTCTTCAGGGGGCTGCTGGGAAAATGAAGGTGTGGTGAAAGTAGCTAATCCGTAATACACTGGTAAATGTTCTCTTCAAGGAAACAAAAAGATCAGGAGCAAACTGGAGTACAGTTGATGAAAAAGTAAGGTGCATCAGATAAAATGTGGTCATACAGTCTCTAGGAAAACTTTTATAGCCATTGAAATTAAAGCATGGATCAAAAGAGATCTTTCATTAAGTGAGGAGGGGGTTCCAGGGTTTAGCCACAGCCACAGAAATGACATTTCTGAGCTTTAACCAGGATCCTCTGGCAAAGAAAGAAGAGCCCTCTCATTTCTTGAAGTGTGAATTACATACAGTCCAGGCATTGAGTGGAATGCTCTCCCTGAGGAGATTTGCCAGGCCATAACGTTTTATTATTTCAGGCATCTGGCCAACACATGGTTGCCCCTGAAGGCTTTTAGCTGATTACTTTTGTTAGATGTTATTATTTCTGTGTTATTGTCCTGGTTTGGCCTTCATGACGGGTGCCATCGTGATGCTGCTTATTTGATTTTTGCATTCTTGGAGACGTTTTTTGCACACTGTACTACTACACTTCATCATGCAAGCCAATTTCGAGCTCACCTTGTGAAGATAAATGGGATGTGCTATTTAAGCAAATAAAAGCATAGGCAAGTAAACCAAGAAGCATCCATGTTGCGCAAGCAAGCAGAAGAGGTTTTAACAGATTATTCTGCCAATAATAAGGTGGTGTGTGTGTGTGTGTGTGTGTGTGTGTGTGTGTGTGTGGTGTGTGGTGTGTGGTGTGTGTGTGTGTGTGTGTGTGTGTGTGTTGGAAACCCTAAAGGAAATGGGAGCCACACCTGGAGAGGCAGCTTCAGAACATATGGCCTACTTTCCAGTTTTCCTATTTATCATCCTTTTCTAAAGCAAAGAAACAGTGCCATGGGCGAGGAAGGGAAATTGAGGCCAGACCGATTTAGAAGAAACACTGTTTTAAATGCAGCATGTTTATCTTCTTAGGTATTCCCCGGCATCTCTTGCCATTTTGTCCTTGCACTGGGGGAAGTGCAGGCACCTGTATTGGCCTGGAGAAACACAGCTAGGAAGCTGTTGATTCAAAGCCAGGCTTTAAACGTTGGCACATCTATCTCACACATTCATTCCCTTTGCCAGTAGATGGAGCTGCCATGTTAGGTGCTGCCTCCCCCTCCCCTTCTTCTCCTTTTCTCTCCCCCCCCTCCCCACCACCTAATGAGCTGTTTTCTGATATATGTTGGGTACCATAGAGTGAGTCTGAGAACAGGAAGCGGAGGCAGAAGCAACGAGGTTTCTGGAAAGGTCTCTCTGTGTGGTTTTTTTTTATCCCCTTCTTTTCCACTGGGGAAAAATGCATGGATTAGAGTGAAGATATACAGCTCTAAAGCACTGAAGCAGGAAGACTGGAGGGAGGTTTTTTGCCTGCTTCTGCTGGATAGATGCTGTGCTGTGATTTGTGCCTCCCTTTCCACCAGGTAAGCTGGCAAGCCATTTCTGCTGGATGGGTGCTGTGGATGTTCTTAGCAGCCTCGAAATCTTCCCAGAGAAGAGGGGATCCGATGTTAGCTTTTGGTTATGGGGCAGATAAAATCAAAAAATGGAAGGGGGGGGGAATTTAGGACTATTTCAAATGGCCCAATGGTAATGAGGTTTGTGGGTGGTTTTCCCTCCTTCCCTCCCTCTGATTGCTATTTTTCTTCTTTTCCCTTCTACTTGCTTAACGCTGCAATCCTATATACACTTGCCTGGCTGGGAATAATTTGGGGTTTTTTTCTGATAGATGTGCAGGAGGTTGTTTTCTAAAACCTCATAGTGGGCCTAGGACTGTAAATATGACCTTTCCTCCATGGACGCTGTAAAATGTAATGATAAATGAAGAGGCAGAGGTAGGGTTTTAGACTTATAGCAGAGGTTATGCTGCACCTAAGGGGAAGGAAAATTTACTGTGTTTCCTTGGTATTTATTATTATTATTATTATTATTATTATTATTATTATTATTATTATTATTATTATTATTATTATTATTATTATTATTATTATTATTATTATTATTATTATTAATGATAATGATAATGATAATGATAATAGTTTTAGTCTGGAACTCTTGCATATATGGGCCACAGGAAGGAAACTATATCTCATCTATACCAGAAGAATAAATGTATCTATTTTTCTAGAGTATAACAACAACATTCCCTGTATCTGTTGTTGTTTTCCTACCGAAGTCAGGTTTGGTGAGGCTTTTAGATGAACATGGCATCCAAATGGAGGATGATAAAACGAGGGCCTATTTCAATCTATGAAATTATTCCCCTTCTTGTAAGGCATGTTAGACAGCTATAAGGCAAGTCATCACAAATATTTTAATTATGGCTTTCAGGAATATCTATTAATCTATCACCTTTGACAATATTAATAATTTTATTTGTTTTAGCTAAGTAACAGAGATGCAATTCTGTGCCAACTGGGCCGGGTTGCTAAGGTATTAAATCAATTACAGTAGTTGACATTGAAACGTGTGGGCTTGCTAGTTATGTAGAAACGTCTTGTCTTATTTCCCGCCCGCCCTCACCTCTGGTAAGATTGCAATATAGAAATGTTATTTTATTTCATATCATATTTGCAATACATTATGAGCTGTACACTACTGTCAAAATCTGGTGCTATCATGTGCAAGCAACAGGAGTGCACTGAATGATGGCTTACCCTGTAGGTATTGGAGTAGTAGCCTCTGAGGTTAGTTCTCAAAGAAAATGGGCACATGAGAAATAATTTATTTTAGATTTGTAAAACAAATAACTACTTTTAGTGAAGTATATAGATTTCATATTTCTGGCTTTTACTAAATAATAAGAGATTGTGGATCCTTGATCATTTCAATCAATAATTTACATTTAAATTTTTAAAAATTGTTGCTTTTGTTTATGCTGACCAGCATATTTTTGCTTGACTTGGATTGCTGTATCTCATGGAGCATGAGAAATAGCTGCCTGAGGAATGTTAATTTTCTCTCAGTCAATCTGCCTTCTAGCTTGCTTGTGTGATGAAGTCGATGCTTCTTTGTGATGCTTCATCCATCTCTTCTCTTAATGCACCTAAGGTTATGCTTGCGATTTGTCCAGCTGCCTATTATAAAGTGATCTCTGGGGCTGGTTTAGGTCCAGTTACTGTCAACTAGAGACTTAGAGGCTTATGTCTCTCTCTGTGTGTGTGTATGTGTGTGTGTGTGTGTGTGAGAGAGAGAGTGAAAGAAAGTGAGTGAGATGCCTTTAATATACAAAACATCTTGGCTTCTTTTCTTAGCCAAGGGCAAGACTGAGATAATCTGTCATAAGCAACATGGATCAGGATGGGAATCCATCGCTAATTATCTATGTCTGCTCTCTGTCGGATTCTTATCCTGAGTGAAGATTGTAACTCCTAGGATAATTAGAGTTGTTAGGGTTTATCCAGATGATCAGCTCAGGGCATGGCTCCAATATATTTTCTGATAGTTCTGTAAGTCTTAGTTCAAACACAGTAATGTGATATTTGGTCTACCCATAAGGGATGGTGGGAAAAGCAGGCTTCAGTACAAAGGATGGGTAATAACCTTATTGTGTTTGGGCAGTGGAGAGGGAAGTGCTGAGCAATAAAAAAAGATCTTCTCTCAGGAAGTGAAGCTGCATTGCTGCAAAACAAAGATTGACTCCAGGCAGTCCTGCACCCCATGGTGTACATATATCTATATGGTATCTGTATTATTCAGCAGCATGGCAAGGAGATTTTATCATTCTTTATCAAATGAGTATCTTGGGAGGAAAGGGAATAATACAACTCTTCTTGCACCTTGTTGTAGATATAACAGCTCAACACAAAACTAAAACACTTGAATTTAACATAGTGGATATCCAGTAATTCTCAACCTTTTAAAGCTGTGGGCCAGGTCATGCTCCCCCAGACATCTTCGGCGGGGCTGGACAGCCATTTTGCCCTTCCTCCACCACATGGCACTTCTTGGTGTGGTGGAGGCAGTGGGGGACCACATGAAATGGTGCTGCGGGCCACAGGTTGAGAATCACTGGGATAGGCCAACATGTTTTTATAGTATGTATGCATTTATTTACTCTCCTTTACATTTCATATGACACTCAAGATGGCTAACAGTAAATCAAGCATAAAACATGCAAACAGATTGAAATGTTTACTGTTATAAATAAAACACCAGTCAACAAACTGGAATGCAAACTGGAAACTGTTGGTGGAGCCAAAAGGCCTGTGCCTCCACAAATTTGCTTTTTGTCTGAGGAGTGCATAGTTTGTCTCAAGTCAGGTTTTATCCCTCCAAGCAAGGGAAACTTTTACCTTTACCTTTACAAGCAAATTTTGCAAGTTTATAGCCTTCCCTCCAGTTGAAATCTATGAATCCCCTGACATGTGAAACATCATTGTTAAACTGCGATGAAGAGGCCACAGCCAGTATTTTGGGTGGCAGATTCTTCTCTTAAGCGTGTAGCATTGAGTTTAGCGGCGCTTGTTCCCATGGAGTTCAGGAAAATCCTTACCTTTCCTGCAGTTGTTGCCCCCTCCCCCCATCTTCTGTTCCTCAGCCATTGTAGATGCTTTTGCAAAGAAGCTGTTTGTCATTGCCTCCTGCATCAGTTGTTCTGGAAGTGGAATGCTATTTATGTTCAAGTAACAGAATAGATAACTGAACTCTAACTCTCTCTCTGTCTCTGAACTCTAACTCTCTCTCTGTCTCAAGTTCTCTGTTTCTGGGTTGATCTAATGTGCTGTTTGGAGTGCAAT
Source organism: Bradypodion pumilum (assembly GCA_035047305.1). Lineage (NCBI taxonomy): Eukaryota > Metazoa > Chordata > Lepidosauria > Squamata > Chamaeleonidae > Bradypodion > Bradypodion pumilum. The sequence continues at coordinate 317,863,192 of JAWDJD010000001.1, forward strand.
ACCACTGCCATAAGTGCAACACAAATGATGCATTTTGATGCATCCTAATGTTTTACCTCAATGTTTGTTTCAACTAGACGGCAGGCCCATTTGAATATGTTATGCTAAGGTGAGTCAGCACATATATAAATCCCACTGAGTCAATAGTTGGGATCGGCTATAGAGTATTGCTCATGTATCATTCAGGGATATGAATAGATGGCCCTTCAGACATTACCAGATTGCAACTCCTACTATCCTAGATCATGGTCTGTATTGACCAAGGCAGGTGGAAGAGACAATGTAACATCTGGAAGGCCATGTGTTGACTATGGTTGTATGTTATGTGCTGTCAAATTGGAATTGCCTTATAGTGACCATGATAAGGCTTTCAAAGAAGATGAGATAGTTAAAGAGTGGTTTTTATCAATTTCACACACTCTCTGCTGCAGCACTCTGGGAGTAACCATCCTTACCCCTAGTGTAATTGTTAGTACAAAAGTTTCAAAAGACTTGCCAAAATTCATTTTGCTGTTATCATGGTTTATTTTGTGATAAACATACCACTCTGGTTGTGCCTGTTACTTACCTAGGATGCTTGCAAAGAAAGATCAGCAGGTAATAATCAATCACATTCAGATTAAAATACTAGTTATGCGTTTTATATTATAGTTTTTGTTCAGTAGAATATGATTGACAATGTGACCGACATTTTTAAACAAATTCTATTTTATGAACTCGCTTTTTAGTATATTATACCAGAAAAAGATAGCTTTGAGTTTGACACTTAATTAGTCTATTGTTTCTCAACCTTTGGTTTTTGGCCTTCAATTCCCAGAAGCCAAAATCAATCTCCCTGAGTACGCCCTGAGTCAGCGTATGCTGAGTGGGCGGCATACAAATTGAATAAATCAAATCAAATCTTCAAAGCATTGATCAGCCAATATACTGACTGAGGCTTCTGGGAATTGAAGACTCCCTGTGGGGCATGGGCCCCACATTGGGAACCTCTGCTTTAGTACGATGCCAATTTACCTGAGAATATGTTATTATGGCCTATATCCAATGTTTAGTCCCCTAAGAATGGACCTGTTGACTCAATCAAACTTAAATATAAACATTTACTTAAGACCTCTCAATTGATTCAGTACATGTACTCTTCTTGAGATCAACAATCAGATTTAGGCCAATGAGCTCAGTGGGGCTTCCTTCTGAGTAAAAATGTGTAGAGATGCATGCTGTGTTACAGAAGAGATCTAATCATATATATTGATATTTGTTCGGAATTAATTTGCACTTCGGATACAGTACAGTACTGCATATCAAGAAGGAAGGATGAGAATCTTTTTGTGATGTGTCTTTCATAAAAGATTCTTCTCAGTTCTGAGTAAAGGGCAGGGCGTGTTCTTACTAACAGGAAATGATGCATCTCTATTTTCTGTTGCCTCGGAACCTAGAAAATGGGTTTGGTAACTCCATCACAAGTTAGAAAATGCCATAGGAAGATTATCTAGTTGTAACAATCAACCTTGTGGTCACACCACTTGGAAAAATGGGGTAAAATTTCACTTTGTATTGAGCTGGCCGTTACCATGGTTAGTTTGATTTTTCTTAGCACGGCCTTTTCATCATCATGAAAAATGATTTCTCCAACAGTTACCATTCAGCTGGAATACAAATTTTGTTGCCTTTAGAAGAAACTAGCAGATTTTCTATATTCCTCAGGCAATGTGCTTCCAAATTTAAATCCTGGGTATACTTTTTTGAACAAATTATAAGTTACTAGCAGATTTTGCCCGGTGGTGCCGGGCTGTTTTAAACGGTTTTGGAAGGGTTTTTTCTTAATGTTGGTAAAGAGCCGGGCTGTTTTAAATTGTGTTGTAACGGATAATTTTTTTTTGGTAATTTATGTAAAAAAGAGGTGTGTTGGTGGTTAGGGGTGGTTTTGGGTGTGCACAACCACCACTACCCATACAATACCACTCCAACCACCAACACACACATTAAAAATCCCTGGCAAGGCAGGAGTGTTGTGTGTGTGTGTGTGTGTGTGTGTGTGTGTGTGTGTGTGTGTGTGTGTGTGTGAGAGAGAGAGAGAGAGAGAGAGAGAGAGAGAAGCAGAGTTTGTGTGTGTGTGTGTATATATATATATTGTCCCCCCAACCCTTCCAGAGCCAGGGGCCCCTCAGAGAGTGGATTCCCACCCCCCGCAGAACACCCCGTTATTAAAGAGAAGAAACCAAGCTCTTTCTTCTCTTTTAAAACAGAGTGTTTGGGAGGGGGGGTCGATCTCCTCTTCCTGGTCCACTGGGTTTGGTAGGGTTGGGCGGGACAAAAGGGGTCTGTCACCCCAACCCTTCCAGAGCCAGGGGACCCAGCAGAGAAGGGATCATCTCCTCCCCTCCCCCCAAAAAAAACACTCCGTTTTTAAAGAGAAGAAGCCAAGTGGTTTCTTCTCTTTTAAAATGGAGTGTGTGTGTGTGTGTGTGTGGGGGGGTGTATTTGATCTCCTCTCCCTGGTCCCCTGGGTTTGGTAGGGTTGGGGGGACAAAAGGGGGCTTTCCCCACAACCCTTCTGGACCCAGTACCTTTCATTGCCTCCCTCACCCACCCCCTAACCCTTACCTAACACTTATCTTTTCCTGGCTCCCTGCAGCTCCCACCATTTTTTTTAAAAGTCAGTGCACGTTCCCAGCCTCCTCTGTGCTCGTATCCCTCAGCCTGATTGGCTGAGGGGTTGCACAGTGCAAAGGATGCTGGGAATTGAAGTCCTTTTTCTTTGTTCACGTTCGGGGAGGCTCCTGCCCCACTGCCACATTTCTCAACCCGGCAGTTACCTGCGAACCCGGTTTGGGTGAGTGCAGGGAGGCTTGGTCGGGGCTAGTGGGGCCTGGTGCAACATCCTGTGTCACATTCCAACGGTTAACACACAGATTTATAGGTATAGATTCAAAAAGTAAAGTGTGCTTTCACTGTGTCTTTCACATTCCTAAACATATCTTTTCACAACTTATGTCTCTTGAATTTTTGCCTGGCACACAGCTGTAAAAGGCAAACAATCTTTAAGATGCATGTGTTCATTTTTGGCAGCTTGAGAGCATATTATTACCATCCAGCCCAAGGTAATGGTTGAAAATTGCTTTTTAAAATGTTCTGGAGGTGGGCTGTTTGGTTTCCCTGGCGAGAGCGGGGAAGCGATCGAGACTCCGGCGTGCCTGATCTTCTTATGCGCCACGCTGCCTGCCTCACAGCTGAAGCCAGTCTCCAAGGGATGCTTCCCTGTGAGGCAGGCAGCGTGGCACATAAGAAGACCAGGCATGCCGGAGTCTTGCTTCCCTTCCCCGCTCACAACCAAGGGACGCTTCCCTGGCGAGAGCGGGGAAGCGATTGAGACTCCGGCGTGCCTGGTCTTCTTATGCACCACGGTGCCTGCCTCACAGCTGAAGCCAGTCTCGCTTCCCTTCCCCGCTCTTGCCAGGGAAGCGACCCTTGGTTGAGAGCGGGTAGGTGGGAGCGAGACTCGCCAGCGGGAGCAAGAGAAGTGACCAGTGCCCGAAGAGGAGGAGACTCATCAGGTCTCCTGCCGCCTCCCCGGAAGTGCCATTCCTCATCGCCCCATTCCTTGTGTCCTTGGGTGAGCGTGCTCGGGCCGCTTGGATACAGTATTTTGGGGGATTCCCCCACGGTCGCTTCTCTGGCCGCCTCACAGCTGGGGCCAGCCTTTAGCCCCCGCCTCCCCGCTCTCACCAGGGGAACAACGTTATACAAAGCATCAGTGGCAATAATTTGGACGTTGTATGAGGCATCGCGGATAGGATTTTGCATGCCTCATACAAAGTCGGAATTCATACAACGTCCTAACTTGTGGAACCAAGTTTGGACGTTGTATGAGGTATTAGTGTATATTTATTCCTCTGTTCCTTCTTAAATGTTGTCCAGATCCTACACTCACGGAATTTGTTGGGGAGGGCAGTTCACTTTTCTTTTGTACTTTTCTTTGTCTTAGCATATATATTGATATCAGTCTTTCCCTTGTGCTCCAGGGAAAAGGGAACAATGTAGTTAGCATAAACTAGGAGGTAGAGCTCAGAATAAAGAGATTTTGAGTGTGGGGGAACAAATTCAAAAACCAATTAATAACATTACTGTATATTTCTTCCATTTCATGGGCTCTTACCAGCAAGTATTGAGTCTTCATCAGTATAAATTGAGAACACATTTGTTAAAACTAGTAGAATTATGAGTCAAGATTTACATTACATTTGGCACATTATTGGAGGAAGGAATTTCTTAAATGCTGAAAGATGTCTGGTTATTACAACAGGAACTTTACATCTCTCCTTCACTTGCTTTGCTTTATGATCCATTATCAGGACATAATCATGAGCTTTGTTTGCAAATATGCTAGCTCAAGAAGGGAAGTCTTTTAGATTTTTATTAATGTAATGTTGCCTCCTGTTGGGAGAGTATGTTTGTTTTTGTTTGTTTCTATGGTTATTTAATCTACGTAAACCACCCAGAGTGGTGAAAATTTCACTAGATGGGCAATGTATAAATGCATTAAACATACCAACCAACCAGCAAACAAACAATCTGTTAATATTGAGACATAAATGCACTTGGTAGGTAAAGGAAAAGATTTCCCTTGCTTGAAAGCCAGTTGTATCTAGGGTTCAGTGCTCATCTCTGTTTCAAAGTCGAAGAGCCAGTGCTGTTTGATTCTGCAGACGTTTCCGTGGTCATGTGGCAGGCATGACTAGACACTGGAGTGCACGGAACACTGTTTACCTTCCCACTGAAGTGGGTCCCTATTGATCAACTTGCAATTTCTTGTTTTCGAACTGCTAGGATGGCAGGAGTTGGGACAGAGACGGGAGCTCATTATGTCCTGCAGTCAGGGCCGCCATGAGAAATGTCTGGGCCCCAGACTGAGCAATCCTATTCCCCCCCACACACACACACCACAACCATACATGCAGCACAACCACACACAAAATACACACACACACACACACACACACACACACACACACACACCACAACCATACATGCAGCACAACCACACACAAAATACACACACACACAACCATACACTACACACACACAACCACACACACAACACAACAACACAACACAATACACACACAATGCAACCACACACACAAACACAATACACACAAACACACACACAACACACACACACACACACACATGCTGAAGCTGTGTGAGGAGAGGAGGGGTTCCCCCTCCTCCCCCCCCGAAGCTTTGGCGTGGCCACACACACACACACACACGCTGAAGCTGTGCGGGGAGAGGAGGGGCTTCCCCTTCCCCCCCAAGCCTTGGCAAGGCCACACACACACACACACACACACACAGCTCAGAAGGCCGTGCAGAGTGCAAAAGGCCCAGCCGACAACAGGTAAGTGGGGCGGGGGACAGGGATGAAGGGGGTAACGGGTGGGTTGGTGGGTTTGTGTTTCCCCCTTTCTCCTCCCAGACCAGGGTGGGCAGTATGGTCCCCAGGGCCATTCCCCCCCTTCAGTCCAAGTCCACCACCCTACTTACTGTTGCTTGCTCGGCCGTTTGCTCTCTGCACCTCCCCGGCACGGCCTTCTGAGATGGGCTGCTCATCTTCCGTGCCTTCGTGTGGTGGCCTGTCCTCTGTCCCCGCTGGCGTCGAGGCTTTGCTGGTCGGGCTGGGTGGACATCAAAAGCAGGCGGCCCAGCTGGCAACCGATGTGCCCGCCCACCGCCGTGGTGAGCTGGGGATGGCTTCCCTCCGGGAGACGAAGTGCATAAAAAAAATGGCCGGCCAATGTGCAAACCACTTCCCTCCGGGAGACGAAGTGTCTCCCGGAGGGAAGTGGTTTGCACATTGGCCGGCCATTTTTTTTATGCATGCGCTGCTTTCCCGGCCTTCTCCATGCTCGTGTCCCTCAGCCTGATTGACTGATGGGTTGTGCAGCGTAGAGGACACTGGGAAACATAGGTTTTTTTTGATCATGTTCGTGGGGCAGGTGCCCCACTCTCAGCGTCTGGACCCTTGTGGCGATGCTCGCAGGTGTGGCTGGCTCGGTACAGGATGGTTGGGCCAGGTGTGGCCACGTATGCTGGACACGTACCACGCAAACCCCTTCTTATAGGTATAGATTGTTTCTGAGGTGGTGGATGGCATCACATTCTGAATGGCTGAGGTTATGTGGGAAATTGTTTTCTGATTATGTCAGTCCACACAATGACAGAATTGCAGTATGAATTAGTGTTACAGGTCATCAGGGAGTTTATTTTGCACTAGTTCATTATTTATTGGTGTGCTTGGAGGAGGTAGGTGTGTGTGGTTGAATCTGATCAGCATCATGATGGAAGTATTTCTTGAACTATAAATGGCAGAAAAAGCCTGTATGTCACCACAGATCAACAAACGGGTCAACAAACATGGCTCTCCAGTTGTTCCTGGACTTCAATTCCCAGAAGCCCTGATCAGCAGGTGTACTGACTTGGGCTTCTGGTAATTGAAGTCCAAGAACACCTGGAGATGCATGTTTGCTGATCCCTGGTATAGATCAGGGGTTCCCAACCTTTTTATGCCATGGGCCTGACCACATCCCATGGACAGCTGAGCAGGCCAGACAACGCCCCTGGAAGTGGAAGTAAATGTGCCCGCTTCTGCGTTTATGACAGCCATGGGCACATTTATTTTATTATTATATATTTATTTAGTCAAATTTCTAGTGCGGCCCAGCTCGACAGTGTCTTAGGCCATCACTGTTTGTACCCTGACTTAAATGTGGTCACACACAAGGACCGCAGTTTTTAAAACCAGACTGGCTTGTAAAAGATAAGGAGAGAATTAAAAAGATTGGGGAGTAGGGAGGGAAATACAAAGAGAAGTGTAATTGAAAGAGATAAATGTTACAAAGAATTAAGTAACAGAAGAGTCAGATCAATTGTGGATCCCAGAAGTAAAAATGTCAAAGATGCTAGATGCCATAAGTCAGCCTTCTCCAAGCTGGTGCCCTTACAATCCCCCAGACAGCATAGCCACTGGTTACACTGACTGGAAATGACTAAAAGTACAGTGTGATACATTTTAAAGGTACTAGTTTGGGGAAAGTTGTCAAATAGCCAGCAGTGACAGTTAGCAAGAAGAGCACTCCATTCTGCATCTTATTGGCAAGGTAAGGCTCATTAAAAGAAATGGATAGCATCAGTGCCTAGTGGTATTTCTAGTGTGACTGTATATTAAATAAAAATGCTGTATTCAAAGATGCTGCATCACACCAAGGAAGACATGACAAGATTAGACTGCTAAAGATGAAAGCTGGGGAAATGAAATCCAAAATAGAAACTTAATTTCTCATTTTTCTGGTTTGATCATTGAACAAAAAGCAAGAATGCTTGCTGTACAAGTTATTTAATACTTGGTCTATACATTGAAATCAGAATTTATGGGATGCATGCTGCCTGTGGGGAATGTTAAAATATCTTCAGATTCTGTATAAGCTTTCTGCAAATGTGAGCTTTCAGATATCATAAACATAGGACATCTGTCGTACTGTGAAGTTGTAAGGCAGGAATTAGCAATTCTGGCTGGTTTGTTGTCCAGTTTTTGCCTCCCTTGGAGCAGCTTTGTACCATAGGCTTCTTTTGTGTCATCCACACATTTGACAAGTATTCCTTGCACTCCCTCATGCAAGTCATTAATGAAAAGGTTGAAGAGCACTGGGCGCAAGACTGGTCCACATGATACCCCACTGTAGAAATCTGATTCATGTCTCAATCAGTCTCATGAAGCAGCAGTTTATATCATCAGATCTTTTTTAAGATAGAGAGTTAAAAGGTCTAACGGAGTCCAGCTTCATTAGACGGAGTAAGAAGGGAAACAGAGATAGAGAGAAAAGCAAACACACACGCTGGTCCTGAACAAAGGATACTAAAGGCTTCTCTTTATTTAAGCAGAGTGTCTCAGAAACGAAACTTAAGCAAGCAGAATATACCAGAAACGAAACTTAACAGAAACAAAACTTAGGGCATACAGCCAATCAGAAGTGTCAGAGCCCAAAATCTAGTGTTGTCTCTCAGTAAGCAAAGAGGCTTTTGTTTACAAAATGTGTCAGAAGACAGCCTGACAGAATCCAGATGCATTCCTACATGTCCTCCTTTTTCATTTAAATTTGAGAGAGGGACGGCTAATCATACCCCTGCATGTCATCATACTCCATAACTACTCCTCCATATACATCATCACTGTCCTCCTGGACATCGTACCCCTCCTGACTCCTGGTACCTTGTTCCGGAGGATGATACCTCATTGAGTACAATTGCAGTCGTGCAAAACTCGATGTCTCCCTTCTACGCAGTGGACATGCGTTACACATAGAAATAAGGTTAGGAATACAATTAATGCAAAAACACAAAGATATAAGGCAGATAATAATAATGAACCCATAAAAGAAAATTTGTCTAAGGACAGATAAATCAGGCAACCAAGAAGTCACCCAATCAAAGAGATTAACATCAGTGCATACATTGTTAGTAATGCTCTCCTGTAAATTCTGAAGTTCTTTCTCAATAGTATTGTTCAGATCCTGGAATTTTACCCGACATCCCTGGTTCCCGACCAGTTTACAAAATCCTCCGGATTTTGCTAACAGGTAATCTATGGCCAGTCTGTCCTGCATTTGGTCTTGATGAAGCTCAGTGATTTCCATTTGAAGATCCCGTATGACCCTCCCTGTGGCATTGATTGATTTCTCCAGCCTGCAGGTGAGTCCCAAAATGGACCTTCTATTCTCCTGGGAAATGACACCTGGGTATGATCCCAAGGTGAGTGCTCCAGTGATAGCACTCCCTATAGCTCTCCCCCAGGAGCTACCATCAGAAAGCTGAACATCGATTATCACTTCATCATTGCAACCAGAACCCATCGGGCCGGCAGCAGCTCTCCGGCGCCGTGCATCTGCTCGAGGCGGCATTTGCACTTGTACGGGTAAGGTAAAATAACCCAATGCTGCACATTGATATTGTCCTGGATGGAAATTCGTGGCAACTCCATTAAAAAAGAACCACATGTTAGGATCCTTGATTTGCCATCCATTGCAAATTGAACCACTATCTATAGCAGAATAATCAGGAGTAAACATAGGAAACACATCATATATATCTTCAATAGTAGTGTTAAACAAGGTATAATTAAGCTTATAAGAACTGTTATAACTACCCCATAACCAAAAATAATCATCACAACCCGTATAATTGCCTACACTCCTCAAAACCCTTTGTGCTTGAGTCCAGTACTTCCATTTACTATTCCAGACTCCAGAACTATGACAACAGAAGCAAAGTCCTTTAGTGTATTTCTTGAATGTCATGCCTCGCCAGCGGGTGTTGTTAAATTGTTCTGGAGGATTAGAGAAGAGTGTAGATCTATCAAGATGTTGCAAATGTCCAATAACCAACTCTGGCGTGTTGAACAATGCCGGAAGAAAGGCCATTTGAGACACTGCCAGTGGATGCTCATAGTATAACGTTGCATTCTTACCATGAACCTCAAACATATAGTTAGCATGACGAAGCCAGAAGTTGGGGTTGCCCCCATGAGGTATTGTTCTTACAGCTGGAAGCACAGTAAAAAAGAAAAGAAGAAATGTCAGCACATTTAGTCTACTGGTGAACCACCATCCTGGAGCTGAGTAACCTTCTTCTCTCTCCATGGACGGATCGCTCGAGCAGGAATCCTTCCACTCAGGATTCCCTTGTTGCCAATAAACGACCAATGGCTTAGGAAGACACTCCCCTAAGAAACAGGAGCATGCCCTGTTATTACTAGTACCATGTAACTAAACATGAAACATGCCTGATGTATAACACAAATGCAATATCACAAACCCATATACATGTGTATGGTACTGAAACTCTTCCATGTACTTCTGGAGGTACCTTGAGATATGCAGTTTCATAAGACAAAATATAACATAAGCAAAGACAGGTCTTTCTCCTGCAAGAGAATAAGCAAACATTTAAGCATGAACAAAACATGAACATTTCTTTTCTTCCTTACATGAAGGAGGTCTGGTTGCATTTTAGAAAGCATTTCTCACTTCCCCAATTACATGAGTAAGGCATTAAATTTCTTCTTCTCCCACTGGTGTGAGTGAAAGAAGCATTCAATAACTTATAATCAGCATAGCATGGTAACTCAAATACAGTACAAATCTCATTAGAGCATTTCACACTCATAGCCTGAGCAGGTAGACAATTTCTTAAAAAGGGCTGTCAGGTTTTATAATGCAAACAAAGCCAATTCTTCTTTAAAGTCCACACAAACTTTTTTCCTTTTTAGTCCAATTAAAATGTCCAAATTAAAAGTCCAAATCTTGATTGAAGCTTCCTTAAACACTCTCTCCTCTCCAGCACAGTACTTGGCATGGCAAAGGTTGAAATTAAGCCATAAATTAAGTCTCACTGAATTCACAAGACAATCCCACACAACCCCCCTTTTCAGCTTTTCTGGCAAACACACATTCCTTCATGCTCCAGCCACACCCATCTGCATTAAGGCAGGCGAAGAGGTGTGAAGGCACAAAGACTTCTCCAGAAGTTGCAAGTAATTTCACACAGAAGAAAATCACAGGGAATTCCAAGTTGCTTTCCCTGCAATCCTGATGCTGAAACTTGGGACAGCTCACTCTGGATCTCTTTGTTTGAGGGTTGGGCAGTTCAAAATCAGCCCAAAACTGTATGTCTTCTCCCTCCTTGTATTTTTGCAACAGCCTGCTGTCCATACAGGACGGATCCACGCCCCTTTTCCTCTGCATTTCTTTCATCTGCAGCTTCTGAATCTCAACTTTATGACAAACTGCATCTGTTAGTTTGTACTTGCACCCCTTTCTGGTCTTGGGTTTTTTGCATTCCTCCTCTTCTGGGCCATCCTTCCACTTCTGTAGGATCTTCCTGCCCAAACGTGAGGTATCAAGTTTACTACTCAGCTTCTCCTGCTTTTGTGATGAGGGTTGCTTCACGGGGGGGCTGAGATCCCCTATGCTGCTCTTTGAATAACACCCCTTGCTTCCTGCCACTCTGCATGCATTAACAGCTTCAATCTGTGATGAGGTCCCCACCATTTGTTCCCCATCAGCTGGCACAAGTTGTTTTTTAGACTCGGCAGGCAGTATTGCAGCAGAGAACAGGTCTTTTGTAGGGCTAAAAGTGCTTGATTGCTGCAAGGCAGGATATAATGTCCCATCTCCATTTCCACCTCCACCCCCATCAGGGGGCTGTTGTTTCTCATATGATGGAGGAGCAGTTGCCATAGCCCCTCCCTTGTCTGGTGGCAAAAGCTTTGGGAGGGGGCCAGCAAGCCCCTGAGACAACAGAATATTCTTTGGAGTGAGTCTCTGAAGGCAGTCTCTAACTTCCTCCCACGTAAATTGAACTGATACAGAAATTCCATTATGCTTCTGCATTTCTCTCCCAATCTGTCTCCACTGTTGTAAGTCCAAGCATGCATCATATTTAACCCAAGGACTGATTTTTTCTATAGCTTTAACCAGCTGCTGTATCTTCTTCTCATCAGCCTTTCGCCCATTGTTAATCAAAAGATCTGAGATATCTTTACAAAGTTCATTCCCTTGCGAAGACAATATGCACCCCATAATTAAATTGTGTTTTCCACTTTTCCACTCACCTAGTTGTAATTCTCAAGCGCTCGATTTATGACCTTTCCTCTGGTCGAAGCGAGTGAAGACCTTGTCCCTGGTCGCCAATTATGAGGTGCTAATTGCTGAAGCAGAGTTCAAAGAAGGCTCTCTCATTGTAGTTCAAAGCGTCACACGGAGCGCCACTTGTAGAAATCTGATTCATGTCTCAATCAGTCTCATGAAGGAGCAGTTTATATCATCAGATCTTTTTTAAGATAGAGAGTTAAAAGGTCTAACGGAGTCCAGCTTCATTAGACGGAGTAAGAAGGGAAACAGAGATAGAGAGAAAAGCAAACACACACGCTGGTCTTTTGGCTGAACAAAGGATACTAAAGGCTTCTCTTTATTTAAGCAGAGTGTCTCAGAAACGAAACTTAAGCAAGCAGAATATACCAGAAACGAAACTTAACAGAAACAAAACTTAGGGCATACAGCCAATCAGAAGTGTCAGAGCCCAAAATCTAGCGTTGTCTCTCAGTAAGCAAAGAGGCTTTTGTTTACAAAATGTGTCAGAAGACAGCCTGACAGAATCCAGATGCATTCCTACACCCCACGTTACCCCTTCCCAGTTCAAGAAGGAGCCATTGATAAGCACTCTCTGAGTACAATTCTGTAACCAACTTTGTATCCGCCCTACACTTGTGCTATCCAGACCACACTTAGATATATTGGTGGAAGAGTTTATATTGTGCAATTTTGACATACACATCTTCTATTCTCCCTTTTTTTACTCACTCTTCTTCCTCCTCTTCCTGTTCCTGTTGTTGTTGTAGTAGATTTCTCTGTTCTTCTCTTTCTTATGCATTACTTTGGAGAGTGATGCTGTAAACATGCACAGTACACTCTGGGTCAATCAGTGTCTTTGTGTTCGAGAAATAACCTTATGTGTGAAAACTCTGACATTTTTGTCAGGACTGGAAGTGCAGTGAAACTGCAGTTACCAGAGTATGCCCAATTGTGGTTAAAACATACCATAGTCTTCAAGGAGGCTCTTTCTGTTTACCCCGCTCATCCTGATGTTTAGTTTATGAGAAGAGATGGAAGAGGAATGCTTGAGGAGTAGACAATAAATCTCTGTGTCTTTCTGAATCCAAATTGCCCAGAATATTCAGATTCATTGCGTCCAGTATTTTTTCAGATTCATCCTGTCCAGTCTAAAGCACACCTCCACACCCCAGAACTATCAAAACAGCACAACCTTTAATCAAAATACTCAAACAGGGGATGTCCCAGAGTGGTGAGTAGGAGAAGATCACCTGAGGTGGCAAAAGTAGCTAGGAAAGAGAAAAGGAAAAGGGAGACATTTTAATAAACAGGTGCTGTAAAAGTGATGAAGGGTTAAACTGCTTTGAAATTTAGTCTTTGACTAAATACCACTATCAGCATCATAATCTTTTTACATCTTTATTTTTTGATATTGAGAATCCTGATCAAGTTGTGTTACAGGTTACATTTGCTGAGTGACTGTGCTGGCTAGTGGCTAGTGTGTGTGTGTGTGTGCATGCGTGTGTGTGCATGTGTGTGTGTGTGTGTGTTGCTCTCCCTGTCATTTCAGGTTTGGATACTTTGCTACTTCAGTTATGAGTTACCTTTGCTGAGGAAAACATTGGTTGGTTACCTACCTACCCACTCTATATACCTTGTCTATCTGTCTGTCTGTCTGTCTGTTTATCTGTCTGTTTATTTTCTGGCTTACCATCTCTAAAAGGAAGCCACGCCTCTCAAGGGGTCAAGCAAGAAATGATAAAATCAGTCCTGATGATTTGTAAAAGCCCAATAAAGTAACAAATTAGTAAAGTTCTGGCAATAAGAACATTAGCATTAGTAAAGTAATTTTAAATCATCATCATAGTTTTATTTGTACCCCGCTTCCTTCCACCCAAGGGTGACTTGAAGCGGCAAAAACAGCAGTGGCAAAGCAATACAGAGCAATACAATAATACAAGGTAGATAAATAATAAAAAATCAATAATATATATTAGCTTCCTTAAATATACAATAAATACAGTAAAAAATACATCAATACAAAATGATCCATATAAAAAACACAGGACAGATAAGAGAACAACATCAAACCCCCTCTATAGTACAGCCACAGGTCTACCATCAAACCGATAGCACCTAACTCCCATTCTGCGGCAGCGGCGGGGCAGCGTCTTCAGCGTCCTTTAGACTCCCCCCCCCCCGGGCGGGCCAAGGGGAGAGGCTCAGCTGGGCTCCTCATCCCTCCCCTGACCGGTTGGGCCAGAGGAGGGGGCTGAAGATGGTGTGGGCGTCTCTGGTGCATTGGCGGCGGATTTGTGGAGTGATAAAAAGCAGGTGGAATTCAGTTGCTCTCCAAATCAAACACTTGTTGAAATAGCAGCAATATTATCAAGTGCTGAACAAGAAGCAGAAGGAAGGTCAAAAGGACCTCCAAGGGAAGAGATTTCCATAATTTGGGCATCACTCCTGCAGCCATGCTAACAGTCATCTCAGAACATATCTTTTTGGGGTCTATTCTGTAAAAATATATTTAGAATGTATCAAGGCTTAAATAAACAGGGTATCATGAAATATGAGAATTTTTAACAGTTTCTATCCATGTTTCAATTTATATTATATATGAAAATTCATCTTTTTCTTTTTCTGATTTAAATTTTCTCAAATACCTCTGTTGTTCATTTGAAGAAGCATGTAGTGACGTGACTGGGAACTAGAAACTTTTTAAACTTTTTTTTTTTTTTGCAGAGTCCATTGCTACAAGGAAAAACTTACTTAATGTAAAATATGTGGTGCCTTGAATTAATTTTGTCTTTGGAAGAAAAGGAGATTTTGTAGTCTTCAGCTATTGCGTATTCTACCCAAAGAAATATATGGAGAGATACAGTGACTATTTCAATATTTCTCAACAATAAAAAGATAGTGTACATTTCCCTTTTTTAGTCTTAGCTATTTGGTTGTATTTCATTTTTGTCTTAGGTAGTATGAGCCGTTTCTCTATTTCCCCATCTGCATTGTTCCATTTGGTCAACTATATATCTTGATCCCCCTTTGAGGTATTTCAAAAGACTGTATTTCAAAAGTCAACTTCAGTTTCACATCTGGCCCAACTTCTCACATATTCAACCAGCTGCTTCTTAGATCTTTTACTCATCAACTGGCTCTTCCTTCTTTCCTTTCTCTTTTCTATCAGTAAAGTTTCAGTTGTTTTTCTTATCATGCTCTTCTTGAGCAGCAAAGACACTTGCACCAAAATGTCTGAGAAAAGAAGACTGCCTTTCTACTTTTTTTTTTTATCAAGGGTGAACCACTAATGTCTATGTCTGTATTAGAATACAATAACCAGCTGTAACCTACTCTGAACAGAAGTACAATCATGGTCTGAATATTGTCACAGTAAGTTATGACCTTAAGTTTTGCAGTTCTACCAATTAGCATGACATAATCTTTGAGATTTTTGAATCTGCTTGTTTTCCAGAATCTTCTGTAGAATGCCTTCTTACACATCCATGGCTGCTGAACTTCTAAAATAGAGACCTGACCTTGACCATTAACTTAATAGCTCGAAGACATCTTTATCCTCGTCCCTTATTTCTTAAGTGGATCTATGATTTGTAAGAATTAAACTCTTTGCAGGAATTAAAGTACTGTACAGTACGATCATTTCCTTAAGGGACGAAAGTCTGTCCTCTAGTCTCATTTTACATATTTTCAGACAGGCTATATTTTAGGTTTATAGATGTTAGTAGCGAATGTATTAAGACTGACTGCTCCCCTAACTATTTTGCATTTTTTTTCTTTTTCAGGTTATTCTTATGCAATAGGCTAAACGCAAATTAAATGTGCAGGATGAAAAAATGGCACAGGCACTGCTGGTACCACCAGGACCTGACAGCTTCCACTATTTTACTAGAGAATCTCTTGCAGCTATTGAAAAACGCTGTGCAGAGGAGAAAGCTAAAAAGCCAAAACAAGACCATTCAGAGGCTGATGATGAAAATGGGCCAAAGCCAAATAGTGACTTGGAAGCTGGAAAAACGCTCCCATTTATATATGGAGACATTCCACCTGGGATGGCGTCTGAACCTTTGGAGGACCTCGACCCATATTATAGCAATAAAAAAGTGAGTTTGTAATAAGGCTAGCTGGAATTTACCTGTTTCTGATAGCTTTTTGCATACTTCTATCATTCTGTTAATTTCTTATGCAAAGGTATTTCACGGTCACCAGGACTGTTTTACTGACAACATCTTTGACGTTTTACCTGTTTATGCATGGCTGGAAAAACTGGGCATCTGCTGAGGCCCTTCCTTTTGTCAGGGCCCATCATTAAGACCTTCCTAACCAACACTGCTTGCTATTGATGCTTTTTTATTCAGTTGTCCCTTCTCAAGTGAGTTGGGGTAATAGTGACAAGGAAGAGCTGCATGCACATTGATTTGCTTGCTTGATAGGTTTCTCCTTTGCAAGCAGATTGCAAACTGTGGTAAGAAAAAGTGATAGCGGCAATTGGTAAAACATGGTAATGAAGAGGAGAATATCCCACTGAGTTACCACTGTGTAAGGGGCCTAGAGAAATCTGGATTCACCAATATATTTATAGTTATCCATCTTGCTATGATGTAAGGGGGGGCTTTGACCAAGAGTTTCCATGTGTTGTTGGCTAAGCTGCTCCATCTCAGAGGTTTACCACTTGTTACTGGGTGAGTTGGTTTCATTTAATAGTTTTATCTTGCCATATGAACTGCCCAAATGCTGGAGAAATACAGAGTAGGCAAAAATTGAGAAAAATAGATAGAAATCAGTAGATAAAATGGAGTCGAAGAGCAGGTTTCCAACAGAGAGTGGTCAGAATGGATGGAGAGACCAGGAGAGTGGGGAGGGGAGGAGAGAGGGGGGAGGGAAGGGAAGAAAACATGACATAGATCACGGATTCTCAACCTGTGGCCCATGGGCTGGATGTGGCCCATGGCACCATTTCATGTGGGGCCCCCACCACACCAGGAAGTCCCATGTGTAAGGGCAAAATAGCCATACAGCCCCTGAAGCTGACTGAGGGAGTGTGACCCAGCTCTCGGCTTAAAAAGGTTGAGAACTCCTGACATAGATGATTAGAACAGAGACCATGACCTTCAGAGGCAAGGATGAAATATGTACCTTATTTTTTAAAATAATTTTTTGCATGTTTTTGTTGCACTGATTTCTGCTGTGCTCATAGGAGTTGATCTTCCCTCCAGTAGAAGAGTTTTGAAAAGGCTACTCATGCAAGGGAGTTGCCCAACAGAGCAGAGAGCAGATTTAAGGCAAGATCATAACATCCGCACAGCAGATGTTTGGTTTGATATCCCGAGCTTAAGACCAAAATATGGCTATTGTCAAAGTGAGAGTACTTCGAGCAAAACCTAGGTATTAATTAAAGTGTTTTAAATCTGATCCTGCACTCACATTTCTTCCTGGTTGACTAGTAAAGTCAATCCTTGCCCTGTGTTGATCAAGAGCTTTTCCTCAGAAATAGTGCTAGCAACAGGAAGGCCTTGTGTAGTGTTGCAAGACAAACATACTTCCTTCTAAAGTTTACTTTTATATGGACTTATCAGTAACATTGTCACTGAGCCCTAGTGAGGTAGTCTTCTGTTAGGCTGTGATTTTCAGCATAATGTATTTATTTATTATTTATTTTATTTATTTATTCAATTTATATCCCGCCCACTCAACACAAGGCCGACTCTGGCCGGCTAACAACATAAAAAGTAACCCCAGGGCAACCCAAGGAGTTTACAGACAATATTCACAAATACAACAATAATCCTAAAAACAGTTAAAACAGTAAAAAAAGTTAAGACTACCCACCCCCTAAAAAGCAAGGGCTGCAGGATCGAAAAGGCACCATGGGGAAGAGTTCCTCTACACCAACCACCCCATAGTGGTTACCCTTCCACCCGCACCCCACACTTGACCTGCCAGCCAGGTTTTAAGATCCCTTCTGAAAGGCAGCAACTCCGTCCGAAGACGTAATTCTGTTGGCAGGAGGTTCCAGAGGGCCGGTGCAGACACGGAGAAGGCTCTCCTCCTTGTGCCAGAGAGGCGAGCCCCTCTGGCTGATGGAACAATTAGAGAGCCCCTCCGGTCCGCTCTGGTTGGACGGACAGACGTCCTCAGGGCGATGCGGTCTCTTAGGTAACCTGGCCCACTACCATATAGGGCTTTAAAGGTCAAAACCAGCACCTTGAATTGCACCCGGAGACATACTGGCAACCAGTGCAGCTCCCGGAGCAGTGGCAAAGCATGAGCATAACGGCCACACCCCATCACCATCCGGGCAGCCGCATTTTGGACCAGCTGTAGCCTCCGAATGGTCGTCAAGGGCAGCCCCATGTAGAGCGCATTGCAATAGTCTAGTCTGGAGGTAACCAGAGCATGGGTGACCATGAGCAAGGAGTCCCGGTCCAGGAGTGGGCGCAACTGGCGAATCACCCGAAGTTGGGCGAAAGCCCTCCTGGTCACAGCCGCCACCTGTTCTTCTAGCAGTAGCCGTGAATCCAGGAGGACCCCCAAGTTGCGCACCGGGTCTGTCTGGGGCAAAATAGCCCCATCCAGAACCAACGATGGAAGCTCCCGGATTAACGCAGGACCCCCTATCCATAGCCACTCAGTCTTGCTGGGATTCAATTGTAGCCCGTTAGCCCCCATCCAGACCCCCACAGCTTCCAGGCATCTGGAAAGGACTTTGACAGCATCACTGGGGTCCCCATGGGCCGAGATGTACAACTGAGTGTCATCCGCGTACTGATGGTACCGCACCCCATGGGAACGAATGATCTCACCCAGCGGTTTCATGTAGATGTTAAATAGGAGAGGAGAGAGCACCGAGCCCTGAGGAACCCCCCATTTGAGGGGCCTAGGACTGGACCTCTCACTCTCCAACCACACCGACTGGGACCGACCCTTCAGAAATGAGGAAAACCAGGACCACACAGTACCCTGGATTCCCAAACCTCGGAGCCGTTCCAGAAGGATACCATGGTCAACGGTATCGAAAGCTGCTGAGAGGTCAAGAAGAGCAAGGACGGATGGGTGACCACCGTCCCGCTCCCACCAGAGATCATCCATCAGTGCGACCAATGCCGTCTCGGTACCATATCCAGGCCTGAATCCTGACTGAAAAGGGTCCAGATAATCCGCTTCATCCAGTACCCCCTGCAGCCGACACGCCACTGCCTTCTCCAACACCTTCCCTAAAAAGGGGAGGTTTGAGACAGGCCTATAGTTAGTTAGGACAGCTGGGTCGAGGGAAGATTTCTTCAGGAGGGGGCGCACCAAAGCATGTTTTAAAGGTGCAGGAAACACCCCCTCCCGCAATGATGCATTGATCACAGCCCCAACCCAGCCACCTGTCACTGCCTTGGAGGTTTTCACCAACCAGGTGGGACAGGGGTCCAAAGGGCAGGTAGTGGCGCGCACAGCTGCAAGGAGCCTGTCCACTTCATCAGGGGCAACTGGATCAAACCGGTCCCAGATGGCATGGCAAGACTGTGCTCCGGCTCCCTCCGGACTCTCCCCATCCACGCCAGGATTAAACCCAGAGCGAATCCGATCGATTTTCTCCATTAGATGGTCAGCAAAGTCCTCAGCCGACCCCTGCCAACCGGGCACCGGGGTCCCCCTACCAAGGAGAGACCCGGTAACCCGGAACAGGGTGGCTGGGCGATTATCAGCGGAGGCGATAAGGGTGGTGAAGTATTGTCGCCTCACCACCTCCATCGCCACTAGATAGGCCCTAATAGCGGCCCTAGCTAGTGTCCAATCGGAGTCTCTCTGGGTCTTCACCCAGCGGCGCTCTTGGCGTCTCTTTGCCCGTTTGAGCTCCCGCAGTTCATCTGTGAACCATGGAGATGACCTAGCTCGATGAGCTCTGAGAGGCCGTAGTGGTGCGATTTCATCCAAGGCCGCTGTTGTCATCCTGTTCCACAGGTCGACCAGTGCCTCGGGCGAATCGTGTTGCCGATCCAGAGGAAAATCCCCCAGTTCCCTCTGGAATCCATCAGGATCCATCAGTTGCCTGGGGCGGGCCATTCTAATAGGCCCTGCCTCCCTACGGTGAAGCGACGTACCCAGGAAGTCTAGAGCCACCAAATAGTGATCTGACCATGGCACAGGTGTTATGTTTAATTTCCGTAATCTCAGATCACTCTGCCACCGCTCCGACAAAAAGATTAAATCTGGTGTGTGGCCACTGCCCCTGGTCGGGCCCTGAATTACCTGAATCAGGTCCATAGCTGCCATGGAAGCCATGAACTCCTGAGCCACCTCGGAGCCAGTCCCCCAGCGAGGGTAAATTGAAGTCCCCCAGAACCATCAGTCTAGGGAACTCCAACGCCAACGCTGAGACGGCCTCGAGGAGCTCAGGCAGGGAGTCCCTTACCCTGCAAGGGGCCAGGTACAGGAGTAAGACTCCCAACTGACCCTTAGAGCCCAGACGCAGAAGCAGTGAATACATAGTGTTGATTTGTGGAATTCATTAACCATTGCAGAACTTGAAGCCATTAAGCTCTGGAAGTTGATGAGACATGATGTTTGTACTTACTGAACGACACTGTATTGTTGTGTGTCACAAATGGAGTTTCTGTATTTGTGGAATGCTTCATTGCCCTCCAAATAATGGATCCTCCTGTTTTTGCCCAGCCCAATTTAGAAAAATTTGTGAGACCCATGTATATTTACATATGTTTCTCTGTGTTTTCTGGTTGCCTTTAAATACTTCAGGCTGATACATTATTATAGCAGTCAGAAAATACTCTTGGAGATTTTTATTAGCACAATGAAATTGACATAGGTTGTTGTGGCAAATTGCTGATAATTAATGATATGCTGTTTTGTGTTTCTGAGGCTGCACCCAGTTGCGTAATTGAGCACAAGCCCAGGAACATAACCAGCACCTTATTAATTAATGCAAATTTGCCATCATGACCTATATAAGAGTAAATAACCTGTTCAGTTCAGACCAGTGTGTCATCTTAACCTATAAAATCAAGTGTTAACCGTTGGAACTTTGCATACGATCCTAAGCCAGGCCCTACTAACCCACACCGACCATTCGTGCACACGCCCGAACTGGGTCCGCAGGCCAACGAAGGATTGAGAAATGCGCCAGTGGGGCAAGAGCCCCACAAACGCGAAAAAGGGAAACAACTTCATTTCCCAACGTTCTTTCCACCGCGCCACAGCCAATCGGGCTGAGAGGCGCGAGCACAAAGAACGTTGAGAAACGCGCAGCGGCCAATCAAAATCGAGCTGCAGAGAAAAAACGCAGCACAAACACAAATCACAAACCCATAACTACAAGCCCCAGAGTCCTGCGCGCCATGAGCGCAGAGAATGCTGAGAAGGCCGCTGCGTGAAAAATTAAAATTAAAAACCTAGTGCCTCACAGCCACACAAAACAAACAAGCAGCCTCAAGCGCCACATGGATTCCCACGGTCCACCTAGCGAGGCCGGGCTGCGGGAAGGAAAGCCCACCCACCCCAACGCCGCTTGAACCGGTGCTGGGATTCCTGCGGTCTGGCCAGCGAGGCCAGAATGCAGGAAGGAAAGTCCACACACCCCCAATGCCGCCTGAAGCGGTGCTGGGATTCCCGGGGTCCGGCCAGCGTGGCCGGGCCGGGGGAATAAAAGCCCACCCCCCCACACACACGCCACCTGAAGCGGTGCTGGGATTCCCGCGGTCCAGTCAGCGAGGCCAGGATGTGGGAACGAAAGCCCAACCCCCCCCCCCACACACACACACACACCGCCTGAAGTGGCGCTGGGATTCCCGTGGTCCAGCCAGCGAGGCCAGGATGCGGGAAGGAAAGCCCACCCCAACCCCAAACACCACCTGAAGCAGCGGTGGGATTCCCGCAGTCTGGCCAGCGAGGCCACGCAGGGGGAAGGAAAGTGTTTCGCTTACAAGTGGGGGCCAAGGCACTGGTGCCTTGGCCCCCCCTTGAAAGTGAACCCATTTCCAGGGAAGTAAAGCCAGCGGACAGCGCTCCACCCGCTGACTTTACTTACCGAAAAAGTGTTTCGCTTTCAAGTGGGGGCCAAGGCACCAGTGCCTTCCCCCCTTAAAAGAGAAACAAAAGTAAAAAACAAACACCAAAATAATTAAAATAAATAAACCATTAATTTAAAAAACACAAACAAAAACATCCAAAATTAATCAAAACCAAAAATAACAAACAGAAAAAACACACAGAAAAACACCAAAAAAGAAAAACAAAACAAACTCAAAAGAAATTAAACCAGCCAACTTACCACCACACGTCCTCCCTCCACGATGGCCAGAAATGAAATGAGGAAAGAAAGAGACCACTTACCGGAAGAAGCGCCACCCAGAGGCCACTAGACAAAAAACAGTCAAAGTACAAGAAACACTCAACACCCCCACCCGGAGGCCACAAGGGAAAAAACAGTCAAAAACATAACATTACATCACACATTCACAAAAATAACAAACAAATCACAAAATAATAAAATAAAAAACATTTCTAAAATCCTATGTAGAGTTTTCACTAAAAAAAAAACCAAAACATCTAAACACAGTTTAAAAACATTGAATGTAAAAAACCATGCACTCTCACATTTTTAAATTATTATCCAAGGTACAACTATTAAAAAAAACACATACTAAAACATTATTTGGTTAAATAAAATAATTGTAAAAAAATTACATCATCCTTTCCTCTTTTTTTAATCCACAAAAACAAACCCAAAAAAGCTGATCACAGTTTATAACAGCCCGTGTGTATAAATAAACATTTTAAAAATCACAATTATAGACTAACCTCATTTGTACAAACATTAACAAAACAAAAACCTTCCAACACAATTTAAAACAGCCAGGCAATGCCGGGCAACCTTTGCCAGTACTGACTAAAACAGTAGCTTCAAATGCTTGTTGTGGTTATTATTGTTATTGTTGCTGTTGTTAATAGTATTATTACATAACTTGAGTGGACCATACTTGAATCCAGTTTATAAAGATGCAATAATACCAGTCAAACAAGAGCTGACAACAGACTGCATGAAATATTTTCCCCATGTAAAAATGTAATTTGTTTCAAATTGTGCATTCTTGTTTTCCAGACCTTCATAGTATTGAATAGAGGAAAGGCGATTTTCCGATTCAGTGCCACATCTGCCTTGTACATGTTAACCCCTTTCAACCCCCTAAGAAAAATTGCTATTAAAATTTTGGTACATTCATATCCTTTTCAAGTAATTGTTTTTGAAATCCATGAAATGAAATGTAAAGCAATCTTGCAATGTTATTCTGGGGAGAAAATTAAGATTGTATTTATGTGCACAAACATATATCCTGTTTTGATAGTTTAAAGCATTTGTAGAGTGAATCAGTACAGAGCCCTTCACCAAAGAAACTTGGCCAAAGGCCTTAGTGAAAGAGTAATTTTTTTACTGAATTGCTTGGTATAGTAAGCTTGTCATTCTGGAATAAATATTAGTTATGTCCTTAACTTGAGAGGACAAAAAAATAGCTTCTCTCTAATTAATAGTACTATCCAACTCTGAGCTTGATTGGCCTTTAGCAGGAGTGGCAAATTTTGCAGATGTAAGGGCCAGTTTTTGGTGCTCCACATCCTCCAGGATTTGTAGAGACCACTAGAAAAGCCCCTAGACATAAAACAAAGCAGGAAGTAGCTAGAAATCCACTATAAAATAGGGTGGGAAACTAAAGTGCGATGGGTGGGATTTTCTCATCAAAGACCTCTGTGGGTTAGATGGTGTCAGCGTATGGCTGTGCCTTAAAAATTGGTTGTCTTTTTTTTAAAAAAATTCTGATTATTTAGGTATTGTTAAGTATGAAGTTTTAGTTGAAGTATTCTTTATTTCTAATAGATGATACATTTCACAGAGAACTTTGGTTAGTGAGCAGTTCAGAGATGGATGGATGGAGTTGCCAGGTTATCAGCCCAAGTACTAGATAGTTGTTCTTCATGGTCTCTGAATCACATACTGTATTTGAGTGGTTCTGCACTTGCATAGAGACATTCAGAACTTTCTAGATCCTGAAAGTGTTCATAACTCCATACTCCCTCTACTGTGCATGGTCCTTATCCTACTGCTAATCCTAAATTCCCTTTTAGCCATCATTGAACTAGCACCTTAGGAGCATTCACATATAGTTCTTACCTGAGTTCTTCCATGTGTTTGTTGAGCCTTCCTTTTCTGACTCTTCTTCTGAACTTATCTTTAAAAGATGTTAGTAGTTGTAAATTGTTAGTCCATGGCCTTCTCATCTTTTTATGACTTCAGTAGGCCTTTGTTTGCTTCTAAAAATTCCACCCTCATTCATGGCCACTCTTAATGTCTGTATTGTCTTGATGAGGGGAGTCAGACTCAAAACTGCCAATTTTGCAAAAGTTTAATAAAGTTGTCTATTCTTTATGGCCATACTAGTTACAGTCCTGTCTTTAGGAGAAATCACTGAAAGAGGTTGATACCTTTACCAGCCAGGCCACCTCAGGGCTATACACTTTCAAGTTTGATGGGACACAATATCTACTCTTCTCCAGAAGGACGTCATGCAAATTGTGTCTATTGAATCCTGGTGGATGGATTCTATTCCTGTTACTTTACAATCCCAATGTCGGATGGAGACCTGAGACTTATTTCAGATTTCAGAAACCAATAAGTTCAGAATAGTGATATAGGAAGATATTCTACTGTTTCTCAAAAAAGAAGACTTTTTCTGTGACTGACATAAATGACATTTATTTCCATATTACTATCTGTTCAGTGGTCCTTATATTTTGCCATGGGCAACAAGATTTATGAATTCAAAGTGCTCCATTTTGCTCAATCAACAGCACCAGAGTCTTTCTCAAAATGTATAGCTCCAGTCATTGTGTAACTCAGAATCCGTGGTATAATTGTATTCTCATATGTAGATGACTGGCTGATTTTGGAAGATTCTATCTTCAAGTGAACCTGGAAAAGTCAGACTTAAAATCCAAAAAGAGTGGTTCAATACATTGGGACTATAGGAAACTCCAAGACTTCAAGAACGTATTTACCCTGCAGACAGAATAGGCAACTTTTAACCATAATAAAGAAATTCACAGCTAGTGCATCATCATAGCTCATACAGCTTAAAAGCTGCTCAGATTGATGGCCTCAACAGAGGTCATTCCTTAGGCT
Organism: Bradypodion pumilum; assembly: GCA_035047305.1. NCBI lineage: Eukaryota > Metazoa > Chordata > Lepidosauria > Squamata > Chamaeleonidae > Bradypodion > Bradypodion pumilum. Next base: position 317,888,053 of record JAWDJD010000001.1, read on the forward strand.
TGTTTGAGAATGAGATCTGTTCATGCCTGGCATATTCATCTAACATTCTAATTTAAAACAATCTAAGGCCATTACCAAAGAGCATTATTCATGGACAGGGCAGGGCAGGGCAAGAATTCACTTGGAGATGTGTTCACGGTCCATTGGTTAAGAAGGCTAACTTACCTCTTTTCTCCAATCCCCCTCCTCCACAGAGTAGCAACAAAGCTTCAACAAGACAAGCTCAACATAGTACTGGTGGCCACACAAGGCTTAGTTTGCAACTTTGAGGCAAATGGCAGTGAACATTTTTCTATTCGCATATCTGGCCTAATAACTTTATACAAAAGACATTTACAAAAGTTAATTGCATGAGGTTCACCACAATTGAAATGGATTGTCCTAGAGGCTAAGAAACTGCCTGCTATGTGGAACAACAAATATGAATGGATGACATACACAAACTTAATTTAAAAAAACAAAACACTTCAACTTCCTTCCAGAGTGACCATTTTGCATTTACCTCTCAGCCATAGTAGCTCATCAAGCTCACAGTTCACATGTATCACACTGCTTTTGACACCCAACCCTTAAAACATTTTTAAAGAGTCTGGGGAATGTATACCCAGATGCCTGACCTCTATTGCCACAGTAGTGTCTGACATCAGTACTTAAGCAGCTTAATAAGTCATTGTGCAAACCTATGGCAACTATCTACAAGACATTATTTTTAGTTGTGATCATGTCAGCAATGGAGTGAGATGGCATCCTCTTCAAAGTGATCAACTCTTTCTGCAAGTCTACATGGACAAGGTGAAAATGTTCCCTGGTCTTCCATTCTTGCCTAAGGTGATTTCAGACTTTCACCTTAACCAACCTCTGCTACTGCCTACATTCTTTCTATCTCTAACTACAGATTTAGGGGAAAAACATTCTCAGGGCTCTGACATTTTACACATCCAGAACTAAGCAATTCTGGAAGTCCTCTAAACTATCCACTAGCTACCAAAGGTCCAAAAAGGATGAACACATAATATCCCAACATTTATTTAAATGGACAGTGAACACTATACCTTGACGTACCTAGCAGTTCGAAAGCAAGAAATTGCAAGTAGTTAAATAGGGACCACTTCGGTGGTAAGGTAACCGTGCACTCCGGTGCGCTCCGGTATCTAGTCATGCCTGCCACATGACCACAGAAATGTCTGCAGAAGCAGACAGCGCTGGCTCTTCGGCTTTGAAACAGAGATGAGCACTGAACCATAGAGTTGGATATGACTGGCTTTCGAGCAAGGGAAACCTTTACCTTTACCAAACAGTAAGCAAACTTGCGCACAAATTTCTGAAAGGGTAGTCAGCTAGGGCAGTTGCTGTTTCTATAACACCCCTTAAAGGTGTAAAGCTGAGAGACATTTGTAAATCAACAACATTGGTCACAACCTATAAAACATTACAGACTGGACATCAGAATAATGTTAGATGCTTCTTTTTGCAGAACAGTCATTTATCCTGTTTTGGTGTGACATCTCACTAGCTGGTTGGTGAGCTTGTCAATCACCCAAGCATGTGATTCAGAAAGATGGAGGACAGGTTACCCGTAAATGTAGTTCTTCAAGTGGTCATATGTGAATTTACACAACCTACCCATCCTTCCCTCAGTCTGCCATGCAAATGCATATTTTATTAGAAGTAGATTGAGAGAAGTGAGGATTAACAGCATGGTGGGGACAATTCAAAGTGGTGGGAGAAATCCACTCTTTCAGACTCTGGTATGTTCCGCAGGTCTCTTTGCAGATGCAGAACAACCCAAATATCTAAACCAGGGGTTCTCAACCTATGGCCCATGGGCCAGATCTTGCCCATGGTGCCATTTAATGTGGCCCACCACCCTCCCTCCTGCTGCCACTGCTACTGATGGAAGTGGCGTATACAGCCGTAAATGTGGACGCGGCTGCCGTAAACATGTTTGTGACAGCTGTAAATGTGGACAGCTGCAGACGTGTTTTACAGCAGCTTTTATGGTGGGGGGAACCACCAGTCCAGCCACCGCTCAATTGTCTGAGCGGCTTTAAAAAGTTGAGAACTCCTGATCTAAACTCAAATAATTATAGTTACAATTACAGTAACCTGTCCATCTCTTCCCTGAAGGACAGCAGTACAGAAGTGAATTGCTCTTAGATAGCATGTTCAAGAGCTACTGAAACAGGAGATGAATTCAAGGTCAGGAGTTTCTGCTAATTGCATATATCAGGGGAAAATGTGTACCTGTATGTGTTGCTTGCTTGTTCATGTCAGAGATTACTCTGGGTTGAAAGGATTTTTAGGAGACACCTGAATGAGGCTCTTTTCATGTCACAAAATGCAGCTCCCAGGTATTGAAACCTGACCTTCCAGTCTCCAGTTCAGCGTCTTACCAAGAAGCCACCGGAGGAGCTGCTGTGTATGTATGTTGTGTGTGTGAAGCTTTTAAGAGGGAATCAGAAGGGCCCAAATCTTCTTGGAAAAATCTGAAGTCTCTGTAAGATGAGGTTTCATAGTCTACAGGTATAAAGGCTAACGACCTGAGTGAAAAATAATCTTAGACTGTCTGAATGATACTAAGACATTTTATGTCTTATGCAACAGAGATGAAGAAAGTTTACTTTCTTTGACTTTAGTTCCCAGCATCCATGAGTGAAAATTAAACTTTTCATTTCAGTTGCTATAGCAGTGGGTGTCGGTGGTTAGGCATGGGTGGGTACACATGGAAGGAGAAGTGAGTATTTGAAAAAAGGAAAAAAATCATTGTGGAGGACTATTTCTTTTATTTAATCTTTTAATTTAAGTTTAAAATAGATTGAGGAATCTTTTATCTGGAAAAAATGTTTTTATCTGGAAAGATAAAATGCTGTATTGACCCTTGGAAGGGGAACCCTTAATGATACTGGCTGTAAATAATAGTTCTATAAGTTTACCCTTAGAATAAACTAAGAAACCACAAACATTTGTTTCACTTGGAATAAAGAAGTAATGCCACAATTTTGTGGCTGGTTTAACACATTCTCCAACTCCATGATATGTACTGTGCTCTCCTCCGTCTTAATATTATGTTAGCGCTGTGTAGACCTAAGGCCCATAGGCTGTATCTGGCTCATGGCACCATTTCATCATGCTCAGCTGTTACAGGTTTGCTTGCTTTTCTGTTGTTTTCTTCTGTAGGCCACCTAAGAACAAAGCACTATCTGCAATGAATGGGATGGCAGCTTACAATGATATAAATAAATTATGTGCTAAATTTCAGGAAACGTACACTGACATAAATGAATCTTTTAAATGTACAGGGACTCCCCCCTCCTTATAACAGACTATCATGGATACTCTTCTGGAATATTGTGTTCAGTTTTATGTGATAGACTTTGTATCGATTTGCTGACATTCATGGAAATGGTTAAGTGGGTGCTAGTGTTTGTTTTATAATATGGTATTTGACTTAATATCCAAAATTCCTTGACTGCATTTTACATTATTCAGCATGCTAATTATGTGCACTATTTTGACGAACTGTGTATTTATGACCATGAGCAACCCTCCAGATTGGACAAAGAATGTAGAGTAAGTCAAAATTTTATTGAAAACTTATAATCTTTTTTTTGAGAGTACAGTATTTCAGTTTTTAATTTTAACCTGATCCTTCAATGGCTGATTTGTGTATTTTCTACCTCTTTCTTTCTGCAAAGTTTTGAAAGTGACAATAAATGAAACATGTTATTTTGAGATTATTTGTGTGTTGTCACGGAGTCTTTCTATTTATTACTTATTTTTATTATTCTGCCTTCTTCCCATTAAGGGACTCAAGCCAACTTGCAACAATTAAAAGTACAAGTAAAGTTAAAAGGACAATAATATGTTCAACTAAAAAGCAATTAAACCTAGAACAGTATAAACATCTGAAACATTAAAAACATCTTTTAAAAGAAACTTAAAAACAGTGTACCCCAAATCATAAAAGAATCCAGTTTAGACATCCAGGATGATTGAAAAGCTTGTTTAAAAAGAATCATCTTTCTCTGTTGTCAGAGCCTTCTTTCTTGAGGTACGGTATTCTACAACCTGGGAGGAGCCACAGAGAAGACCCTCTGTTGCATTTCCACCAAATGTGACTGAGGCTGCGAGACCAGTAAAAGAGCTTCCCCTGAAGATTTTAGGAACTAAGAAGACTAATATTGGGAGACCTTTCTCTCAGATAGCTTGGATCCAAATTACCATATATAGAGCAGGGGTTTCTCAACCTTTTCCACCTTGGGCTTGACTATGCCCCCTGGACAGCTGAGCAGGCCGGACCATACCCCCAGAAGTGGAAGCAGTCACATTTATGGCTGTTGTAAAGCATGTACATAAGTGTGCACATTTACACAGGCACAAACACATTTTACAGCTGATGTAAGACACGCCCACACATTCATAAATGCATCTGCTTCCACTTCTGGGTGTGGTGGAGGTGACAATGGGCAAGATGAATTGGTGTTGGGGTTCGGGGACGACCTGTGGGCCATAGGTTGGGAACCCCTGATATAGATCATAACCAATGCTCTTAGTTTGGGCCCAGAAGTTGGCCACCAGCCAATGATGCTTTTGTAGCAAGATAATTATATTCTGTCTGTAACCAGCCCTGGTCAGTAGCCTCGCTGCAGCAATTTGAACCAGCTGAAATATCTGAACATTTTCCAGAGGCAGGCCCATGCAGAGTGCATTATAGTAATTCCAGCAAGATACAACTAATCAACTAATATATGTATCACCATAACAAAATTAGACTTTTCAAGAAATAGGGTGTAACTGACACACCAGTTTTAATTGTGCTAATGCACTTCTGACCACTTCCAAAAACTAAGCATTGAGGTTGAAAGATGAGGCCAGAGGAATGCACTCAAACTGTGAGCCTAAGTTTTCATGGGAAGCATAACCTCATCCAGCACAAGTTGAATCCATGTTCCCTGATATGCCTGTCAATTGACCAGAATTCTTGTCTGAATTAAGTCTATCTGCCCTCTTTCAGTCCATTATTGTTACCAGACACTGGTATAGAAGGTTTTTTTTTAATAAAAAATCTTTGAAATCAGATGGAAAGGAGAGAGAGGTGAGTGTCATCTACATACTGATGGCACTTAATTCCTAAACTCCAGGCAACCTCTCCCAGTGATTTTATGTACAGGTATATGTTAAACAAAAAAACTCGAAGGGCATAATAGGCCAGTGGCCAAGGTATCACACAAGTGTTCCACAGCAAAGCTTCCTGAGATTGTCCCTCCAGAAAGAATGAAATCCATGTTAAAACGGACCCTCCATATACTACCAATTAGTGATAATGAAGGCTGTAAGGACACACTGTCAATATATTGTTTGGCTCCATCAGTCTCCTGGGGCAACCATCATGATCTGAATTCCAGTGATTCTAAATACAACTGATAGTGATCTGTCAGCAACAACCAAATGTTAGAAACCTCCTTTGCACCCACAATACTGTTGCCCTGCCTAGTACGGAAAACTAGATCCAGATTGTGCCCTATTGCATTAGTGGGGCCTAAGATCACTTGGGACAGACCCATGGTAGTCATGAAAGATAGTAAGTTCTAAGCATCAGTATAAATGTTAAAGTCCTACAGGAGAACAAGCTGAAGGAACTTTAGCATTAGTCAACTTAGGAAGGAATATAGTTGAACAACAGGGTGGGTGGTACACCAAGAAACACCAACATTAAGTCCCAGTCTATCTGCCTTCTTCCCATCTATTACTTATTCAGGACACCAACACAGAACAATTACAGCTTCCTTGGAGTTGTTTGTCCTGGGCACTCACTTTCAAGTATGCATCCTGAAACTGAGAACACTGTGAAACACCTCGAGAGAGGAATGGAATTGTGGTTGATCACTACAACACCTCCCAGTTCTCCCCTCCAGGACTGGCTTGTTATTGTATAGAGCAGAGGTGTCCAAACTACAGCCCGTGGGCCAGATCTGGCCCCTGACACCAATTCATCCAGCCCCGCTGCCCTTGCTGCTCCTGAAAGTGGAAGTAAAATGCGCCCCTATGGGTATGTTTTACTTCTGCTTCCAGGAGCAGCAAGGGCAGCACAGGCCAGATGAATTGGTGTCAATGGCTGGATCCGGCCAATGGAGTGTAGTTTGGGCACTCCTGGTTTTAAGCAGAGAAAGTGGAAGCCTAAAAATATATCTCATCCTGTTGCAAAACAGATTGCAAGGCACATTTTACTTCCACTTCTGGTGGGAAGAACCACGTGACCGGCCTGCTGAACCACGTGACTGTCCCACGGCCCAAAAATTTTGGGCACCCCTGGTATAGAGAACTGAAGTGGGCAGAGCTGAGAGACATTAACTCCCCCAGGTTCATCCAACCAGGTGTCAGTAATACAAGCCAGGTCAGCATCTGGGATTATGTCCAGGATCGCTGATGTTTTTCCTGTCACCCACCTGGCATTCAGCCTCAGCACTTTCAACCCAGACGATTTTCACCAAAGATATCTATGGGAGATAACTTGAGAGTGAGCAACAACCTGTTTCTTCCCCCTCTGTTGTAATGACATAATTGTGTCCCTACACTTTATTTCCTGCCGCCACCTATAATTGTAATAGCTGCTTTCCCTCACCACCAACCTCCTTTTAATAATGCAGCTGTTCCAGCAACAGGCAAGGAAGTGGGCAAATAGCCTCCCCCCTTCTCTTTCTCCAAGCAAGGCAGTAAGGCTTCCTTAGGGCAGACCAGCTTTTATCTCCCTTCCCTCAGTTACAGAGACTCAGAGGGAGGGAATAGATGTAAACTGGATAATTGATACAGCAACTCTAGGGCTCACTCTTGCAAAGGGAAGGACGTTCTGCTGAAGGCGATATTAGGGAAGAGCTGATAGCACAGTAGGTACATATACTGTAGTCTCCTCCTTGGCTGATGTTAGCAGGTGATGTTTTGTGAATGGCTTTTAAAAAGTGGGAATGGGTGCTTAATGCAGACTGGGACACTGACTGACATGACCGTTTAGGGGAAATAAAATACTTCGCTTCTTTCTGAAGTATTTGTTCCCATGATGTTGATAGTAGACTTTTTATCTGGTGCAGTTAGTTAGTTCTTGGAAGCTGTTTTTGGTTCAAGGTTCTAGCTGGAGACTAAAGAGTTAAAGCCCTTCTTTCAAGTCTCCTTGAATTTTACTTATGGCAATTAGGCAATTACTGATTGCATGATTGGTGTCATATCTAGTTTGTCCCTCAAGCCTATTAAGTTTCATATGTTACAGACTGCTTCCAATATATTCAATCCTGGAGAGTTGGGCAAGTGTTCCCCCATGAATACCAACTGAAGAATTTTAATTGTTTTCATTATTCAAATTTTTATGGCAATTGTGGTAAGAAGGAGGTAGTAACTATCAAGATACAATTTGTTGATGTCATAGGGATTGACTTGATTGATTTGCTCTTCCCTGTCAATGCAGTACACAGCTTGCTTGCATTTGGGTTTGTTTGTACGGAACATGCCGTTCTTTTCAGACAACCTTTATGTACTTGTTAAGTGTATCATGATGTTCCAGTGTTATCTGAAGTATCCCTGATTTTGTAGAGACAAGTGGACCTGTTAGAGCTATAGTCCATCAGGTGAATTATGTCTTCCTTACATTTTATCTTTCTTTATTTGAGAGGCCTCATATTGACCCATCTAGCTTTCATATTTTTTATTCCACACTAACTATTAGATGAAGCAGAAATCACTTAAAGCTGTACCTTTTATGAGGTTAAGCAGCAGGTGGCAAGACTGGAGGCTAAAATCCCTTTCCACCACCAGGATGCCACGTCTATAGGATATGAGAACTCCAATGAATGCTGTATTAAACAAAAGGAACCATATACTGTATCAGTAATTTATAGTGAACATGATTGGTGTGGCCGTGTCACACAGGTTGCAAAATGTACAAATTATTTGTTCTGTTGCTAGAGAAGCCTTATGTTCTGCACTAGATGTCTAAGGCAGATAGTGATAAATAAATAATGAGACAGAGTAAGCAAGCGTTCTGCAGTAATGGAATTGTAGTGGAATTGAGGCTGTTGTTATAAGTGGAAGACTTTTCCTTTCAAAGGAAAAGAAGTAGTGAGTTATAAGGAAAGACTCAACTTGAAGGAAAGGAAGCCGCTTGAGAGGCAGAAGAGGTTGGTTGATGGAAGACTTGAAAGAGCTAAAGATCAAACCATAATGAAGATGGTAGAATGAAGTAAGGCTTATCACTTAGCAAGAGGAGGTGTGTTTTCCTAGGATGGTGATGGTGAAGCTTTTAGAGACTGAGTGCCCAAACTCAACAGGTTGTTGTCTGTGCCGCAGAAGGGGAGTGAACTCTGTACTGGGGGAGAAAGGAAGTACTTCCATTGGGCTGCTGGGCAGAGGGGCAGGCAAACTCAGTGCTGGGAGGAGGGA